>CM053788.1:90410226-90895226 GCA_028749045.1 Cupressus sempervirens
CACCAGAAATGATCAGAGATAACTCTCCTATACTAGAAAATTATGTGACAACACAAAATGGGAGAAATTCTATACATAATAATGAGATATTTGACTCAAAAGGACCTAAGCCAATGGTTTTTTATCAAGGGAAGGAGGAACTTGCACCTTTCCTAGTATTTGTTAGAATTTTTGGGAAAATGTTACATAATTGTTTAATTGACTCTGGCGCATCAAGTAATGTAATGTCATTGGACATATGTAGAAATCTTGGATTGACTCCACTTCAAACTGACAAGAAGGTTACACAATTGGATAAAACTGAAGTCCCAGTTGTGGGAGAGTTGAATAATATTCACATGCAATTAGCCTCTGATCCATTTGTTCAAAGTTGTATTGACATATTTGTTGTGGATATTCCTAAAGGGTATGTCATGCTTCTTAGTAAAGATTGGGCAAGGAAATTGAATGGTTGTATTGCAACAGACTTTTCACACATGTGGCTCGCATGGAAGGGAATTCCCAATCAGATAAGGATAGAGAGCACTCTGAGGCTCCTATTGTTGATCATTGATTATGGTGAACATAATGAGATCCTATTTATGGAAACCACTTTGGGATCATGTATTCCCAAAACTGGAGAGATTTTAATGTTGCAAGGTTACAATCAAGGGGGATGTCCTGATGTGACTCCAACTTTCACTAAGGTACCTGTTATAGATGATTCAGAACTATCACTGAATAAAGGAATGTTTGAGAATTTTAGGAATTTTTTCCTAAAAAGCATTAAGCAGGAAGTTGAATTAGGAAAAGATGCATCCGTTCAAAATTTTTTGTTACCCAACTAGTGTAGAATACATCATGCTTTCCATTATGAGATATCATGCACCATGTGCAAAGAAGCAATTGCACAAGTTTCCAAAATGGTTCCACAAGCAGTGATAGCATAAAATGTGGTCAAAATGAACTCATCCTATATGAAAATTTTAGACCCATAGCAAGAAAGAATTCGAGAAGGTGAAATAGGACAAGAAGAATGTCAAAAAGAATCCAAGGATTCAAAGGTAAAATCACCCATGGAATATGAAAATGATCAAGTGTGGACCCTATCATTTGATGGATCCAAATCAAAGAAAGGTAGTGGAGTTGGTGTTGAACTCGTTAGTCCAACTGGAGAAACATATTTGGCAGCACATAGGTTGCAATTCCCTTGTACTAATAATGTGGCTGAGTATGAATCATTGGTCATTGGATTTCTCCTTGCTATCCAAAAGTGTGCCAAAATCCTACATGTACATGGAGATTCAGAAATAGTCATTGGATAGGTATGCAAGAAATATACGTGCCATGATAAAATATTAGGTCGTTATCGCAATAGAGTTTGGGACCTAATTGAAAGCTTTGATTCTTTCAATATTAAAAGGATAAGTCGAACAAGAAATCCAGTAGCAAACTCTTTGGCTCAATCTACAAGTTTATAGGAACCATTAGCCATGGATTGTGTAAAGAAATTCATGGTTGAGTTGACTTCCGTACCATCAGTTCCTGACAACATCACAAATTTTTAAGTGTTTGAAGATGATAAGCATATTCTTGATTTTCTAACAAGCTCAAGGGTATTTGAAGCACAAGTCATAGATGAAGGAGAACAACAACAAGCTCAATTTGAAATTGATGAGATTATGAATTTAAGGAAAAATACCATTCGAAAAGGAATGATTGAACTAGAGAGAATTTTTGATGCAGACAGACTAAGTGCCCTCAAGTACCAAAATATTGAAGGAGGGGAATGTGAAAAGGTAAACTTCAGAACAAGAGAAAATTTCAAGAATGTATTTATTGGGAAAGTTTGTACCCTCACGAAAAAGGAGGAAATATTGAAGCTTATGAAAGAGTTCCCTAACATGATTGCTTGGGGATATGAAGATCTGAAGACATATGATACAACTCTCATTACACATACTATTCCATTAAAGCCAAACAATAAGCCATTTAAACAAAGGCAGAGACCAATAAATTCATTGTTAGAACCACTAATACATCAAGAAGTGAAGAAGTTATTGTCAGCAAGAGTTATATTCCTAGTTTGACACTCAACGTGGGTTGCCAACCTTGTCCCTATCAAAAAGAAGAATGGAGAGATAAGGTTGTGCGTGGATTTCAGAAATCTCAATAGAGCTTCAGAGAAGGATAATTATCCAGTGCCATCATTAGATGAAGTGATACAAGTTGTTAACGGTTCTCAAATGATGTCATTTTTAGATGGTTATTCTAGGTATAACCAAGTAATGGTAGAAGAAGAAGATAGACTTAAGACTGCATTCACAACTAAATGGGGTACATTTGCTTATAGAAGAATGCCTTTCAGTTTGATCAATGTAGGAGCCACTTTTCAAAGGGCCATGGATTATGTTTTCAAGGACTTTGTAAAGAAGTGCATCATTATATACATGGATGATCTCACAGTATTCTCTTGATGGAGGGAAGATCACATCAATGATTTGAGGAGAATCTTCCAAAGATGTAGAAGATATGGGATTTCCTTGAATCCAAAGAAATGCATGTTTTTTGTCACTGAAGGGAAATTTTTACGACGTGTAATATCAGAAAGAGGAATCTCAATTGATCCTGAGCGCATTGAGGCAATATCAAAGATAGGAGTTCCAACTAGTCAAAAAGAACTAAAGACATTCTTTGGTAAAATTAACTTCGTAAGGAAGTTCATAACTAGATTTGCATAGATAGTGAGGCCATTAAATGATATGTTAAAGAAAGGAGCAAGGATAGATTGTGTTAGGATAAACCACGGACAGAAATAAAAACTACATGCAAATATAACCAATAACAGAAAATAATAGAACACACAGAAATGAACACAAGGCACCAAGATTTAACGTGGTTCACCCAATCCCTAGGCTACATCCACCAAATAGCAAGTCCGATCTTATTACAATCCATTGATTACAACCTGATTACAATCTGTAATCCCTTACAGCTCAATACTGCCGCAAGAACCAATTTCGTATCACAACATTATGAAAAATACCCAACCCTAAGCCCTTTTATACAAGTATTAAACCACTTTAGGGTTATAACATGTCGGCCATATGTCGGCCACAATCTAACAATCTCCCACTTGGGGACTGATCGAGCTCCACACTAAACAACAATCTCCCACTTGGAGACTGATCCTGTAGCAATACCACTACCACATGGGGCTCCCACTGGATCAAACCATCCTAGACTCTGCTGTTCTTTTATTCATGTTCAGTCTAAAAGACCAACCGAAGCTGAAGAGGAGTTCAGCTTCTCCCTTGTTACAACCTTTGTCAACATATCTGCTGGATTGTCATTGGTATGTATCTTCTCCAGCTTTAACTATCCATCCTCCAAAATTGACCAAATGAAATGGTACCGCAACTATATGTGTTTGGTCTTAGAATGCAGAGCTAAATTCTTAGCAAGATGAATGGCACTCTGACTATCTGCGAACAAATAATTATCATTTTGAGGATGTCCCAATTCTTCAAAGAAGAACTGAAGCCATGTCATCTCTTTGGCTGCCTCTGTAGCAGCAACATACTCTGCCTCTGTAGTGGAGAGAGCATTAATCTTCTGTAACCTAGAAACCCAGCTCACGGCTGCCCCACCAACAGTAAAGACATAACCTGTAGTACTCCGCCTGGTATCAATATCCCCAGCCAAATCTAAGTCAACATAGCCCTATAAATCAGTAGTAGAGCCCCCAAAGTGTAAACACTTATTGGATGTTCCTCTCAAATATCTGAGAATCCACTTGACAGCATTCGAATGCTCAAATCCTAGATGACTCATATACCTGCTAACGACTCCCACTGCATGTGCAATATCTGGCCTAGTGCATACCATAGCATACATCAAACTTCCTATAGCTGAAGCATAGGGTACTTTGGACATCTTATCCTCCTCTTCCTGTGTCTTGGGACACATCTCCTTAGTCAATTTCAAATGACCAGGTAAAGGTGTGCTGACAGCTTTAGCATTCTCCATAGAGAAACGTTACAACACCTTCTCAACATAATCAACTTGAGATAGCGTCAATGTTCTATTCTTCCTATCTCTACAAATCTTCATATCAAGGATTTGTTTTGTTGCTCCCAAATCCTTCATAGCAAATGCATGTGCTAATTGGCATTTCAGCCCCTTAATATGATCCATGTTAGACCTAGCTACAAGCATATCATCAACATATAAACATAAAATAATGTAGCTATCATCATCCAACCTCTTAAAATAAACACAGTAATTTGAATGACACCTATTATATCCATGCTCATGCATAAAACTGTCAAATTTCAGATACCATTGCCGAGGTGCTCGCTTCAAGCCATATAAACTTTTCTTCAATTTGCACACTAAGTACTCCTTACCTTTGACCTCAAAACCCTGTGGCTGAGCCATATATATTTCTTCATCCAAATCACCATGAAGAAAGGCTATTTTAACATCCATCTTCTCTAAATGCAAATCTTCATTAGCCACAAGACTTAAAATAGTACGAATAGAAGTCATTTTAACAACAGGAGAAAATATCTCATCAAAATCAATTCCATTTTTCTGTGCAAATCCTTTTACAACTAACCTGGCCTTAAGTCTTTTCTTACTTCCTTCCTCTTCTTTCAACCTATAAACGCATTTATTATGTAAAGCCTTTTTACCTACAGGCAACTTGCACAAATCCCATGTCTTATTTTTCAGCAAAGAGTCCATTTCATCTTTCATTGCAAACTCCCACTAAATCTTAGTATCCACCTGCATAGCTTCATCATAACTTTCAGGTTCACCAGCATCAGTAAGTAAAATAGAATACAAAGAGGGAGAAAACCTTTGTGGAGGTCTAATTTGCCTTGTTGACCATCTAACATTCACTGGTGTGTGTGGTATTTGTTGTTGCAGTTGTTGCACATCATGAGGAATGGCTGGAACATCAACTTTTGGAGTATCATCCAGCACTACATAATCATCTTCTTTCTTCTCATGTTGCTGCAACAAATGTTTGTACAACACTTTCTCATTGAATATGACATCCCGACTTCTAATAATTTTAAGATTTTCAAAATCCCAAAGCCTATAACCAAATTCATTAATGCCATATCTAGCAAAGACACATTTCTTTGATTTAGCTTCTAGCTTGGTTCTATTTTCAGAGTCTATATGAGCAAAAGCTTCACAACCGAAGGTCTTGAGAAAAGAATAACACACCTTCTTACCAGTCCATGCTTCCTCTAGAATACCACAACCCAAAGGAGTAGAGGGACCTCTATTAATCAAATATACTGCAATATTGATAGCCTCTACCCACATGTGTAAGGGCAACCCAGCATGCAACCTCATGCTCCTTGCGCGCTCCATTATAGTCCTGTTCATGCGTTCAGCCACTCCATTTTCCTGTGGAGTCCTTGGAATAGTTTTTTGTCTACGAATACCATTAGTGGAGCAATAATCTTCAAATTCATGACTGCAATACTCACCACCATTATCAGATCTGAGACATTTTAATTTCTTACCAGTCTCATTTTCAACCAAGCATTTCCATTTCTTAAAAGTTTGAAATACATCAGATTTCTGTCTAAGGAAAGAAACCCATACTTTTCTAGTTGCGTCATCAATAAATGTAACATAATAATGAGAGCCACCAAGGGAAGATACCTGGGCTGGTCCGCATACATCTGTATGCACAAGCTCTAATTTCTCCTTTTTGTTTTCCTTCCCTGTCTTTACAAAACTCACTCTCTTTTGTTTTCCATACACACAACTTTCACAGAAATCCATATTCACACATTTTAGACCTGGTAAAACTTTCCTTGAATGAAGTACTTTCATACCTTTCTCACTCATGTGCCCAAGTCTATTGTGCCACAGCGCTGTATTAGAATCTACAACAGCTATTTGTTCTCCCTGCTCAACTACAGTAATTGTTCCTGAATATTCATTTTTCTCTGAAACAATCAAAGTAGAAGGAACAATATGACCTGTACAAAGATATAAGGTGCCTACTTTCACACCTTTTGGTACTACAAGGGAACCTTTTGAAACCTTCCAATTTTTATCATTAAAAGTAACTACACAACCCTCATCATCGAGTTGCCCTGCTGAAATTAAATTTCTACTTAGTTTTGGAACATGTCTTACCTCATGTAGTAGCCAATGATTCCCATTCTGCAACTTAATCTTAATTTTTCCCTTTCCAATAATCTGACAGGGTTCATTATCCCCCAAATAAACAAGCCCGAAATCCCCTTGGACATAATCAATGAAATAACCTCTATGAGGTGTAACATGAAATGAAGCACCAGAATCTAAAACCCATGAATCATCAACACTCTCTAAAGACAGAAGCAAAGCATCCTCTTTGGATTTGTTACTTACCACATTTTCCTTCTTGTCTCCATCTGATTTATCTCCTACATTTTTCTTTCAATTCTAGCAATCTTTCTTTTTGTGCCCTAGTTTCCCACAGTACCAGCAATCATTTGGTCCTCTCGATTGAGACCTCCTCCCCTTTGACTTTCCTCTTGACTTCCCGTGATTTCCAAAGTTACTTCCTCTTTCAGTCGTTCTGCCCCTGCTTTGTGCATTTAAAGCACTTCCTGATGTAGATCCACCTAAGGATTTTCTACGAGTTTCCTCACTTAAAATAACACCGATCATATCATCATATTTTAGGGTACTAGATCTAGGAACAGAATTACTCACTGCCATTACCAAGCCATTCTAGCTTTCAAGCAAATAACACAAAATCAAGAGAGCCCTAATTTCTTCATCAAAATTGATACCCACAGAAGATAATTGACTAGTAATAGTATTAAACTCATTTAAATGATCTGCAACAGATCCACCTTCTGCCATCTTTATATTAAATAAACGCTTCATGAGAAATACCTTATTTGAAGCGGAGGGCTTTTCATACAGTGTCGCTAGGGTTTTCATCAAATCTTCTGTCATCTTTTCTTTTGTAATATTAAATGCCACCGATGGTGCCAAGCATAACTGAATGCTTCTGAGTGCCTTTCTGTCCAAAAGATCCCATTCGGCCTCTGACATAGTTCCCTGATTCTTGGCTTTTCCTTCCAACGGCTTCCATAAATCCTTCTGATATAAATAGTCTTCCATTTGCATCTTCCATAACTGGAAGTTCTGTCCATTAAACCTGTCAACCCTCAACTTACCCTCATCTGCCATCGCTCCAACTCAATTGTGAGAGTCCCACTTAACCGTGAGACTTTCCTGCAGAGGATAACTGAAAGACAACCTTGCTCTGATACCACTTGTTAGGATAAACCACGGACAGAAATAAAAACTACATGCAAATATAACCAATAACAGAAAATAATAGAATACATAGAAATGAACACAAGGCACCAAGATTTAACGTGGTTCACCCAATCCCTGGGCTACATCCACCAAACAGCAAGTCTGATCTTATTACAATACAGTGATTACAACCTGATTACAATTTGTAATCCCTTA
Organism: Cupressus sempervirens; assembly: GCA_028749045.1. Lineage (NCBI taxonomy): Eukaryota > Viridiplantae > Streptophyta > Pinopsida > Cupressales > Cupressaceae > Cupressus > Cupressus sempervirens. The sequence goes on from CM053788.1 coordinate 90,417,715, forward strand.
CAGCTCAATACCGCCGCAAGAACCAATTTCGTATCACAACATTATGAAAATACCCAACCCTAAGCCCTTTTATACAAGTATTAAACCATTTTAGGGTTATAACATGTCAGCCATATGTTGGCCATAATATGTTGGCTACCATGTCGGCTACTGCCCAAAAAAATTTTGAACCCCACTATTTATGAAGTATGTACAATACTTTCCTGATCAGTCACCACAATCTAACAGATTGGACACCTATAGAAAGAAAGGCATTCGAAGAAATCAAGAAAGCAATTGTATATGCTCCTATTTTGTTGAGTCCAGACTACACCAAGCCTTTTTATATATATTATTTTGCCTTAGAACACACTTGTGCAACTATCCTTACCCAAAAGGCAGATGATCAAGATGAACATCCTATTGCATTAATGAGTTCACCATTGAAAGACACAGAATTGAGATATCCGAATGTTGAAAAACAAGCTTATGCTTTAGTAAAAGCAATAAAGAAATTTTGACATTACATCTTAAGAAGCAAGGTTTATGCAATAGTTCCTGATGTTGCAGTAAAGACTTTGCTACTGCAAAATGAATTGGGAGAAAGAAAAGGAAAGTGGATGGAAATTATTCAAGAATATGACATGGAGATACAACCAATGAAGTTGGTATGAGGACAAACTCTAGCTCAAACCCTATCTCCAACTAGTCCTGGTTTAGTACAACGAGTATATGTGTTAGAAGAAGTATCCCCAGATCAATGGTATGATGATATTGTTCATTATTTGCTAAACCATAAGTCTCCATCACACTTGAATTCTGTTCAAAAGTGTTCACTGAGAATGAGGAGTCAAATTTTTATTCTTCAAGGATCTGTGTTATATAGAATGAACCATGATGGCGTTTATTTGAGATGTGTTTGAAAGGAAGAGGCTAGACACATCATCGAGAATTTTCATAGTAAATATAGAACCAGTCATGGAAGTGGTTTGGCTATGGCTCATCAAATATCAAGAGCAGGGTATTATTGGCCAACCTTGTTTAAAGACACTTATGAACACGTGAAGACTCGTCACACATGTTAGATGGCTGCGACATGTGAAAGAAATCCTGCTATACCATTCGCAAAATGGGGATTGGATTTCATTGGTCCCATCAATCCACCATCATTAGGACACCACCAGTATATCCTGACTACTACAGACTATTGCACCAGATGGACTGAGGCTAAATCACTAAAAAATTGCACAATCGAGGTTGTTATCAAACTTCTTGAAGAAAATATCATTACCAAGTTTGGATGTCCCCATACATTTGTATGTGATAATGGGCCAACATTTAGATCCTTGAAGTTCTCAAATTGGGCATTTGACTATGGAATCACACTAAAATTTGCATCAAACCGTTATCCGCAAGGGAATCGATTGACAAAATCAACAAACAAAAATCTATTGAGTGCAATGAAGAAGTTATTAGACAATAATCCTAGAGATTGGCATACATAGTTGAGATTCACACTTTGGGCGGACAGGATCAGAATAAAGATTTCTTTAGGGACATCTCCATATCATTTTCTCTATAGAAAAGATCCAATTTTTCCTATCCAATTGAGGATTCCAACACTACGATTCATGCAAAATTTTATGGAAGGAGAAGATAGAGTGCAGACACCTTTGACTAAATTATTGCACTTGGAAGAAAAGAGGGATGAAGCATTGGAAAAGTTTACTAAACATCAAGGAGTTGTTAAAATATGGTTTGAGAAAATGGCACAGGTTAAAGAATTTCAAATCTTAGATTTGGTACTTCACTGGGATAAGGCACATGAAAAGAAAGGTGGACATGAAAATTTTGACAATCTATGGAAAGGTCCTTATCAAATTTCTAAAATTTTGGGAGATAATGCATTCAAGCTTAAGACTCTAATAGGAAAAGAAGTCCAATTGCCCATCAATGGGCAATTCCTCAAGCATTATTTATGCCCTTAGGTTTTCTTTGTGAAGCCTAAATTGTACATAGTTAGTTTAGGTTTTCCTTTGTGGTGTTTTTTTTCTTTTTTCTTTTCTTTTAGTTAGGTGGGGGTTTTGGTTTGTCTCCCCTCTCCTAGTTAGGAGTTTTGGCTTTGTGTAGTATAGGTTTCTTTCCCTTGTTGATTGTGTTTTATTTTTTCCTAAGTTATCTTCCTCAAGTGGTTTGGTTTTCTCTCTTCTTTTGGTTTTCTCTTCAGTTTTGGCTTTTTGCTAGGTGGCTCATAGCTGTGAGAATCTCTTTTTGCAAGTGGAGTGGTGTAGTGATGTGGTTACTTCATCCAAATATTTCACTGAGTTTTGTTTATTTAATTTCTTGGATAATTGTGATGAAGAGCATTAGAATCTTGGCCATCCTTCATATATTTTCAGTGGGTTAGAAAACATACTTGACTTGGAAGGTTAATCATACATTGTGTCTTGACACATAAACTCCGAGGTTGCCACATATTTCACACTCTTAACTATTGCTCTAAGTCCATTTATGTGTCTTTGGGAAAGATCATAACTTGTGAAAATTTTAAAATCTTGCTTCAACACCACTGTAACTCCTAAACCCATAGTAAGCTTCATTGCTTACAAGCCAAGAGAAAAGAAAGAAATGAAATACCAATTCAAAAGGAATAAAAGATAAATGAAAGATAAAATAATAAGATTGGCTTTGGGGGTACATAGAAATCTCCATAGGTGTCTGAAAGAATAATTCACTGAAAGTGGAGCAATCTCCATTGGTTTTATAGTGACAACTCCATCGGAGCTATGGACGCCTGACTAGCAGCGAGGCAATGTCTAGGATACTTTTGAATTCAAGAGGAATGAATAACTTGTCATGATCAATCCTAAGATTTTTGAATGGTCTTGTCGAGCTAGAATTAATATATTTGTACACAATGAGGTTGTCGCAGAGTAAATCTGTTTTGATCCAATATATGATTATTCTCCCCTTTTGAGCTTGTTTTCTCTCTTATTGATGACATAAGATTGAGAAACCAAAGATTCTGAGTTTGAATTACTTTTTATCCTTGAAATGTTTGTAACATTTCACCTGTGGAGTCGCCAGATGTTGTGACCACCAGTCACCATCGCCCAAGCCTGGGACCCCCTTTATTTTAATTTGCCATTTTTTTTTCATATTCTATGGAGCGCGGGTTAGTAGAACCAAAGGAATGGTCAATTGGATGAAATCTCCAACTCCTTGAAAATTGTGATGTCAATAGTCTATTCAATGCAAGCCAAAATGAGTCATGGAATATTTTGCAAAGGATAAAATCCTCCAATTTTGAAAAAGCCCAACCTCGAAAAATGTGGAGCACAATTTAAGATAGTGAAGGATATTGTGCAAAGGATAAAATCCTTCATTCCATAAAAGGCCCGCTCCGAAAATCATGGAGCGCAGATTTAGGCTAGTAACGGAATGTTTTGATGAAGGATAAAATCCTTCATTCCACAAAAAGCTCAACCTCGTAAATTTTGGAGCGCAAATCTGGGACAACCATGGAATGTCTCCTGGGATAAATAATCCATGACTATGGCTAAACTGTGATGCACATTACTGGAAACTATTCCACTTACAGATGTTGATGATTATGGTAGAGGAGATAAATCTATAGAGGATAACTTTCAAACCACTTCTAAAAATGAAGAACCTGGAAAACCATGGAATCAGAGCTCATCTGAAGGGGGTGATCATGGGAAGGAAATTCTTGAAGAATTTGAGGTTTACAAAGATATAAGTTCACCTTAAAGGCCAAGGGAGGAGCAATTTCAAAGCCCCAAAGGAAAGGTTAATGATAACATCAAAGAAAATCCTGAGAAGGTAGAGCTCGAAAAATCATGGAGCGAGAGAGCATGTGAAGGATTGGGCTTTGCCAAAGGAAAATTGCAAGGATATGGTGTTTTTATAGGCACAAAGGTGGCTATAAATTTTTTTTTTAAAAATAGATGAGAAATCCCAAAGTTCTCTAGGGAATGTTCAGATAAGGATAATGAAATTGGGGAGAGGAAGGAAATGGGATCTTATATTAAATTTCCTACAAATACTGGAGAGATTAAAAATAGTCCCTCTGAAATAGGCCCCGGTAATGTCAACGAGGCCTCTATGTTGGTTGCTAAGTTCAAAAAAGGGTCTTTTCATTTTATCAAACCAATAGCAGTGATAAAACTAAGGACACTATCATAGAAGGTAAAAATAAGGAAAATGGGGATGCAGGAATCCAAAAGCAGTAGATTGGTGAAGGAGAAGATAGCCAAAGTTATGTACGTAAAATCTATTTTTCTCAAGATGCCATTTCATCGAAGTTAGGTACAAACTAATCAAGAGCCTAATGTAATAGGAGAAACAAAGCTTGATGACCAAATATAGAGAAAAGCATGGACATGATGAAAAACCGGCTAAAGCTCTTTCACTATCCTTAATAACAAACCTTACACATGATCAGATACCTCAAATGAAAGCTATTGTGCCCAAAATCATGAAAAGTGGGAATATTGGAAAATTTTGAGAAAAAAATCTAAATTTTAGAGGAAAAGAATGGAATTCCTTATAAAAGCAAAAAAAATGATTTTCCTTCAAAAGATTATTTTTTGGATTATATTAGCTTTACTAATATTTAATTTGACTTTTTGAATAATAATCCAAAAAATAAATAAAAGGTGGTGAAAAGTTGGAAATGAATTTGATTTTTTTTTATTTAAATATGGAAATTAATTAAATATTGATTTTAATTGATATTTAATTAATCGAATTCAAAAAAAATCAAAATCAAAATGGAATAAGAAATACTTAGCTTCATCTTGAAGCTAAGAGCATAAAAAATAGCAACTTTTTGGAACAAATAGCAAAAGCGACAAGTGGCACAAAAGATGGAAAGTTTGATGGTTGAGTAAAGCTATTGCCTAATTTTAGTCTACAGCTTTAAAGGCATCTTTTTTGGAGGATGATTTCTATAAGAAACCCTCTCATTCATTTAGGCTCACACAGAAATTTGAAGATCAAATTGAGAATAGGAGTGAGATTCAGGGAGTTCAAGGAAGTAGATTTTTGGGAAATTTTTTGAAATTGTTGAGGAGTTTTCTGGAATTCATGACAGAGGATTTTGAATCCTATCAGAAAGGAATTTTTTTTGCAGTGAGTTGTGAAAATTGCATATTTCTTGCGGAAGTATTGAAAAGTGAATCTTGAAAGGAGTATGGAAAGTTTGGCCCAAATTCAAAATCTTTGTCTTATGGACAAGTTGTATCTATTGTTTTTAATACTTTCCTTGCATAGTCTTATGTGTGTACATTTTCTATTTTGTAGGAAAGGAGAATGGTAGAGCCCAGGGGAACAGCAGAAATGCGAGGACACCTAATAAAGAATGAAAGGAGAGGATTCTATCCTAAATACAAAATTGTATCAAAGTGGGCAGAAATTGGAGATACAAGTCCTGGCAGCCTCGATTTCAAAGATTTTAATCGGAGAATGCTTGGATATAGTGACTATCACCTGACACACCTAGCCACCAGAATTGTGAGAAGTGGAATTTTCGTTGCAGCTAGTTGTGCTCCTTCTTTTCAACATCCAAAGTTGATTATGGAATGTACCAAACACTACAGACCTAGAGATAGAACCATCAGGGATTCTGAACAAAAATTTTTGGCAAATTTTTCTCTTGCATCCATTTCTAAAGCATTTGGAATTCCTTCTCAGCCAAGGATGATCACAAAGACACAGGAGAAAGCACTAAGAATCTACAAGTCTGGAATCAATTTTTATGAAGAAATAATCAACAAAAGATGGTTGAAAAAAAATAGATCACATCATTCCAAGATTCCTAAGGAAATAGTATGGCTTGACTTGCAGAGGGAATATAGTGACATGGTCATGATGTTGAGTCGCATATTTGGTATGCCTTATTCTTATAGGTTGAATCTTGGATGTGATATTTTGTTGAGTACGTGATGGAGGAAGGCGACATAATAGATTGGGCTGGGCTCATAAGTGACAATGTAAATGAACAGTTGATGAATCTAGAGCATACAAGGAAATTTTACATGAGTTCTATGTCATCTACATGCTAGCATGAAGGACAAATTATGATGGACTACGATGCAAAGGACCGACTGGAAGTGGAACCCAACACCTCAAAGTCCATGAATGTTACCCATAGTTGCATTTGTATTCAAAGGACGATTACATGAGGGTTAATGATATATTTCCCATGTGCATAGTAAGAACATTACAAAAGAGGCCACATATGAGAATGTTAATGGGTGCGATGAAGTTTGTTGAGGAATATGGTGCCTGGTTCATTCAGTTTCCTACCTTTTCATACATTCAAGTTCAAGGATTCTCCATGGAGCCATAAAAACATCCTAGATATCCAATGGATAAGATGGTCTTGTTAGAGCTTACTCAACAACTTATAGCCTATGAAAAGATTCAGAAAGGGAAAAAGAAGTTGGGGTTGCAATTTCTAATTTCCATAGGAGAAGGGAAAACTGAGGTATGCCCATGTCTAAAAGCTGCAGAGAAATCATCAGATGAGCTCCACTTCTTCCGCCTTCCATTTTATCCGAAAAGGAATAATTTTGATCCTTACAACAAGATCTCATCAGTAGGAGGATCAAAGTACCAACACAAGGTTCACCTTGAAGAATTTTGGGAAAATGCAGCAGATGAGAACGAGATTAGAAAAATGTTGCATCCAAGAACACCATTGAACATTATTAGAACATGCAACATATTCAAGGTTCTTGATCAAATGGAGGAGGACCCAAACATGATGTGAAAGGGATTCAATCCAGAAATGACAGCTCAACCATATGATTGGAAGAAGAAAGAAATTACAAATCTTGCAGCTCTTTCAAAACCAGTCTTAGATTTTACAAAGTGGTGGATCGAGCGTAAGCTTGAAAAATTAGTTGCATGGATTCACATATAGGTTGCTTGGTCATAGACCACTTAGGGATGAAAGATCAAGACAAATATCTAAAGGGACTATTGAGGAAAGAGGAACTCCATCCGAAGATGTAGGAAACAAGAAAGGGAAAGAGGTACCTTGAGAAAAGCATCCTAGGATTGAGGAAGTCATCCAAGAACCTCAAAATAAGAAGCATAAACATGGAGATGCTCCCTCTTCTCTGAGTCAAACTCCAAGTATTCAAGAGATAGAAACATTTGAAAGGAAGAATGTAGGGACAAGTATAAGGAGATTTGAGCAAGAAGAGAATTTGGATAGGCCAATTCATGATAAGCTGAGTATAAATGCCTATGAAAAGTCCATGCAAGAAAGTGGGAGAGATCAAGATATTGCTATAGAGGAAAGTCTCGATATGATCTTAGAGCGAGAAATGATTAATGATGGAGATGGTCCACTAGAGGAAGAAACTTCAAGAGTAGCAATACATCTTCCAAGTGTCAAAGCCATAGTTCCTAAGGTTACAATGGATAGTCTAGGAGGTGAAGAGGAGGTCAACATTCGAATGGTCCAAAGGAAAGAACAATTGGTAATTCTAGGGGACCAAAGTATACCCATTCCAGAATGGTTGAGGCAATGAATTCAATTGTGTCAACAAAGGGAGGTTGATCTAGCAATTAAATTACAAGAAATTTTGGACCGATCAAACCAATCAAAAGAACAAGGGAAAGCAAAAAGATATACTAAATTCATCATAGGAGAATCAGGATCCAAAATCTTACAGATTGCGACTCCCACAGTTGACAAAAGAAAAAATCAGATTGCTCCAGATGAATATCATGTTACAGAAGTAAATCTTGGTCGGGCCTTCCCAGAGAAAATACTGGAAGAATTTGATGACTCCACATAGGCTTTGAAGGATAGGCTGAAGAAAGTAGAAGAAGGGTATGAAAAGAAGAAAAGAGAATTTCAGGCCTTATGTTAGTACATCAATAACTTGCCTCATCTAGTAAGAGAGGAAGGTCCATCATTTGTCCCTCCAACAGGTGTTTCTAGTGAAGTGGTAGGTGATATTGACAGAATCAAGTAGATTGCTCAAGGTGCAAAGATTTGGATCAAAGGAATTCAAGAGGTAGCCTTCAAATGTGCAAAAGAATTAGTACAAGTGCACAATAGGGCATTGGCTACAATCTCTAGCATCCAGTGCATGGAGGAATCATGGGTGGATGAGCATATTTACTAAGAAGAGGTGATTGATGACATTCAGAATCTAATGGAGACCCCAAAGAAAGAATTGATTGATGGTTGAGTTATCAGCAAAGGGGATGTCTATGATTTTATTCGATGGTATAGTGCAGTGATCACGGCTAAGGAAATGTTTGAGAGCTTTACCAAAGAATCTAGTCGATGGAAGAAGATTGTTGATAACATCAAGCAAAGAATATCAAATGCAATTGCATCCTTGTTATCATAGAGATTGGTGGAAGAGGAAATGACAACTAATAATCTGAAAGTCAAGTTAGAGGAATTCTTTCAACTAAATGTTTATGCAAGAGATGATTTTGAGAGCTTCTCCATCTTCTCAAATACAATGCACACTACTAAGGACTTACTACCAGATTGTGATAAAGGCTTAGGAAAAGCATAAAGAGCAATTGCAGTTCTAGAATTCAGGCAAGAATCTGCACCAAGCATCAGTATAGAGGAGTTGGAAACTATGTTAGATGTATTTTGATCTTTAAGGGAAAAAAATCAAGGATAGATGCATTAAATGCATAGTGGGTGTGCATAGGGATCATTTATTACACCCCACTCCTTCTTAAACGAGCATGCATAGTGGGCATTTATTACCCACTATAGTAGTGGATTCCTTGTGGCATTAATTTAGATTCCTTTCCATTTCCCTGACCCTAATTAGGGCTGATGTGGTACAATCTTGGCCATTGGTTATTGTGATCATGCAGGCCACCTATTGTAATCGAGGACCTATATAAAGGCCTCATTTCTCATTTGTAAAAGGAGATTTTTTATGAGATTGTTGCTATGAGCTACTAAGATAATAAAGTTTTCATTGGAGTTTGGTGAATACTTGATGTGTCTTAGTGCTTGTTGGTTCTTCTAAAATTTCTTCAATTAGATTAAGTTTAGCATAGTCAATGTGTGGTGATTACAATGAAGAATATGATGGTGTATTATGAATTCCTTTGATTCATACTTTTGACGTTTTAGTGATTCTAATTCATTGTGTATAGTTAGCCTGAACCCCTTTCATGCATATGCTCAACTTCTATCATTCATATACATTGTTCTTTATGATGGTGTATACAGTGATATGAAAATCTTTGGCATAACCCTTGAAGATTGCACAAGTTCATGCTTAGTTGTAGTATAACTTAGTGAAACAAAGTTCAGTAAATTGAGAAATTTGTCCACTAGAGTACTATTTGTTGTTATCACTACCCTTAGGATTAGAATAGAATTCCTAAACCCTATCTTATTGAATTTTTGCATATTGTGTGAAAACTCCAAAAAAGTACTTCATTGCAAAACCTTAAGATAGCTCCCACATCTAGTATGGTTTGAAATGAATTTGAATAAACATGTAAGGCCCCTTGTGATCATCAGCAAATCACATCAACCACCGATCTTATCCACAGTCAAGATTTGACATTAAAGGAACCTTGAAGTCATTGTATGATCTTCTAGCAATCTTATCATACACAAGACTTTATTCAAGAGAGGACAAGATATTTCGATATTTTGTTCTACTATTTGGTGAGTCATAAAACACACATCAACAGGGCCCTCTGATAAAGCATTTTGGATTTAGTCTCCTAAATGCTTCCACGAAATGACTGAAACCACTTTATTCTTTGAACATGGCCGAGATTATGTAATTTCCAAGCACTTTCCTTCCCCGACCCAGCCTGCCGCCTTCTTTGAACAAACCTGCGCTTGTCTACTTTCCAAGCATTTTCCTTCCTTCAACATTCCCAATCAACAAGGCAGTGGCACCCACAGAGCCTGTCTCATTATTACCAATTCGAAATCATGTAGATTCCTACCTAGTCCAAGCATTTTGGAATCATCCATTAAATGTTTCGACGAAGGATCCTAATAACTATTTCTCCTTTGTTCATCGAATTTCTAGGCATCTTATTTCCTGGACTGGATCTGCCTTTCGTACCGAAAGGTGCCTTTGCTCTTTTCCTCGCTCTTCTTTTCCCAGTTGCTTCCAGGAAACGACTGAACCCGCCTATTTAATTCCCTTCCCCTCCTCGCTTTTCCACATACACTCATCTTCTGCAATCAAGCCCTACTCGTCCTACTCTCTTTCTATTTTGTAAACTACATACTCTTTCATTTTATTATTTAAAGGGTTTTTCAGCCTTTGAACTGGTATCAATGGCTTCTTCTTCGTCATCTCACCAGCAAAAACAGCAAAAGCACAGATTTATTGCTTTCTCTGGAATAGAACCTGATGGAAAGAGAAGAAAGGTTTCTGAATCTTCGACATCGTTTGATGTTTTCATCAATCACAAAGGCCCTGATGTCAAATGTACCCTTGCTACCCAGCTTTACAACGCCCTTAATGAGGTAGGCGTCTGAGCATTTCTTGATTTTGAGGAGAAAGAACTTGGAGAGTCGTTTCCCTCTACTATTGAGATGGCAATAAAATCTGCCAAAGTGCACATCGCCATTTTCTCTAGAAGATATGCAGAGTCACCTTGGTGTCTGGCTGAGCTTGAAGGAGGTGGACATAGTGGATCAAAGACAAACATGAAGACATCAAGTTGTGCTACAGCAATTCATACTCATTAACATAACTAAACTCCATTACAAATCCATAGAATGCTACAGCATTCCATCCACTCATGATCCACAATGAGAAACCCAAAATGGGCTCTACTGATCCACCATGATCAGATAAACATCTGATACTCAAATCTTTACATAATGCCTCTATTTATAGAGGTCTGAGAACTCTCTAGAATATCAAACACATGTATTGCATGACATATAATATTAATATATATCAATTAATATATGCAACTACTGGTAGTTGAAGACTGATTTTGAAATGACCTTGGGCGGCTGTATGCTGCTGTTTGTCTTCTTTTAATGTGGACGGTGCTGAGTGTGGGCTGGACGGTGGACGGTTAACCAACCATAAGGTTGCCGACAATTGATAGAAATTAATGCTGCCAACACTCCCCCTTAATTTCTATCACTAATGCTACTGCATTTATATTGTTTTCCCTTGTCATAATTACTTTGGGTTTTACGGCTTACCCCTAACCAATGCAATCCTAAAGTGGTTTCAAGTTCACCACAAAATTCTCAAACATTACACAAATGGTTTCAAGATCACCATAAACTTTGCACTCCAATGGTTTACAAACCAAGCATTCATTGGTTCTACTGACCATGAATCATCACTATGGGAAAATTATCATCACTTTGGCTTTTCTCCTTCTTGACTTGCATCAAACTGATTATTGAGTCCATATAAAAAGAAATTCATCTACTGAGATACATGGGTGCCCAGTCGTTGTACTCGCCAGTTCTATAGGAATCCTTTTCAGATACATGGTTCATCAATACATTCAGTCAAACTCTAGGGTGTCGGGTACAACCGATAATGCACCCCTTACAATAGATTATTAACAAGCAATTCTCATTAAATCTTCATCACTTGATTGGGGGATATCAATTCAGCAATCTACTATTACATGACCACATTTGATATGACAAAGCCTTAAACATTTTCTCATCCAAATTCCAACACTTAAACTCCAAATTAGCACACACAGAGACCTTTGCACTATGACAACAAGCTTTAGCACACCATCTCACCTTTTATTACACCTAAGATAACTAACTTAACTTTAACAACTAATGCATAACAACTAACACGCATATTTCAAACACAAACATAATAAAAATTTCCATGATCAATATCTTTCATGTCATGTGTATGCATTCTTTGGCACTCCCGCTTGCACAAAGATGCTCCACATGTTTCTAACGCACACTTCAACTTTGGCTTCTTTCTTTTCACAGCTTCTTTGTTTCTCATAGCAATCTTTTGACTTGTTCTTCTCTTTATTCTTGTAGAAGATAACTTCAAATGCCATTGTCTATTGGGCTACATTGCCACAACACTCTTCACCAATTTTAAACTTCTTGAGCTCTCCATGATCTCTAGGATCATATTCCATTAGCTCTGATACCACTTGAAGGAGGTGGACATAGTGGATCAAAGACAAACATGAAGACATCAAGTTGTGCTACAGCAATTCATACTCATTAACATAACTAAACTCCATTACAAATCCATAGAATGCTACAGCATTCCATCCACTCATGATCCACAATGAGAAACCCAAAATGGGCTCTACTGATCCACCATGATCAGATAAACATCTGATACTCAAATCTTTACATAATGCCTCTATTTATAGAGGTTTGAGAACTCTCTAGAATATCAAACACATGTATTGCATGACATATAATATTAATATATATCAATTAATATATGCAACTACTGGTAGTTGAAGACTGATTCTGAAATGACCTTCGGCGGCTGTATGCTGCTGTTTGTCTGCTTTTAATGTGGACGGTGCTGAGTGTGGGCTGGACGGTGGACGGTTAACCAACCATAAGGTTGCCGACAATTGATAGAAATTAATGCTGCCAACAGAGCTGGCTCTTATGTTACAAACTAAGGCCAAGATTATTCCTGTGTTTTATCAAGTGAAGCCGTCCGATCTGCGATTTATAGAAAAGGGCGAGTATGCCAACGCATTCACTGAATTTGAAAATAAGAGGAGGTACTTGGAGAAGCTTCCAGAGTGGAAGGAAGCACTTCAATCTCTTTCATTTGTGGCTGGCGATGAATTCAACGGGTAAGATTTCAGTGGTTTCTGTTGGTAGGAGTTTATTTCTCCATCCTTAAAAGTTGTGAATGCATGTAGCAATTAGAAATTTAGGAACATCCGGCAAGAATAAAGCACAATTGGCAGTTGAGGTTTTAGATCTTTTGAAGTCAAGAAACTTCTGGATGCATGTAATACGATGTGCACTCCTTCTATACATGAATGCAATTGAAATCAGGTCTAGGTGAGTGGAGTAAAAGGAAATTGTTTTCTGCTGCAGTAGAGTTGTGTGTACGTTTTATTCTTTTGAATTCTGTATGCTCTGTTTTGGACTTGTCTTGTCCTCTTCTCACAGCTCCCAGTTTCGGCAGTTATTTTTTTAGTGATTATTTTTCAATTTCAAAATTAGTTAACTGTTTTCTCATCCTTTCTTTTTCATTTCCTGAATAATTTTCAGTGACTGCAAAACCATAATAGCAGCAGTGCAAAAAGAAGTACAAAAGAAAACATCTTTACATGTTGCCACATTTCCAGTAGGTCTTGACAACCTTGTGGAAGATTTTCAGAGGCGGTGCCTTAATGATCTTGTACAGGATTTTGAAAATCAATGTGGACTTGAAGAAGAGAAGTGTAAGTCTAAGATTGTTGGGATTTTTGGCATGGGTGGCTGCGGCAAGACAACGCTTGCCAAAGAGCTGTTCAATCGGAAGAGCTCAAATTACTGTAGAGCAAGTTTTTTGTTTGATGTGCGAGAAGCTCATGTGGCAGGCCGATTACCTTCTTTGCAAGGGAAGCTTCTCAAGGATCTCTTCCAGGATCAGATTCTCAATCCTACAAGTACAGAGGAAGGAATGGGCTATCTCAAAGATCATCTACAAAGAAGCCCCGATGTAAGCTTTCTCATTGTTGTAGATGACATCGATGATGTGGAGCAATTAAATGCTCTAATGATCATTGACATCTTAAATAAATTTTGCAATTATGTGGTAATTGTTACAACTCGTCATGTTGGAGTGCTTACAAGGGAAGGGATTAGTGATGGTTATAATCTAAAAGGAATGGATACAAATAATGGGAGAGAACTATTTTGTTGGCACGCCTTCAACCAACCTCATTCATCTAACGAGTATGAGATGCTAGTTGAGGCCTTTGTAGAGGTGTGTGGAGGGTTACCTTTGTCTCTCCAAGTTCTTGGCCGACATGTCCATGGTAAACCACATAGTTTTTGGAGGTCAGCATTAATTCAGGCGCGGAAGACATTACCTCAGAATGTAAAGCACAGACTAAAAATAAGTTTTGATGGTTTGAGTGGGGAAGAAAAACAGATTTTTATGGATATTGCCTGTTTTTTCATTGGCGAGTCAAAGAAAATAGCTGAAAGAGTATGGGAGGGTTCAGGTTGGAACGCTCAACATTCACTGGAAATGCTCAAAGATAAGTGCCTTGTAGAGGAAACACACATTTCGGTATATAATGTATTTCATTCAGGTATGAAGCCTGCATTGAGAATGCATGACCATCTAAGGGACTTAGGAAGAGAAATGGCATCGGAGCTCAGCAGTCCTCTTCGCTTGTGGCGTCCTCAAGATCTCCAATATTTGGTATACTTTTAACCCTTCAACATTTCTTCTCAGTATTGTGCTATTGCAAATCTTCACATGTTAGTGTATCAATAGAAAATTGAGCTGCTTGTGTGCTTGTAGGGATCAATGGGTTTCCATTCCATGTTCGATAGATCTATGAGGCGTAAATTAAAATTCTTTGTAGGTCAACCAGATATTTGTATTGAGAGGCCATCTTCCGTACTATGGCTCAAGCTTAAGGGCACACCAAGGTTCGAGTTTCCGGGCATTCCTTCATGGGTTTCTCTACAATACGTGCAGTGTTTGATAATTGAATATGGACGATTCAAAACGGTGTGGGAGAATCGCATACAGGTATTTTGATATTTTCATTCTATAACCAAATTTCCTTAATCGTTATGGTGCAATTCATTTCTTTAAGGTCGTTTCTGACCAATTTTTTAAAATCATTGAAAACTTTAAACAAATTTTATCTTGAACTTCAGGCACCCTTCCAGTTGAAAAAATTTGACATTAGCTTTTGCTCAGAGCTTGAGGAGCTAAGTCTTGCACATCTGAGTTGCCTGGAAGAAATTACAATTGTAAACTGTTACCATTTCAAGAGTGTGTCAGGAATATCAAATCTTATAAAGCTTGTTCGGTTGAATATTAGTGGGTGCCCAGACCTTGCGCTTAAGGAAGTGAGACTTGAACATCTGAGCTGCCTGAAATATATCTCAATTGATCAGTGTAGTCAATTGGAAAGTGTGTCAGGAATACATGATCTTGCAGAGCTGGTAGAATTGAAAATTTATCTTTGTGATAAACTAGAGTTCGACTGCTTGCGTCTCAGTGGCATGAGATGTTTGGAAACTATAATACTTGACGGAAGTGTGAAGGTGAAACATTTTGAGGTGGATAATTGTCAAAATTTGAAAATAACAAAGTACGAATTTGAAGACCAGCAAGGATATTCGCTACAATTTGTAAATTCAATTTGCCTGGTGAGGGTTATAATAAATGGATGCGGGGAGTTCAATTGTCTTCGACTGATTAATTGCCAGAATCTGAAAACTGTGTCGGGTAACTCGGAGATTGGAGAGTTGAAAGTTAGAGGCTGTCCTGAGGTTGAGGAGCTGCCATTACAGAACATCATGCTTCCAAGAAGACGCTTCTTGGAGGGAATTGTGATTGGCTCTTGGCTCTTCTGAGAAGCTGCGGAACATGGCAGATATTGAAGAATTGCAAGTGAAAAAATACATGGTACTCTATGGTTGCGGCAATGCACTAATACGGAATTGCATTGGTAACTTGAAGGTAATACTATCGACACTCATTTTTAACAGGCAATCGTAAATCTATTTTTGATGTGAGTTTTATTACTTTCATTATTGAAACTCAGCTTCGTTTGGGGCATTGGTTCCGACAAGATAGGGATATATTTTGGGCAATGACGTTGGAGTTGGTCTGTGAATAAAAAGAATTATCCAGGGATGATGTTTGAACTGACAATGTTTTGTCTTCTATTTCAGAATGTCCCAGAGGACAGCGTTGTGATTGGAAGAGCAGTGGGTGGAGCGGAGTCAGGTTTAAACAAATATTTATTTTCTGAAGCTAATAAAGTCATCGAACTTGGAGCCGACAACACTGATGAAGAAGAGGAAGGATTGGTGGACACTGACGAAGAAGGGGAAGGATGGACACTACTTCCCTAGTACTACTTGTTGCCTAGTTGTGATCGATAGCACTACTTCCCTAGTTGTGATAAATGCATATCTGATTACATAAATCAATACTTCTATGATTATGAATTCACATTTAGCGGCAGTTATTTGCTTCACGGAGAATGGATAATTACAATTGTAGGATCTGATTCTATGGAGCTGTTCGCAATTGAAGAGGGTCTAAGGAGCCATGGAATAACGAAGAAGGCGTTTCGGATAAAGATCAGAAAAGACAAAGAGTGTAAAACTATGCAGATTTTCCATAAAATTGTTGATAGTCTACTTGAATTATAAATGGATTTTTTAAAGCTACATTGTTATGAATGGAATTTTTTCATCTGATTTTCTATTTATATAATTAAAATAATATGAAGTATCTTTGTTTCTTACATATTTAATGATAAATATATATTTCTTAAAATTTTATAATGAAAGAAAATATTTTTTTTAATAAGAGGAAAAATTAATGGAGAATTAAATTTATTTCTTAATTATATTTTTTTCCTTTTCATTTTGTAGAACTCAAGTAAGATCATGTAGTCTAATTTGCTTTTATAATTTTTCAAATCAACAATTATGATTGATTATATTCTCTTTTCAAATTTACTTATCTTTTTTTTCTTTGTATTTGATTGATAGATATTTCATTTTGGTGTTTCTTCCTAAAAGCTTATATTTTCATAGTGCATTCATCTTATATTCCCCTTAGCACAAACTCTTCCCATACATTTTAGATCTAATTTTCAAATTGATCTTTATAGATATAACAAAATGTGTATTCAATTTTATTTTTTCTCAATTATTTACTTTAGGTTGTTGCTTGTCCTTGTAAACATTAGATCCTATAACATACAGTTACTTTCATTATGCATTATCATGATATTTTATACATGGCCTCAATTTATATTTTTGTTGAAATATTTTCACACTTTTTGAAAGTGATGCCATTGTTTGTGTTTCTATCATAATATTTTTGCTTACGAATGAGATATTTTATTTCTAAATGGAAGAATTATGGGTAAACATTATTTTTCTTCAATTAGATTTTTAATTATCACATTTCTTTCTTTATGGAGCATCCTTACATCATTCTTTATTTACTAACTAAAGTAGCCTTAAATATTAAATATCTCTCTCTCTCTCTCTCTCTCTCTCTCTCTCTCTCTCTCTCTCTCTCTCTCTCTCTCTCTCTCTCTCTCTCGCGTAAACCCTATAACCATAAGCCCTAGACCTTATAACCTTTCTCCATTATTGCCTGTTTTATCACTCTTTCTACATCTCTCCCTCTTTTTCTCTCCCCCATCTCTTTCTACCTTCCCCCCTCTCTAACTCTCTCCTTATTTTCCTTCTCTCCCTATTTCCCTTCTCTCTCCATGTCTATTCCCCTCTCTCACCTCTGTCTCCCTCTCTATTTCCTTAAACCATCGTTTGTTTAAATCATAAATCCTTGAACCCTTTTTCTCTTCTTCATACCTCTTCCCCTCTCTTTCACTATTTTCTTCCATGCCCAAACTCCCTCACTCTCTCTCTACCCTTCCCCTCTCTCCTTCCTCATCTCTCACTCACTCCCTATTTAGCTTCCCTCCATATTCCACACGTCTCCCCTACCGTTTCCCCATCTCTCTCTCCCCCCAAACCATAAATCCTACCTAATCCCAAAAACCTAAACACTTTAACCATAATCTCTAAACTAGATATACTAGTCCTTAGACCTTCAAACCTAGAATAATAAAACCTAAGCTTTAAAGAATCTATACTATTCTCCCTTGTCTTCCCACTTCCCCGTCTCTGATTCTTTTCCTCTCTTCTTAGCCTATCTCTATGTTTCCCCATATTTTTTCCTCCCTCTCCCTCTCTCCCTCCTTGCCTTGTTTCTATCTACCTCATTACTCACTCTCTCTCTTAGACCCTAAAACCTACCTAATCCCAAAACCTAAACCCTATAACCAAAACCTCCAAACCTTATACACTTATCTAAACTCTAAACCATATAACCATATGTATAAGTCCTAAAATCTAAATATATTGTACCATTATTTCTCTCTCTTTCATCATCTTTCAATCTCTCCCGCTTGCCCTTCTCTTCCTCCTTTCCACCTCTCTCCCCTTCTCCCCTATTTCTAAACCCTAAACCCTATCTCCCTTAATTCCTCACCCCTCTCTGTTTTCCACTCTCTTCATCTTTCCCTTTTATCCCTCTTCCTTATCACTCTCTCTTATCTCCATGTCCCTTTCATCACTCCCTTTATCCCCCTCTCTTACTCTCTCCCTCATAGATGTGAGGGAGAGAGGAGAGGAGAGGAAATATAAAAGATAAGGAGAGGGCTAAGGAGGGAGAGAGTGAGATGTAGATACGGATTGACTAAGAGATCTAAAGACGAGGTATGTAAAGAAGGGATAATGAGAGGGGGGTATAAATAGTAAGAAATAAATAGAGTAAAGATATAGATATAGAGGAAAAAGGACTAGATCCTAGGAAGATAGGTGTACGAGATAAAGTTGAAAGAGATAGAGAGCAATGCGAGAGAGATATGGTTAATGAAATAGGGAGGGAGGGGTAAAGATGTAGAGATGGAGTGAGAGACCTATGGATACAAATATAGAGGATGGGATTGATAAATATTAATTGAGAGAATGATAGAGTGGAAATAAAAAAATAAGAGAGGGAAATAAATGAAGCAATAGGGAGAGAGAAAATAATAAAGTTGGAATAAGAGGGGGAAAGGGGGGGAGAAAGAAGTGGTGGGATATATATAACTCTAGAATCTGGGGGAGATAAAGAGTGTGAAATGAAGAGAGAAAGAGAATGTCGGTATGAGGATAGTGATTACTAAAATTTTACTAAGTCTAAAATGTAATATGATCATAAAAATCTAGATTCTAAATTACACCTCTTAGAGATCTAAAACCTCTCTAAAATATTCTAAATATACATCCAATAGAACTTAAAGAATGAGAAATAAAAATACATATTGAAATGTAGGTTATATTCCATGCTTAAAAATAATATTTCCCTAGAGCGAGAGAGAGAGAGAGAGAGAGAGAGAGAGAGAGAGAGAGAGAGAGAGAGAGAGAGCGGGGGGGGGGCGGCATAGTTACAATGTAATATTTGGTGTGCTAGATATGGTACAGATTATGCCATGCCTTTTTTGGGGCCCCCAAAAAAATTTGCCACTTTTTGGCCCCACATCTTTGTCTAATTATCTAAAATTCTTTCTCCATTTGAATCACACATAAATCACAAACATTGTTTTGACATGATTTCTAAACAAGATATAATGGAGAAGGTATTGAAGTTTGGAACAAGCAATTAAGATCCCAATTCAATACACACCTCAATATCACAGAGAATGAATAATATTTCCTACTCCTTCCTTACTAGTTCCTTTATCAAAACTTAACCTTTCTTTCCCACGAGAGAGAATGCATATACCTTCTCATAGTATTTTCTCTAGAGAATATCAAAAAAACCATCTTCTCTAGTTGATCTGGATACAATTTTCATAGTATTCTCTTTGGAGAAGATTAAAAAAAAAGATGTTATCTCTAATTGATCTAGATACAATTTTCTCTCCTAAGGATAATAGGTTTTTAGATATTCATAGTTATCATGTATTAATTATATCACTTCTATCTAAAGTTAGTTGGAATCTTTTAAAAAATCCAACAAATTGGGATAATATCCTTAGAGACAAATATATGTACAAGAGAGAGGGACATTATGTAATGCCCGACCAGGGAACCCAAAAGAAACTAACCTATTCTTTCACTAAGTTTTCTATAAAAAAGAAATTGAAAGTTTAAACAACAAGAGATAACATAATAGAAGCAATAAATCACATACATACATAAGCAATAAAATAATAGTTAAATCTCTCAAGGGTTCCATGACATCGACTCACATACATAAGTATTATTAAGATTATACTAATAAGTAAGTAGACTTCATGTCATAGAATAACTATAAGTATGAAATAATATAAAAGTACATAAGATGCCACATGGAATGACCAAAATTCATAATCATCCTCTGTACAAGTCACATGGTATGAAATGCTACAAGAATATACATCAAGATAAGATACATCTCAAAGAATCTCAAATAGTCAAGTACAATAAACCAAAATATGACCAAACAACATAATCACAAGATCAAAAGAATAGAAAAACTACACAAATACATCTAGCATCAGAATCCATCTTTTGGATCTCAATGGTATTCATGGAACCTTAATGGCCCACTCCCACCATGCTAAGGAGATAATGCCAAGTCCCAAATGGATAAGAATCCAAAGTTAGAACAAGAACCTAGGTTAAGGAGTCTTGATTGAAATCTATCTCAAAGGTACTAAGTAAACAAGTAACATCTAGGTCAGTGCAAGAAGTTGGGTCTCACTTTTGGGCAAAAAGTGGAAGTATTTTTCTTATTTTTCAAATTTCTTTTCAATTGATGGCAAAATTTGAGATATTTAGAGATTGAATATAAAAAAACTTCAAAACTAAAAATTTTAGTGTTTGCAATTATCTAGTTTTTGAATATGTAATTTATTTGTGTACCCATATGATAGATTATTTTTTTGGTATGGATCTTTAAAAACCACTTTTTCAAAATGCATATTTTAGGACCATACCATGCTTGTGTACAAAAACCATAATTTGACACAAATAAATAAATTTTCATAAATTAAAGGGAATTACCTAATACACCTAAGATTGATGAAAATATTTTTTCTTAATTTTTTATTGAATAATTTTATTATTATTAATTATTAATTAGCTATAAAGGTAAATTTTAAAACCTCTCGTGTATGGACACCATAATTTGATCAAAATTTCACTTTTTTCAAAATAAAAAAAATTAACCTCAAAATGATTGTATGTAGATTGATGACATATAAATTAATTTAAGAAAAATTGTAAAATTAAAAAGTTATTAAAGTTTCAGTGAATGCCGCTTTTTAATGTTTAAGAGATAGTTTTGATTAATAAATAATAGAAAAATAGCAAATAAACTAATAACACTATAAAATTTACATTTTAAAAATTAGAATAGCAAGACCTAGAAAGGGTTTTTGTTTCACCAAAAAAATCAATGGTGACGACCATATAAAAATTACAACAATCCCTGAAAGTATTGATTAAATGCTTTAGAAAAAAAATGAATCATAACGGCATTGTTTGGTGGGACCAAGCCTATGACATGCCTTTCCCCAAGGCAAAACCCCATGCAAAAGTCGTGGCCATTCCAAATTCTCGCTAATATCTCAAGAATTGGGCACCTGATTTGTAATTCAAAAATCAAGTACCCAATTGCATGTTAACTATTGTAAGAATTGGGTACTCGATTCTTAAAAAAATTGGGTACCCGATTTGTAAGTGGCAACCCGATTGTTTAAAAATTGGGTACTTGACTTTTAAACAATTGGGTACCCAATTCTTATGTACCCGTTGGGCCCCAAAAGCTGCCCCATAGGCCAACTTTCAATGATTGAAATGAATGAATAATAGTTTTGATTTGCAACAACGAATTCTGTCATAGTTATTCTATTTTCTTGTCTTCTTCTACAATTTGCAAGCTAATGATTCAAATTCAAAACTAGTGCAAACATGGGATCAAAACAACAAAGAAAAAAGAAAGCAAAAGTTCTAACAAATGAGGAGATTGCAAAAAATAAAGAGAATGAACTGTGACGTCAATGAGAGAGAAAACAAAGAATTAGAGACTTAAAAAATGTTTCAAAGGAGAAAGACATTGAAGATACCACGACGGATGAAGAGGCCAAAGAAGAGAACCCAATACAAGGAAATTCAAGTGCATATTCTAATCATACATTCAATACAGGTGTGTCTCCAAACCCTTGAATTTTTTCTCATGATGAAATTGGTGATTTTTTAGAAGCAGGTTATGATTTAAATGATTTAGATTTTCTTCATGAGAATAAATTGTTAAATGATCATGCACAAAAAACTCCAATGGAAATGCATGTCTCGAAAGAAATACCAAGAAAATTTGAAAATGAGATTCAAATCCCAAATAACAGTGAAAATGAAATGTCAATTGAAAATAAAAATTGCATGAATGTAGACATAGAAACACCAACTACTAAACAAACATGTTAGAATGATAGTGAAGTGTCTAAACATAATTTTCATATTCCTAATGATGTGCTAGATAATCTTGAGGGATTGGTTTCATGGAGACAAATTAGGACACATGCTAATAAATTATATAGACATTTTTTTTATAATAAGAAATTTGGGTTTCAATGTCAATTGATGTTGCAACTAATTAAAATGTCTAAAATGCAAAAAGTAATGAGAAGGTTAGGAATGTATGCAAAATCCAAGAATAAAAATGAGTCTTTAAAACAAGTTGTATCCACTGTTGCTAGTGTCTTTGATGTTGTCAGAAAGAGAAGTCGCTGTAAAGATAAAAATGCAACACAACGAGCAATAACAACAACTTTAGTTAACAAATCAACAACTGAAAAAAGATTGATTAGCAACATAAGTAGACATCTTAATGTGCATTGTAAGACTTTAGAAAGAGTTGTAAAGAGAAAGCTTAACTTTGAATGTGATCCAACAAATATTTTGTGGACTTCTAGTGGTAGACTCCTGAGATGTGATAAGAAACTTACTAGTGAAGTCAAAAGTTTGGTTGCAAATTTTTGGCATGATAATATAAGAGTATCACCTAATTCAAGAGATGTTCTTAAATTGAGAACTGGGTCAAACATGATCTACATCCCAAACACCTTTTGGACAAGACTCAAACTGAATTGTTTAGAAAATTTGTAGATGGTAAGGTATTAAATATTACCATTAGTCAAAGATCTTTCAAAAAGTGTAAACCATGGCATATAAAGATTAACAAGGAAATAATCACATGTTGTTGTAAAATTCATATTCAATTTCATTATCATTATGATGTATTTTGATCTATACATGGTACCATGCATAGTAAAGAAATGTTGCACGAATGTGGTATAAAAATACCACCTTAAACTATAAAGGATTTCATATCAAGTTTGTTTTGTAAGCCACCTAATGATCAATACTTTCTTTTCAATGCATGTCTTTCTGGTACATGTGATATGTGTGACAATCTTTTTTTGTTAGATGAATATTTGCATGAAAATACTTTGACTACTTTTGGACAACAATTAGTTGAGGTAAAAAGATTCAAAACTATTGAATATCCATTGAAGGATGGAAAGATTGGAAGGTGTGATCTAGTTACAGATAAAGTTAGTTCTCATGCATTTATGGATGAGTTTAAGAGTGTGGTCATACCAAAATATGTTAAACACTCTCAATATGTTAGATGGCTTGATTGACAATTTCGCATATGTAAGAATACATTTCCAATTGGTACTATACTTTCAGTTCTTGACTTTGCAGAGAACTACACACTTGCACCACAAGAAGAGATACAACCACAATATTACAATCCAATGCAAGTAACAATTTATTTTCATATAGTTTATAGGCATGGACTTGATAGTACAGAGGAGGATCAAAAAATGTTGAGTACCATTTTTGTATGAGTGATAATAAACTCCATTCATCTAAGTTTGTCCAATATTGTTTCAAGGTCTTGTATGATAATTTAAAAGAGAGACAAATTCAAATGACACAACATTGGTTATGGTTAGATAATTGTACTAGACAATTCAAGAATGCTAGAATGTTCTATTGGTTGAGTAGGACACATGGGCAAACTAACATCCAACATGTGTGGAGTTTTCTTGAGGCTAGACATGGTAAAGGAGAACATGATGGTGCTAGTGAATGCGTGAAGAGACCTCTTAGTAGAGAGCAATTAAAATTTGAGGAAAAAGCTAAATTGAAAAATGCACATGAGATTGTCAAATGGTGTAACAAATATTTATACACGGATCAAGTGAGAACTCTATGTAATCAAATTTTTCTTCTGCCTAGTTGAAGATAAGAATATTCTTTCAAGATATGACTGTGATATAATTAGTGGGTCAGCTAAATGGCATTCATTTAGGAGTTCAGATTCTAACACTTGGACTATATGGACTAGGGAGCTTGTTTGTTTTTGTCAATTTTTTCTTGCAGGTGAATGGGAAGAATGCAAGAATATAGAATGAGTTGAAGATTGGAAACAAAAATAATTAGCACCTACTGACACACATTTTCAAGATGATATGGTAAATGAAGGCTAGAATGTTACTTTTGCATCAGAAGACTATGATCATATTTTAGACCTCATAGAACCCAGTATGCACAATTTAATTAGATTTTGTTGTGATCTCATGCTTCAATTTATATAATTTGCATATGTACTGATGTGATTAAAGTGTTTTTGTACTTTATCTTATCTTGTAGGACATGTTTATGTCGTTATTGCACCTAGTAATAACGATGAATAGATTGAGTATTAGCTAGCTAGATGTGTGGAACCTAAGAAAAGATTGTTATGTCATCAAGTAGACAATGATGGTTTTGAGTATCCAGTTGGGTCTGTTGTTGTAGCTAGCACTTGGCTACATAGATATCTAACAAGAAGAAATAGTTTACCAACATTTTAAGACTACTAATCCAAAAAGAAGATTTTACACTATTCTCATTTGGTTGTGGCAATATATATCAAATTAGAAAGATACAAAGGGAGACCTGCCAATAAGGTATTATGGACAATTTCAATGGACGAGCACGAGACAATCATAGATGCATTGCAAAAGAGAGAGGATGTGGATGGTATAGTGGGATGACTACATTTAAATCAAACAAATGTAAGTTTTTTCTTTACTGTGTTATTTTTATATATGTACTTATATAATTTAATTACATGTTTGTTTGCACTGTCAATACCAAATTAGAGAACTTATATATATTCCTCTTATTTAGGTCTCAATTACAATTTATGCAAATTTAAATGTTAAAGTGGATTAAGCATTAACATTTTGTGCAATTTCACATAGTGAGTACATACAAATTATACATATATTTACATAGTTCAGATACATCACCTTAATTTATGCATTTATTAACATGTGTTTTTTGTTTTACAATTTTATTTTATAGGACCTAATTTGAAGAGATGTGTTGAACCAATTTTATATTTTGAGTTCACTTCGATAAATTTATCATTGACATTGTTTTACATATATTGTAAAATATGTTGTACAAACAAATTTAAAAACAAGAGTTTACTTCTATTTGAAAGTTAAAGGTGTGCACTTTATATTATAAATTAATTGTCAATTTAAGTAATGACCTCCTTTTTTTTCCATTACTTTTACATTCAAGCATGTTTAAATTAATTTTTTTTTGAAGTTTCAAATTACTATTGATTCTAATATTAAACCCTTCACTTGTACACGATAATTTAAAGATCATTATTCATTGTATTGATTATATGCTATTGTTATGTTCATAATTGACATGTATGTTTAACCATGTTAACCATGTTAAGTGAGAGGGAGGGAAGGAGGAAGAGAGGGAGAGAGAGGGAGGGAGGGATATGAGAGGGTTATAAGTGCTTGTAATTTATTAGAAAGGGGTCCCATTAGGACACCTTAGGAGAAATTAGCACCTCTTAGGACCCCTTACAACACATTAGTTATTGTAGTCCTAAAAGTAATATTTTCTAATATGTACTAGTACATTCTAATGTTTCCAAGAGGTTTTGATGGGTCATATGTGGTCATAAGAAACCTTAGGACCCATTATGATTCCTTGGAACCCATTCATACCATTAACACACTTTATGAGCCCTTAGAACACATTAATCATCGTAGGATACACTTTAGGGTTGTAATGTTTCCTATTCAATCCTATATGTTTTCTAAGGAGTTTTAGTGAGTCCTAAGTGGTTCTAGGAACTCTTGAGACTAATTACAACCCGCTAAGAACCATTAGGACCCATTATGAGCCTTTATAGCATATTAGTCATTGTAGGACACCGTTTAGAGGTCTAATGTGCCTTAATGAGTCAAATGTTCTAAGGGGACATTAGGGACTTTTAGGACCCATTAGTACACATTAGGTCTCATTAGGACACATTAGGGTCCACTCGCACACATTAGGACCCATTATACCCCATTAAAACTTCTTATAACACATTAACCATTGCAAGACATAGTAATGTGTCCTAAGTGGTCCTAATATCTCATAACAGATCACGATTGGTCCTATGTGGTTTGAAAACCCATTAATATTGTTTAGGGTGCACATTATGACCATTTAAAACATATTAAAATCCATTAATGCCTCTTAGATAATCTCAAGGGGCATAAGACACACTAATGGGTTATAATATGCCCTAATGGGTCTTAATGTGTCTTAAGGGGTTCTAATGTGTTTTAAGTGATCACATGACCTTTTAGGACCCATTAGGAACCCTTATAATCCATTAGGGGCCATTAGGAATCATAAGAACCAACTATAACCCCTCTGAACACATTCACCATCAAATAATAGAACCTCAATTGGTTATTTAATTACATGGGTAAATATATTTAAGAAAATGTAACAACTTGATAAGACATCAAGTGTCTTGTCTAAAAAAATAGGCATTCTAGCTAGAGCAACACTTGGGATGTAAGAAAACCTATGTCAAAGTTACAAGGAACCATCTAGGTACATGAATTTCCTAGGTACATAATTGTATGAACATACGCACATAGCCTTGATGAGAAAATGTGTGAAAGGAAGGGTATCATCCATCATTTCATTAAAAAAATCTTCAATCTTTACCTAAATTTTATAAATTTGAATTTTTAGGATGAAAAATATTTATAATAGTATGTCAATTTTATTTGTATGAATCTCAATGCATAAATTTGATGTGGTATTTATCCAATAATCTTTTTGATATCAGTACTAATGCTCTATAAATAGTTAAAATTATTGTTCATGTAGCATATATACTTACAAAATGTGTCATATGTTCATGAATAAAATATGTTGCAATAAAGGAAATGGTTTAAATACTTAAAACATGATGAAAAATAATAATATATACTACATACACTAGCATGATAAGAATTCATAAAAAAATAGTACATGGTCTAACATGTCATAACATGATCTATGAAGTCAAAAAATACATATAATAAAATTAACTATCCGAGTATAAAGTGTATCAAAATAAAAAATATGTGTCATAAAAACACAATCTAAAAGTGCCAACAAGACCTAATCTATCTAATTGAATGTCCTCTTTACTCCACGCGAAGAGGACTGAGATGGATCATCCTATGTAATATGAGTTGTCTCATCCTGTGGGACACCCTATGAGGTAGATGGATCATCCTATGTAACATGAGGCACGTCTCATCATGTACATGCTTAATTGAAATGGGTTTCAAAATCTCACTTGCAAATAAATTAAATATTCACTACATAATAAAATGAATACCACATGAGATGGGTGTCCATCTGTAATGGGAGGAGGTGCACTATGAAATCTACTGAATGCAGCAGTGATGGGGTCCTATAATTTACAATACATACATTTCTAAAATTTGATAAAGAGCATAATGAACTATGTATGTACATAAATCACAATACTAACCTCAAAGGATCATGTAGGTACCTCCATCTAGCTAAGTCTCATACTCTCAACAACACTCATAGTGACATAGTCCTAAAATTATGGATATATAAATGTTGAGTCAAAATTATATATACATGAATAATTACAAAGTACGTAAACTAAAAAGTACATAATTTGTACAATAGATTTTTTATACACTATAAAAACATGTATATATATCATACCTGAGTAGTAGCTAATGTCATAGATGTGTCTATAGGTATGCTAGCACGATGATCAAAAGATGGAGTCAAAAATAAACTATATCGAGGCCTATATGGATGAGTATGATCCATCTCCTATCCGTAAAATCAAAACACATAAAATATATATATTATTCAAAATTGTTTAGATTATAAGTTAACAACAATGTACATACATAAAAATAGTACAAATTATTTGTCTTCAATCAAAAGTTTATACCGTAGGTATTTGAGGTTGTGCCTCAATGGTAACTAGATCATGACCTGTGCTGACATCAAACTGTGTAGTAGTGGGCAATCCCTACAAAATTAGATAAAAAGAACATATGAGCACATGTTAATAAATTCAAGTTCAAATGTGCATTTTTACACAGTAATTCAAAGTGCATACCATATGAGGGATGCCAACATCTGTAGGTCTCGAAAAAAGACTATACTACCTCTTAGGAGGAACAGTATCATCCATCCTCTATTATTTCAAAAGTACAAATTAATATGGTTAATACTATTACACATGTATGTAGAAAGTAAATAATTATGTACTTTATATTTAAATTTTAATTAAAATTTTACCTGCTACACTTGACTATCTCTGGGCTCTCCTTACATGAGGTCAACAAATGATGACACTGTTGGATACAATTGTCTAATTGTGTGTTGTCTTTGATGTTACACAAATGTCATATTAGTTCGCAGACAGTCCTTACCGAGCTTAGTTGGTCAACAAGGTAATTTTTTGTGTCTACCAAGCATTCCTAGAAAATACTCTGCGTAGACAGTGTCTACCAAGCTCACTGGGGTGTCAAAAGAAAATGTGGTAGAAAGCAGTGTTAACTGAGCTCTCATGGTTAATGAAGGAAAAGTTAGTGTTAATTGAGTTCACTAGGTTTCCAAAGGATTTGGTAGGATTCACAGTGTTAACCGAGCTTCTGTTGGTTAACACAGGAAATCTTTTTAGGATCAATGTTTACAAAGCAAGGTCGGCTAATTAAGGATTTTGTTAATTTGAGAAATGAAGTTTAATTGTTTCAAGTATTGATTCCAACCGACTGAGGTAATGATTATTGGTAATCGTAAGTTGTAATTGGGCTAACTTGATAATCTGAAAGGTATAAATGAAAGGTCAAGTTGAGGATTCTAAAAGTATGAGCGAGTATGCAAGTGTATTGATTGTTTGAGAAGGAAAAGTGTGAGAGAATTTGAAGGATGGTTAGGTATCCTTGAGGAGAAAAAAAGTTTTATTTGATCAGGAAAGATCTAGTGTGAAGCAGAATAGAGATATGCAATCAGAAATTCAGTTGCATCTCATTTTGGTCATTTCATTGTTACTTTCTTATCATTGTTTTAGTGATTCCAAAATCTCTTAATAGAGTTGGTTTAATAACCATTTGTAAATCCTCTAACAAAGTGATAGTTCCTTTGAATTGCTCTAAAGACCTTTTGCAAGGTCACTCCTAATAGGGTGATTAAATCCTCTAACAAGGTCACACCTAATAGTGTGTTTTGTAACCTTTAACCAACTTGGCTCCTAACAAGGCTCACTTTAGAAGAGTGAAAATCAATAGCTAGTTACTTGATGATATTTCCCATATTGGGTTTCCATGTTAAATCTGGTGTCTCATGTGTTCATGTTATTTCTTTATGAATGCATGTTAATTATTGTGAATCATTAAGATCTGTTAAAGTTAACATACACTACATCTACTGAATTACAACAATTTTTGTATGTTTATTGAGTGACAGTAGTAAGTAGTTTTATCAAACATTTGAGGGATCTATGGATTTTTTTTTTGCGGTAACTGATTTATGCCCTCCGCCCACACTTAGTTACTCCATCTATATTTCCAAAAATTGGTATCAAATCTTTTAGTGCTTGTAAGAAGGGTTTCAAGGACCTAAGGTGAAGATTAGGATGTCTTACAAAAGAGAAATTCCAAGGCTTAATAGAGATAACTTTTCAAGATGGTAGGGCCTCATGAGACTTCATCTAGTTTCCATTGGAGATACAGGATTAAAATACCTTGATGAAGAATACACAACTCTTTCTGGTACATTATTTGTTAACGGTATTGCTAAGAAGAAGACTCATAACATCATGATGATAGAAATTGCATCTACTCTAAGCTATGAGGAATTTGATGATATCAAGGACTATAAAACTACCTTTCAAATGTAAAACAAGTCGAAAGATATCTATGGAGGTGATGACAATGTGAGGATAACCAAAGCAGAAAGTTCAAGAGGACAATTTGATCATATGAGAATGAGAGAGGATGAAAACATTGCAAAATATGTTGAAAGGATCAAAGCAAGTGTTAGTACAATCAAAGATTCTAGAGGAGTGATCAAGGAGGAAACAATTGTAAGTAAAGTTCTTAGAACATTGCTTCCCATACATGAAATTAGAGTATTTGCAATTCAAGAAAGAAGATATGAGACAAATCATAAGATAACTTTAGATACCCTAGTAGGAAGATTGACTACCTTTGAGCTAGATAACTATGATAATTATGTTCTAGCTTCTAATAATATTGAATCTACTTTTTAAGCCAAGCTTTCACTCAAGGAAAAAGGTAGGAAAATAAAGGACTCTCAGTTAGAAAGTGAAGAAGAATCAGAGGAAATTTCTGAAAGTGATCTTGAAGTTGTTGAACTCTACTTGCAAGGAAATATTCTAAAGGTAGAGGAAAATACAAAGTTAAAGTTCCCCTAATCTATTTTTCATGTGAAGAAATTGGTCATATTGTAGCTAGGTGCCCAAACAAGCAAAGCAAGGATGAGAAGAAAGGTCATAAGTGAAATGGGAAGAAAGATTTCAAATCATTCAAGGACAAAGGTAAAAAAACATGTTTTATGGCTAAGGACTCTAAAGATTTTAATAATAGTGAAGATGAAATTGTTTACATTGTTGTGAAAGATGAATCTGATAATGATGAAGAAGATAAGATGACACTTATCTCTCATCTAAGTAAAAATGATACATGGATCATAGACAGCGAATGTTCACATCATATGACTAGTGACAAAATAAAGTTTGAACATTTTGAAGACTGTGATGGTGGTAGTGCAAGGTTTGGAAACAATAAACCGTATTGCATAAAAGGAAGAGGTCGAATCTCATTAAAAAAAGAACTTGCATGTGATAATGCCTATTGGGTTGAAGGACTAAAACATAATCTGTTGAGTATGGCACAGCTAATCAATATTGGGTTCAAGATGGAACTCATGCATAGCAAAGCAAGACTGCTAGTTGACAAAGGAAAGCTGACCGGATCAGGTAAACAAACAAAAGGTAACTTGTTTTATCTTGTTCTTGGTGAGTGCTCATGTTTTATTACTCAAGTTGAAGAAATTTGGCAATGGCATAGAAGGTTATGTCATATAAATTTTGATAACGTGGTGAAAATGAGAAAATTTAGGAAAGTAAGAGGCATTCCTAGTTTGAAGAAACTTGATGTTAGTTTATGCAAGAATTGTCAAATTGGTAAAATGGGAAAGACTAGCTTCAAAAGTAAAAACTATCAGTCTGAAGATATTTAAGAAATTGTGCATACTAATTTGTGTAGACCTATTGGAATTGAGAGCTATGGTGCAGAAAAGTTCTTCATTCTTTTTGTTAATGACTACTCTAGAATGATGACTATTATGTATCTAAGAGAGAAGTCAAAAGCATTTTAGAAATTCAAATGATATCTAGCAAGAGTAGAGAAGAAAACAAGATTGAAATGCTTGAAATCAAATAGAGGTGGTGAATTCATCTCCAGTGAATTCAATAACTTTTGTAGTGAAAGAGAAATCAAAAGACAGGTATCAACCCCTGGAACTCCCGAGTAGAATGGATAGCTAAAAGGAGGAATAGATCTATTATGGATTGTGCAATGACTCTAATGATTGAAAAGAACATTGATATCATATACTGGAAGGAAGCTATCAGCACTGCAGTTCATAC
This sequence comes from Cupressus sempervirens, assembly GCA_028749045.1. Taxonomy (NCBI): domain Eukaryota; kingdom Viridiplantae; phylum Streptophyta; class Pinopsida; order Cupressales; family Cupressaceae; genus Cupressus; species Cupressus sempervirens. The sequence goes on from CM053788.1 coordinate 90,449,508, forward strand.
CTTAAACCGAGTATAGTTGAAGGACTCATTCAAAACCCCCTATGAGTTATGGTATGGCTATAAACCCAATGTAAGTTACCTGAAAGTATTTGGAAGTAAATGTTATATCTTGAAAGAATCTAGAAAAGAAAATTTTTATGTGAAACGTGATGAAGGCATATTTTTAGGATATTCTTGCAAAAGTAAGGCATATAGATGTTTGAATTTGTCTTCTCACAAAATCATAGAAAGTACACATGTGAAAGTAGATGAATTTTTAGAAAAGACTGAAGAAGAAAGTACAAAGGAACCAAAATATTACAAGAGATTTGTTTACATTGAACCTGATATAGTGTCAGATACATCTATCAATCAGGAGACTTTTACTCCTGAGTCTTCCTCAGTCACCGAGTTGTAAGAAGTTCAAATTGAGTCACAAGAACACAGGTCACATTCTGAGGCTACCAAGCCAATGCCTACTAAGTCTAAGTAGCCATAACCTAAAGTTGAAGTGCAAGAAGATAACAATACAATTCATTCAAGAGGCAAGGAACCTGTATTGGCCAAGTATGTCGGGAGACATCATACACTTGATCAAACTATTGCAGACAAATCAGAAGGTTCTATGACAAGAAGTAAGCTAAAAGGTACTTGTTTACTTGCTGATTTTGAATCTAGAAATGTCAAAGATGCATTGGAAAATGAAAGTTGGATTGAGGCTATGAATGAAGAGATAGAGCAAATAGAAAAGAAGAAAACCTAGACTCTTGTACCTAGACCTAAAGATAAAAATGTGATTGGAACTAAATGGATATTCAGAAATAAGGTTGAATAAAGATGGTAAGGTATCAAGAAACAAAGCTAGATTGGTGTGTAAAGGGTACTCTCAAGAAGAAGGAATTGATTATGGTGAGACTTTTGCTCCTGTTGCAAGATTGGAAGGTATCAGGACCTTACTTGCATATGCTACACATAAAGGATTTAAGGTATATTAGGTGGATGTCAAATCAGCATTTCTCAATGGTATTCTTGATGAAGAAGTCTACATTGAGCAACTTGAAGGTTTTGTCAATCCAGACAAAAGGGACATGGTCTGCAAATTACACAAAGCATTGTATGGTCTAGAAAAAGCTCCTAGAGCATGGTATTAGAGATTACTTAATTACCTTATTCAGATTGGTTTCCAGAGAACTAATGATAACAACAGTTTATATATCAAGGAAGGATCAAATAACAAGATTGTTTTGGCAGAAATATTTGTGTATGATACTTTATTTATAGAGAATGATGATCTATGCAAATAATTTTTAGAGAAAATGAACAAAGAGTTTGAAATGTCTATATTTGGTGAGATTAGTTATTTGTTGATCTTCAAATTCAATAGAGAAAGAATGATATCTACATCACTCAGTCTAAGTATATCAACGAGATACTAAAGAATTTTGGTATGGAAGATTCAAAACTAGTTGGAAATCCCATGTGTACTAGACTAAAGCTTACCAAAGATTATGATTCAAAATAGGTAGATCAGACCTTATATAGATCAATGATTGAAAAATTATAGTGTGTAGTTCATACAAGGCCTGATATTGATCTTGCAGCTTTTATAGTGGCAAGATTCTCGAAAAAACCCAAAGAAAATCACATGATACTTGAAAGGCACTGAAGATTATGGCCTGTGGTATAAATTTAGAGGAAATTTGGACTTAAAGTGTTTACTAATGTTGATTGGGTAGGAAACATTGATGATAGAAAGATTACAAGTGGTGGAGCATTCCTTCTTGGCAAAAGGTTGGTATCTTGGACAAGCAAAAAGCAAAATTTCACATCCAAATCTATAGCAAAAGCAAAGTATGTTGCAGTAGAAATGAACTATTCTAATATTGTTTGGTTTAAATAGTTGTTGGAAGGCATGAAGATTGAGATCAAAGAAATAGTTGTCATGTTTTGTGATAATACAAGTGCAATTAACATATCAAAGAACCCAATGATGTGTTTCAAAACCAAGCACATTGCTATAAAATACCAGTTTGTTAGAGAATTGGTGCAGGATAAAGAGATCAGATTGGAATATGTCCATACAAAAGAACAAACTGTAGACATATTCACCAAGCCATTACCTAAGGATGCATTCTTTTATCTAAGAGGTAAGTTAGGGGTCATTCCCCTATGTGAGGCTCACTAAAATAAAGTTTTGGTGATACATCAATAGGAACCAAGTTAAAGATCTATCAGTTGATGTAGCATAGTCATGGGAACATTTCATATGAATCAGTGCTCAAGGTACAGTGATACTCATTTGGTATGTGTTGTCAAAGAGGGAGAGTTTACTATCATTTCTTTCTGAAATTTATTTGAGGAAGAGTTTTCTATTTGAAGAAGCTATGTAATTTCTTTACAGAGCAAGATTACTGTGTTAGAGAAGTTTGTTGCATAAAATCTAAGAGGGAGAAAAAATTTGTCAGAGAAAGACTTGTTTTCAAATTTCATTGTGCTATAATATGTTGTGTTTCCATCAATGCCAAAGAGGGAGATTGTTGGATACAATTGTCTAATTGTGTGTTGTCTTTGATGTTACACAAATGTCATATCAGTTTGCGGACAATGCTTATTGAGCTCAATTGGTCAGCAAGGTAATTTTTTGTGTCTACCGAGCATTCCTAGAATTTACTCTGCATAGACAGTGTCTACCAAGCTCACTCAGGCATCAAAGGAAAATGTGGCAGAAAAAAGTGTTAACTTGGCTCTCATGGTTAACAAAGGAAAAGTTAGAGTTTATTGAGTTCACTCGATCTCCAAAGGATTTTGTAGGATTCACAGTGTTAACCAAGCTTCTGTTGGTTAACATAGGAAATCTTTTCAGGATCAGTATTTACTAAGCAAGGTCGGCTAATGAAGGATTTTGTTAATTTGAGAAATGAAGTTTAATTGTTTCAAGTATTGATTCCAACTAACTAAGGTAATGATTATTGGTAATTGTAAGTTGTAATTTGGCCAACTTGATAATTTGAAAGGTATAAATGAAAGGTCAAGTTGAGGATTCTAAAAGTATGAGTGAGTATGCAAGTGTATTGATTGTTTGAGAAGGCAAATTGTGAGCAAATTTGAAGGATGGTTAGATATCTTTGAGGAGCATCAAAGTTTTATTTAATCAAGAAGGATCTAGTGTGTGTATATGAGCAATGTTAGGGCAAAAAATAATTTTTTAAATTTATTTTGGGTTTTTTGGTCAATTTATTAATTAAATAATTAATAAATAAGAAAATAATGTTTAAATAAGATTTAAACATTTTTGGGAGGGATTCCTTAATTAAATATTTTTAATTAAGATAAAGGGATTTAATGGCATAAAAATTAATTAATTAATTAATTAAATAATTAATTAATAAATGATGATGTCATCAGGAATTTTTTCAAAAAATAAAAATACTTTATTTTTTAAAGGATTTTTCGGTGTTTACATTTTGCCCCTCTTTGATGTGATGCCGCAAGTGGCATGGCATCAAAGATAAGAAAAGAAGATGCCCAAGGCTAGAGCAGAAGAGGAGAGAATGGACTGTGAGATGCCCCCTCAAGAAGGTAGCGGGGAGAGAAAGTGAGGCTCAATGGCTTCTTGAAAAGTACAAGAATCTCGGATGAGCAAGGAAAATCAGATTGGCAAAGAGAAGGGGCTGAATTGCTCAAACTCTCACTATGGGAGAATGATAAAGGAGAATCAGATGCAGAAGAGGAAGCAAGCTTAAGACTTTAGGGAAGGTGGAGGATGAAGGAGCAGAGCGCTATAAAAAGGAATCCAGGATAGGGAGATGGATGAGGGGATTATAAAGCTTATGCAACAGGATTTCAAAGAGTCAGATTGGTGGAAGATGGGTTTCGGAGATCCCTAGGACTAGGATTGTGGATCTCGAAAGATGAGGCTTGGTGGATTGATTTGGATTGGTGGATCCCTAAGACTAGGATTGTGGATCCCTAAAGCTAACAGTGATGAGTGATTCAAAGAGATACTGATGCATAAGCTGGGGTAGGAGAGACAGATGCTGGATATGGATGGGGGATAATGGAGATGAAGGAAAACCATTGAAGCTTTTTGAGCGGGGGGATACTTCAAAGAGAAGTACCACCATGTAGTTGAGCACTAGATTTGCTATAGGACTATTGGTTAATTGCCAAGGTTACCAAGAACATCAAGGCCTTTTCACCAACCATCCAAAGGACTGACAAACTAACTCAAAACAAACACGCAAGGATTGCCCCAGCATCACACATGAATCCCAAAAGAATCAGAGTGGAACCAACATTGGGTAACCCACAAGCAGAAAAGAAAACAAGCAAAAGACATGATCAAGACCTTACGCTCTGATTGCCCCATTCGCAGTATACCATGATATGGAAGATTGTGGCAACCTTGAGGAGGGAACAAGGAGATTGCTTGGAAAAGATATTTCAAGACCCAACAGGGAAGAGTCCAAATCAAAAGAAAGCGAAAATTCAAAAGAGAATCGTTTGCCAACGAGATGGGTAGGACGAGGTACTAACGGACCAAGATCAGACATGAGGAAAGCTATATCTTGCAAGGACCTATCGAAGAGCACCTAAGCTACTGGATTTGGATGAGTGATGCGTCTGGCAAGCTGAACTAAGAAAGACAACACTTTGGTGATAGGAAATCTAGCTAAAGGATGCATTGGAATAGCTAACCAAAATGTGCGATGGGTGCAAGATGCTGATCAAGGATGAACTGACACGAACATTGGATAGATACAATGGTACTAAGCTAAAGAGGATGTACAAGCTGACAGACCAAGATATTTACAAGCTAAAGCTGACCAAGATAGTTACAAGCAGGCAAAAGCTCAGGATGATAGGATAGCGGGATGGTTTGATGTTGTGCAAGATGCGAAAGCTAAGGGTGGGGTGATAGCGAAAGATATGGATTTGGCAGGATGCATCCAATGATGATGAGAGATTTTGTGACCAAGGATAGCTAGAGGAGCAGGATGAGATGGCTGGATAGGATGGTAGATAGCTAGGATTATGATGGATATAAAGAGATGACATTGGGTTTGCATGAGGATAGCCTAGAGCTAGATACCAATGACAAGGGAGGATGGACAAGACAAGATCTCCAACGAATATAGTGCCCCCAATTAGAAGATAACATGCGAAAGGAGGTCTTATGATGGATTTGATAGGATTGAAGCTAGGATGGAAAAAGCTAAAGGAGCTAGGGAGATGGATGATACTTGGGATGGTTGGCTGAAGCTGCAGGAGATAAGTGGATGGTGTGAGATGGAAGATGGAGGGTGGAGGATAGGTGGATAGATTGGAAGATGGAGGTGGATGTCAAGAGATGATAAAAAGCATGAGGGTGATAGGCTAAGATGGGGATGGCAGGATTACGCATGACGCTTGTTTGCCAAGTTTTCATCATGGTACTTGTCCAAGGTGCTTGAATTGCCAAGTTTTCACCAGTGGACACTTTATTTTTCTTTTCTTTTTTGACTTTTTGACTTTGGACTTAGCTGGAATGATTTTGGCTTTCTTCAGCTATTTTGGCTTTTTTTGGTATTTTTCACTGGCTGTTGGAATGTTCAATTTTTTTGCTAGCTGTTGGTACACCGGATGTGTGATTTATGCAATAGATCGGATTAGATGGGATTGATGGTAGGAGATGGAGGGATGAAAATGCTGGAAAGGAGCATGAGATGGGGATGCTTGCAAGAGCAACATTGGCACATGTTGGAACGGGTGCGAAAAGAGCATATGGGGGATAGATGGTAGATGCGGGCATGATGGAGGATTTGTGGAAGTGTGCTTGGGGATATAGGCACCCAAGATGGAGTTAGGAGATGGGGGACATGAGTCACTAGATGGGGGATTAGCAATGGTGGATGCCATTATGCATTGGGTTTCAACTTTTTTCTTGGGGATCCACATGGTTTTGGATTTTCTTTTCATAGGCTTTTTCATTGTTTTGCATTCTTTGATTGGATTTGGCCTTTTTGGAGTATGTCTTTTAGAATAGACATATGATTGCCTAGTATGTGGATTTTTAGCTTTATGCATTTTGAAGTTGGCATTCACACTACTGTGGTAAGCTTTGGGAAGATGGTTAGGAGAAGCTTTGTGAGATGGAGAGGATATGAAAGAGCATGTAGTGGGATGATGATGGATGATGTGCCCTGATATGTGCCTTTGTTGATCTTGCATAGAAATGGATGGAATAGGATTTTTATGATGGCTGATAGGAGGATGGAGGATGGTAGATTTTGGGACATAGGGACCCAAAATGGATTTAGCGGATGAAGGGGGGATATGGTAGGTTGTTTTGGGTTGCAAAGATGGTGGAGGGGGGATGACATAAGATTTCTTGAAGGAGTGATGGGAGGCTAGCATGGTGGGCTTGGAGATAGGCTTGGTTTGGGGGTGTGGTGTACCAACACCTTTAGATGGTGAGCCTTTGGATACATATCCAAGACCATGAAATCCTAGATTTTTTTGTGCAATAATAGGCTCTCTGATTCCTTGCTCTTGTGGTCCTAAACCTTGACCTTGATAATGCCATCGATTGAGCATTTGAACAAGCTGAGGAAAATTTTTGCTTGTAGAAAATGGTAGAAGTGATTTATTAGGTGTATTGCAATGGGGAGATACTGTTCTTAATTCTTCTGCTGAGAGAGGGCCACCGTGGATGAATGTAAGTGAACCAAGAGGGTAGATTATAGATGGTGGAATAGCTTGGATAGGTGGTAAGATGGAAGCATGGAGCGGGGGAGATGGAAGGATAGGATCTTGATGTAGCTAGTGGGATGACAAGATATCTTGTAGTGGAGGAGATATGGCTTGAGGTTTTGGAGATGGAGGAGATGGTGACTGCACTATGGATGGAAGACATGGTACGATGATATCTTCATTTATGCTTTGGGGGATGTCAACATGCTTTTGGGTAGGATCTTGATAGGATTGGTTTGGAGTGGATGGTGCGATAGGAGGTGAAGGGATGGATTCTTCAAAGGCAGCGGATGGATAGATGGGAGATTCAGTAGTGGAGATGGGTGAGTAGAAGATGAATGCATAAGGGTCATTACGAGAGATTTGGGAAATGCCTGGAGGCGATGTGGATAGGATTTGGAGGGATTTGACAGGTGGTGGGATTTTGATGCTTGCAGAAAGTGGAAGGATTTTAAGCAATTTGATGGATGGTATGGGGATGATAGCTATGGGAGATGGAGGTGATATTATATATGGGGAAGCTTCATCACTGACTACTTCACATGGTTGGATTAGATGACATGGCTTATCGACTGTTGGAGGCAACTTTTCTTGTATTTCCTCTAGGAGATTCCTTGGAGACTCGTGTGTCGAAGGTGGAGGTGGATTGACAGGAATAGCTAGTGTGATGGGGGTGGAAGATTGGAAGCTTGGTTGATGGGGTGATGGAGGGGAAGCTGGAATATCAGATGGCATGACTAGATAGTTTGGAATAACTCTTGGATTTTGGGGGATGCTTGGGGGAATGTTTCTAAGGCTTTCAATATACCCGTCATAGTCAACAAGATTTTCATCATCATTGCAATAGGAGGTGGTGGGAGCAAGGACAATGTGACCAAACACATCATGATAGGATTGGTACTTCATTCTTTGATGGTGAGTTTGATGGGGATGGGGTCTTGCATATGGATGAACACGGAAGCTCATGGTTGGATTTGGATTAAGCACAGATTTTGGATTGGCTGATGAAAGATTTCCTAGGGAGAGTCAAAGCTATATGACAGACCTAAGGAGGATTAGCTGGAGATTTTTGGCTTTCTTGTGGGTGGAAGACTTCAAGGGTATGCTATCAAAAAGTGAGAGTTTTGCTTTCCTATGTGCAGGATTCGTGGTGATTATGTCAACTTAAGGATAGACTAATGATCCTATGGGCATGAAACGAGATTGATCACTTGTGGATCCCAACCTTTAGCTCAAGGTGATGAGGGATAACAGGTGACAAAGCTAGATTACCCTATACAAAGCTCTATCAAAAGGATAACTATGGTGAGGCTGGTGGGTTGGTTGGATTGATTGGATAACAAATTCTAGCAGAATGACAACAACTCTCTAAAGGCTTGGGTGTGATTTTGGATTGGGTTTCTCGCTAGCTAGGGGGGATGATTTGGAGAGACTTTGGATTTGGGATTGTTCTAAAGCAAGGAACTAGATAGATTTGGTTGTAGCGGGGGAGCTTGGATGATTTTCTAATGAGGCAGTGACTATGCTAAGTATGCCTTGAGCTGGGAGATTTTTGCTTTTTTGGGATTTTGACCAAAGTTGGCAAACATTCATTCAAAAGCTATGAACAAATAAGTAGACAAAAGTTTTGAGCAAGCACGTCAAACACACCAACATCCTAGGAAGCTTTCTACAAGGATGAAATTTGTTATAGCTAGGGAGTCCTTGATATACATAAGGTACGTGAGGCCCAAATCCATAGATGAAACCAAAAAGATGTCACACAGCCGAGAGGAGCGGTAACCCACTTCTCCTCTTTCACTTCTCAAGGGTATAAAGTTCCTTGAGGCTTAGCCCGAGTGACAAAATTTTGATCCCAAGAGAGGCGTCTTTGGATTCACCTCCCGATCTTTATACTTCGCCGGAATGCTGGAGTTGAGGTCGTCCCAAGGGGTGATGAAATCCCCAAGCAGGCCTCCTAAAAAGCTAAGACAAGATTTTGGATCCTAATCTTATGCACCCAAGATGGCCTCGAAAGACAACAAGGGGAGAGAAGACTTGGATGATCTTGGGCTAAAAAAGATGCTTGTTCTTTTACCAACTGACACTTAAGTTTTCTAATATAGATTTTGCAAGCACTCATGTTTAAGATACAATGTTTATTCCAACTTTGAAGCATCGACAAAAATAAAATTGATCGAAAAATGCGAACAAGAAGAAGAGTTAGGGTCAACAAGAAGGTAAACCCATGCGCCCAGAGGCCCTCCACGTCAAGTATCGATTGATTTTTCTTTAAGGCATTCAAGATTGAGTGTGAGTTTATTTTAAGCCCAAAAAAAAGGTGTGTGAGATTCGATTTCAAGCGCGCGCCCGGAGCCCCTCCACATTAAAATTTGCCCAATTTTTATGCCCAAATGAAGTGTGAGCGAGATTAATGTGCATTCAAGGAATTTTCTAACTTAGAAAAACCACTAAAAACCCAAGTGAGTGGAGTTTGATTTGTTTGGAGCACTTAAAACCCTCTTAGGTGGACCCATCCCCATAGATGGCACTGAGATTGCAACCAATGGTTAAATTGATGGGTGATTAAAGAGGGTGAGTCCAACGACAAACTCACTCAAAGCATTTTTATTTGTTTTTATAACTTAAAAGATTACAAAAATGTAGATTCTTTTTATGCTCCAAAAGATGATTATTTGATCTATGGCATTCAAGATTGGATTTGTTGTTTTAATCATGCATTCATAAAAAAAAAAACTTTGATTTTAATCCATGGCACTCAAGAGTGATTTTAGCCACATACATTCAAAGACAAGTGATTAAACATTCAAGTTTTTTCCTTTGAGCATTCAAGATTGAGATTTTGTGTGTTGTTTTAAGAACTTTGAAGTGCTTTGTTTTAACCTTAGATCATTCAAGATTGTCTTTGGACTCAAAAGTGAAAATGACTCTTTGGACTTTGCTTTTCATTCAAGATTTTGTGTTCTAGTTTGCATGTTTTAAGCCCAAAATTGATATTCTTAGATTGTTTTGATGCATGAAAAACCTAAGAAACATTCAATATTTTGCAATAAGACATTTGTTTGGAACAAATAACAAAGCTCTTTAGGAAAATTTTGGAAACCATTTAGGACTCTTAGTTTTCATGAGATTTTTAAAAGAACTTTAACATATTTGCAAATGAGGTTCATTTTATCCTTGATTGATGCTTTGAGTTTGATTTAGATTTTAGTGTGCACTTAGTGTTGATTTTGAACTTTTTGAAATGGAAGCTTGAAGTTCTTTTTAAATTCCCAAAAATGAAGTGTTCCTAACTTTGCATGAATGCATCTAAAACTTTGATGTTGCAAGGATGCAAATGATTAGATTGGTTTAGTTTCACTTGTTAAAATATTTTTTCTTTTTTGCAAATTTTTAATTTTTTAATGGATTTAAGTATGATTTGGGGGCTCATTGTAAGCACTAAAAAGAAGTGTGTATGATTTTGCTTCCTTAAAAACAAAAATGGCCAAGATCTCCCACAAGAAGAAGAAGAAGAAGTAGATGGAATAAGAAGAATATAGACAAGAAGAGGAAGAAGAATTCCAAGTGCTTTGTCCACCTATAAGCTTGAAAAATCTGCAAATAATATGAGATAGACTATGAGTTCCTTTGTCTTCTTCATGCTCATGTGGACCTACAAAACCAATTTATACAATCCTACCAATCACAAAAACAAGCAAAATTAGCCAAAATCAGCAAATGACATACAAAACTTGACTAAAAAAGCTAATGAAGATGACCCATGTGGGGTCCCACTGGGCGTGCCAAAATGTATATGAGCAATGTTAGTATGCTAATAAAAACTAAATTTAAATAAAGATTCTACAAACTAAAAAAAATTCATAAACTTCAAGATAGACTAAGATGAGCTCTCAATTGAGAATATGAACCATTAATGGGCTCTTTCAATGAGAAGCTCTCTTGTTGAGTGGCTTTGTCTAAATAGATAGGATGTATGCTCAAGCTAATGCTTCAAAAATGGCTTCAAATGGAGTTGGAATTTGGGTGTGAGTGTATGATTTTGATGTAAAATGGCTTCTTAAAATGGCATTATGACTTTACTTCATGGATTTGTGTTATTTTGCAAAGGGGAAATATCCAATTTATAGGCAAGAGGCTTGAGGGATTGAGGGCTAAGATGCAAGGATGGAAAAAAGCTCATGGAGGGCTTAGATTACATGAGAGGAGAGCACATGGATTGTGCTTCCTTACAACCAATCAAGGAGTGACACATGTCACATGGTGAGAGGATGGAGGAAAGGGGAAGGATGAGTCAAAAAAGGAGGTTCAAGGGATAAAATCTTCATAAAGACCCTCATAATGACTTGTAAGAGCAATAAAAGGGCTTGTAAGAGTCATTTATGACCTAGTGGACTTCATAAAGTTTTATGGTTGAGATATTTTGAGGGTGATGAGAGCAATTTCGACTTGGACTTGATTAGGAAGGTTTTAAGCTTGTTTAAGCTTGTGCAAATGATTAGAGGATGGATTAGGATGGTTTAGGATTAGCTTAGGGATAGGCAAGTGGATGGAATTTAATGAGGGTGGGTGAAGGAGGAGATATTTGTTAACTTTGGCTTGAGTTAGCAAGTCTTAACCCATGTTTAGGGAATGTGACAAGGTTAGGAGGGGATTAGGATTAGGTTTAAAGACATCTTCTAGAAGAGTCTAGACTTTGGATGAGGATAAAGACTTTCTAGAATAGTCTAGAATTTCCTAGGATGAGGATGAAGACTTTCTAGAAGAGTCTAGAACTTCTTAGGATGAGGATAAATTAGATTTTTAGGAAATAAATAAAGTTTTATTTATTTCAAAGGTTTGGGTTGAGGAGATATTTATTAAAACTTTTTTTTTAAACATGAGGATTAATATTTAATCCTAATTAAATATTTTGAGTTGGGATTAGGGGTAGGAAATGATGGGATTAGCCTTTAATTAAAATTAAAGAAGGATTAGAAGATTTTGGAAGAGGTTAGTGGTCTTAAGGAAATTGGCCAAGTTTTGGGCAAAAAATAAATTAATTATTTATTTTGGGATTTTTGGTCGATTTATTAATTAAATAATTAATAAATAAGAAAATAATGTTTAAATAAGATTTAAACATTTTTGGGAGGGATTTCTTAATTAAATATTTTTAATTAAGATAAAGGGATTTAATGGCATAAAAATAAATTAATTAATTAATGATGATGTCATCAGAGATTTTTTCAAAAAATAAAAATACTTTATTTTTTAAAGGATTTTTAGGTGTCTACAGTGTGAAGTATAACAAAGATTTGTAATCAGCAATTCAGTTGTATCTCATTCAGTTCATTTCATTGTTACTTTCTTATCATTGTAGTAGTGATATCAAAATCTCTTAATAGAGTTGGTTTAACAGCCATTTGTAAATCCTCTAACAAGGTGATAGTTCATTTGAATTTCTCTGAAGACCTTTTGCAAGGCCACTCCTAACAGGGTGATTAAATCCTCTAACAAGGTCACACCTAATAGTGTGCTTTATAACCTTTAACCAGGTTGGCTCCTAACAAGGCTCACATCAGAAGAGTGAAAATCAATAGCTAGTTACTTGGTGTTTTTCCCATATTGAGTTTCCATGTTAAATTTGGTGCCTCATGTGTTCATGTTATTTCTTTCTGCATGCATGTTAATCACTGTGAATGTTTAAGATCTGTTAAAGTTAACATACACTGCATCTACCGAGTTACAACAATTTTTGTATGTTTATCGAGTGACAATAGTAAGTAGTTTTATCAAACATGTAAGGGATCTGTGGATTTTTTTTTTTGGTAACTAATTCAACCCCCCCCCCCCCCCTCCCCACCCCTCTCAGTTACTCCATTTATATTTCCAACAGACACATCAATCTCATCACTACCATCAACATGGGTAGCATATATGTCATCATCAAAATCAGCACTCTCAACAAAATCATCATCGGGCACTGTATTAGTATCGCTTTGGGGGCCTCTGCATATGCCTCCACAACTAGTACAAATATGTCCAAGTGCATAAACATGTGTTGTGTGTGTCCACTACTATACTAAATTTCCTAAAAGGGCACTAAACGAGGTAAGAGTAGATGAAACTGCTTGATGATGGTGTGGGGCTGGTACAATAGGCACAAGAAGAGGTACAAGGGGCTGAGGTCACCTGCGATTTCTCATTCTATCACTCGACTTTTCCCCAAGCCTATCCTGAGGAATCCCTCCACCAAACCCTTGAAATGATTTGATATCAAAATAATTGGGTTTCAAACCTAATTCAAACTCAGCCCATAGCTCCCTAAAGAAGTACATGGGCACCTCATGATTAGCATGTGGTTGATGGTCAAATACCATCCACCACCACTCCCAAAAGTGTGCTACTATGCGTGAATGTGTGCACCATCTAATAGAAATATGAGGCTTCTTCTCATTAATCTCTAGACTCATCTTAGGGTTTACAAAATATCTCGTAAAATGTCCTTTACCTATTTTGAGGTTATGGACCTCTCTATATGATAAGCCATTAGAATAGAAGGCACAAATGTTTTGCCTCCATAATCTAAATGAATCAATATCACAATCTAAATGTTGTATGGAGTGAATGATGCCTTGCATGCTATCTACAAGGCATAGTAGGTGAGGAGGGGTGTGGGCCTCATGCTTGATAGCCTCAATATCTCGGATGAGGTCATTCAGATTATGCCTCATGCTCTCTCACAAATCATCTATGGTGGGTGGTGGAGGAGGAGTAGGTGGTCGTGGAGGTGGAGGTGGAGGTGGAGTGGAGGTGGAGATGAAGGGGGTGGAGGCGGAGGTGGGGGAGGGGGGGGGGGGGGCGACGGGTCCATCAAATATAATCTACATATATGTTTAACCAACATAAAAAATGACGAAATTATTATTTAATAAAATTTAAATCTAAACTATCAATTATATAAATGTGCAGATCTTTAAAACCATATCAATTAAATAAATAAAGTTAAACACTTAAGTAAACTTTAATTTTAAGGCTAATTGAACATTATACCAAATTTAAGTCTAATCATAAAATAATACTCCCAAAAACTGTATTAATAAATCAACTATATAAATCTGGTTTTAATGTTAGATACAAACTTGTTTTGTGTATGCAAATTCAAGGGAACATGTTTTTGATATTAAAGAAAAGGTTATGAAAGTGCCCAATAGTTTAACCATTGTTTTGTTAGATTATGATCTATCCTAAATGGAATTACTTTATGAAATATATTATAGTGTTTTTTTTTTATTAATATTTTATATTGAATGCTAGAGTAGTTATATTCCTATACTATTTAGTTTTTAAAGTCTTGTTGAAAAAAATATTATAGTTATATGTTTCTATCCTAGACCCCTAACTAACCTTATAGAAAGGGAAAATATCTTTTGATACTCCTATAAGATTTATTATTCAACACTATTATGCATTTATTTGGCCTACTAAACTTGTAAGGAAATGCACAAAATCATTAAGAAATATAAGGATAAGATGAGATAAAAATGAGAATAATTAAGATTATGTAAGGAAAGTATGAAGAAATTGGCAAGGGGACTAAGAATGTAACTTCTAATGTGTTGTTTGTTCTAGGGTTGTTTACCTCAAAATTGTTTCCCTTTTCTATATTCAAATAACTAGATCAATTTTTATATACACTTATTTTGTGGTACTAGGGGATTGTATTTTCATTATGGATTATATGTTCATCTTAGAATCAAACAAAGTTAAGATTATGGCAACGTTATGATTTAGAATTTTTTTATGTTTAGGGTTTTCATGATAGCTAAGCTTAAGATTATTATAATGATTATGATTAATGTTAGGGTTTACCTAGGATTATGGTTTTAGTTAGAATTATATTTCGGTTTTGAATATTTATTATGGTGCTATTGTGTAAAGGATATATAATGGATGGCATTAGTCTGAGAGTTAAGGTTACAATTAGAATGAAAGCTTAGAGATAGAATTATGATTTGATTTATATTTATGATTATAGTTCATCCTAAATATTATCCACTAATGCATACTATAAGTCTAAATCCTAATTTTAATACATGAACCCTTTCCCTAACCATAATAATCCTAATTCTAATCATAATCCTAATTCTAATCATAATACTTAAACTTATAATATCTTCTTTAGTAATTTAAATCTTAACTTATCATTTAGCAATTGTTATGAATTGCTAATAGAACTTTTCTTCCCTCTAAATCTCTATGCTAGAATGTCTAATATTAATTGCATTTTCTAATTATGACCAAAGTCCTTTTACTATTAGAAAAATTTGTATTATATTAATCACATCTTTTATAATTACTTTTGGATGCTTACTTGTCTTCCACCTACGAACTACTCTTAGCTCATCCAAACATTAGCCTTAGTAGTTTCAATGATTAATAAAATATTTTTTCCTAATTCTGATTTGTAGGTGGAAGCAACTTCATAAATTATCATTTTTCTTAAGTTGTTTTAATGATTTTTTGGATATAAACCTTAATTTTAAACCTTAATCATAAATCTTAATTATAAACCTTAATTATAAACCTTAATCATAAATCTAAATATACACCTTAATTATAAAATCTAAATTATAATACTTATCCTATTTATATTCTAGAATTGAATACAAATCCTAATACTAGATCCTAATCTTAAATGTTAAATGTTAAACCCTAACCTTATATGTTAATCATAGTTAAGGTCAAGATTAGGGTTTAACATTTAAGCTTGATATTTTTATTTAAAATTAGGAGAAGGGCTTAGCATTTATGGTTATTTTTAGGATAAAGGTTTAGCATTTAGGATAACTTAGTTAGGCTAAGGGTTAAGAATTTAGTATAAGGGTTAGACTTGATATTAGAATTTAAAAATTAATGTCAAGGTTTAATATTTTGTATTAGGCGCATGTTTTACCATTTAAAGTATAATTTTAGGATTTATAATTAGGGATGAGATTATAATATCATTGACAACTATAGTTTAGTATTTGAAGAGTTTAGATTTTTTCATTTTAAATTATCATTTACTATAACTTAGGATTATTGCTTAGGTATGGATATAATATTTAGTATTTATTACTTTATATTTATATAAATCTTTTAGGATTAGAGTTAGAATTTTAATAAAAGTTAGAGATTGTATAAGGGTTAGGATTTAGGGACAGAGTTAGGATTAAGAATATTAATATTTAAGATAAGGGTTAAGCATTTAGGAAAATAGTTTATCATTTAAGGTTAGGATTATGGTTTGACATTTATAATTAGTACTTGGTTCTTAGGATACTTATTTAATTATTTATATTAGGGTGTAGGTTTTAGAAAATTAAGATTATGGTTAGGATGATAGTAAGGGTTATGATTAGAGTTTTGGTTAAAATTGGGATTATAGTTAATCCTAAATGCTTTCCCTTAATCCAAAACTATTAGTGTAAATCCTATGCCTAATACTTGAACCCTAACCCTAACCATAATAATAACCTTGATGTAAAGTAAGGGAGCACATTATGTAATCCCCAGCCAAGGGATCCAAAGAACTAACCTAAAGTTTTACTAAGCAAGCAATAAGATGTACAATAATTTACATAAGAAACATAAGAAATTGCATTCCTTAACAATTCCTTAATGAGCACATTTACATTTCATTTTTAAATAATTATAAGTACTAGAAGTAAAATAAATTGTTAGTGTAGTTTTTTTTTTTTCCTATTTTGCTAAGTTTTTCCTACACTTTTAATAATCTTGCTTAGGTTAATAAAGCATGTCTTATTAGGTGAATGGTTGTGAGGTGTTACCTTCCTACATGTGAGCATCCATTAGCTATCTTGGGAAGATACTTTTCTATCTTTAGTCTGATAGATGGTTGCTCCTCATTGGTTGGTGTTGCCACCTCCTCCCTCTTCCTAGCCTATATAAGCATGCTACCTAGCTTGTATTTGCATCTCTTTTTTTTGCATCCTCTTAATGCTATTTTGCTTCCAACATTTGCATTACTCTCTTGGAGACTAACTCTATGATGCTATTTTGATTTTGTATCATTTGCATTCATAGTTTAGATATTTATTCTTTGCACTAGTTTTCTGGATTATTAATCTTATCAGATTCTAACATGGTATCAAAGCTTTTTTATGTGCAAGAGTAGATTTTAGTTTCCTTATTTGAGAGATTCGGGGGGGGCAAATAAACTTTATCGTAGTTTTCTGAAAAATGAAGTATGCTCTTCTCTTGCATCTTTGGATGATCCTGAGAAACAGAAAAGTTTTGACAAAAATGGTTTTTCTCTTGGGTTTCAATCTCAAATCTGACAACCAACTTGCATATTTGAAGTTTTCAATCAGTATTGCAGGTTCCAGCATACCATTGATGGACTTAGGAAGCTGATCCAGCATTTGCATGTCATATTTTGGTTGCTGGGGTCATTTTTTTAATTTTTGGAGCCATTTTTTACTGTTAAAGGCGTCCAATTTACACTATAGCAGCATCTTTTGTATATCAAAAAGAAAAATGCTTTCTGGCTTTTGTTCGCAGCCCCAAAAAACTATCTGGGTATCTTTTAGATTTTGCATGCAAGCTGTATATTTTTCAAAATTGAGCATGAAAGGCTACAGCCATACCCCTCTCTGTTGGCAGTCGCAGATTTGAACGTAGTTTTCAAATGTCTCATTCTTGCTCATACAGACTCCGATTTTGATGATTCTTGTTATGAACTTGGCTATTTTTTTGTGCTCTATCCATTAGTGGAGTTGTTTTTTTGATTTTCATGCATGAATTCTTCAAAAATTGTAGATTCTCAACCGTGACTGTGCATAGTTCTCATTTTGAAAACTTCAGAGGATCATAACTTTCTCATACGACCTCGTATCGAGGTAATTCTTATTTTGACAGTGCATGATTTTTCAAGTAGATTGCAGTGATGCTATTTTTTCCTTGATTATTGTGTCCAAGTTTCACTTTTAGCATATGCTCTTCATGAGGAAGCCTTGTCAGTTTTTCTTGCATAACTTGAGCATACGGACGTATTTTTTTGATCCGAAAAATGTGTCGAAAAGCTCGTTCTGAGACAGAAATGATGGTACAAGTTTTTTTGATTTTAGCTATAGTTTGGTTTCCCAATTTGGCAGTCAAAGCCAGATGTTCTATTTTGCCTTCCGGGAACCATATCTCGCTCATTCAAACTCTTTTCTGGGCTCGCCAGATATCGTTCGAAAGCTAGTTCTGTGAGTTATTTTGTTGCAAAGGTATTTTATCTAGATTCTACTCCACGTTCTTTCTCCTTTGAGTTTTGCACTTTCGCACTCTGGCGGATTACTTGGATTCTACATGTTTTGGGATCTCTTCTTCTGTTCTTTTGGATCACTCTTCTTTCTGACTGTTGAGTATTGCATGGTTCTATTCTATTGCATTCCTTTTTCTGTAAACACACTGAGATAAAGTGCCTACTTTTGCATATCTGGGATCTTGTACACCTTGTGTTTTTTTGTACTTGCACTCAGTGATAAAGTGCCATGGGGGGTCATGATGTTTTGCCATTTTGTGCTCATCCACCTTTGTCAAGTGAATTTTTCTTCCACAACATTAGCCCATGCAGTGTGTTAGTGACACCGCCCTTTATCCTGTGCTTGTACTTCTATTGCACTCTTGGTGTTCCTGATTCTTCTTCTTGCAGATGTTTTTGGCATTGCATTTCAGTGTTCCTATCACCCCTCTCCTTGTTCAGTGTTATGGAGGGGTTCACCTGTTGGCTCTATTGCTTCTTTGGTTCGGTTGAGTGATCTACGTATTCAGTTTTTGTTCCTATGTACTAGGCAAATGCAGTGGCTAGGCACCTATGCATTTTGGTGAGATGGTTCATCTACTATATAGACAATCATTCATTCCTACCTTTGGAGGTCACCTCTTCGATTGATCAGCTCTTCAAACTTTCACTTCTCTACCTGGTCATGCACTATTTCAATGGGGGTTCCAGCAGTTTCTTCTGATAGTGTTTGCAGCTTCATGCTTCGGAGATGCTTCATGCTCTTTTTTGTTCCTCTCTTTGGGACATTTCCTAGATTGGAGGCTTAGTTTCCTTCATCTAGTTCTTTTTCTTGTATTGGGTACCTGATTAGGCCTTGTTGCCGAGACCCATTTTCCTACTTTCATAGCTTTGCTAGGTTAGCATCCACCTAAGCTTCGCTTATGGGGGGGGGGGGTGTTAGTGTAGTTTTTTGTTTTTCCTATTTTGCTAGGTTTTTCCTACACTTTTAATAATCTCTCTTTGGTTAATAAAGCATGTCTTATTAGGTGAATGGTTGTGAGGTGTCACCTTCCTACATGTGAGCATCCATTAGCTATCTTGGGAAGATGCTTTGCTATCTTTAGTCCAATAGATGGTTGCTCCTCATTGGTTGGTGTTGCCACCTCCTCCCTCTTCCTAGCCTATATAAGCATGCTACTTGGCTTGTATTTGCATCTCTTGTTTCTGCATCCTCTTAATGCTATTTTGCTTCCAGCATTTGACTTACTCTCTTGGAGACTAAATCTATGATGCTATTTTGATTTTGTATCATTTGCATTCATAGTTTAGATATTTATTCTTTGCACTAGTTTTCTGGGTTATTAATCTTATCAAATTCTAACATAAATAACACATCCACATGAAAGAATAACTACTAGTTCAATTGATTTAAATAATATACATTTGTTCCAAATGCCACTTGGTATTAATTCAAAATGCACAATCATCCATTGTACATGTCACAAGGTATGAAAGGCTGAAAGAATATACATTTATAAAATAGTTTACATCATCCATTTTCAATCCATGAAACAAAGTACAATACAATAAGTAAAATCATTAAATACTAAGTTTTGTGTTTGGATCCCTTAGCTAGGTGTTACATTATTAAATACTTAGTTATATGATTAGGGTTTTATTGTACAGTTATGGTTAGGTTGAGGTTAAAGACTTATGAATATAGTTAGTTTTACTTTCTTTTTTATATGGTTTACAAACTAATCTATAATTAATCACTATTTTTTTTGAAATAAATATAACATATTGAATGTAATTACATGTTTAAACAATGAATTTACATCTATCTAATCATTCAACATTTTAATTTACATATTAAATACATTTCAAAACATCTAAAATAATAATTTTTAAATGAACATCTATGAAACTATTATTTAAATTAATAGATACAATAATCTAATGATAATCATTATTAACAATGACAATTTACAATTTTATGTATATTAAAAATAAAAAAAATAATAATAAATTGATGCTATATAAAACATAAAACTAAAAATAATTAAATAATATAGTACAAAATAAAATAAAATACTTGGTATGTTAGAAGATAGTAGCAAGGGGGTCGGTAGAGGTCAAAAATAGGCTCCCCTATTGCTCTAAAATTGAGCTCCCATTTTCTAAATGATAAAAATGACACCAAAAATGCCAAAAATGGGGCATTTGTAGTTTTTGAAAATTAGGTACCTAATATTTTTAGAATTAAGCACCTGATTCTTAAGCAGTTCAAGCACTCGAGCCGTGATTCAAAAATTGGGCACCCAATTTTTGAAAAGTGGATCGGGTGCCTGAAGCGAGATTTTAGAAATGGGTACCCAATTCTAAGAAAATCGGGTACCCTTTTTTGAGAGGTCCAATTTTGCAGATTTGACTTCAATGAAATTGTGACCCAACTTTGTGCTCTTACCCATCTATTCTTGGAGTCAACAAAGACACTTAGGAAACCTAATATGCATGTGGGAAAGTGTCCTCGCATGAACCAAATGTAAGGTTACCCTAGTAGCCTCTCTAGACTCTGGCCCCCTAGTGACTCTATGCAAAATTAGTATCATTTCTTATAGACAAGGCATACTAATGAGGAAAGGTCACAACCGAGCATCCTCTCTACTCTCATCCTAGTTTGTACTAGCAATTAGGCCATGGATGAGGTATGACACTAACTCTTGTGAATTTATTTTAACCCCATTAATGAGATTTTATCACTTATTAATACAACTTACAATGGGTTACCTAGGAAACCTCTTTAGGGCTCTAGCCTCCATTGTAAGCCACCTCCCAACATACACAAAGATAACCTACCCTAAGCTCATAAGAAAGAATCTCAAAAATTAACAACATCCACATTATTCTTGTGCAACCAACTAGAATTTACAATAAATAACTAATCAATTCTTCAAAGGTTAAATCAAAAAAATTGCAACATTACATAACAACATCGTAAATCAATCACTTATTAAGCCTCTAGTAAACGTATCTAATTGGTCAAAATACTAGGTTTTCCCCAAAACCCATTACAAGATAAAATATGAAAATTCAACATGCATTTGAAACAAGTGTAGTTATATATTTAATTTGGTTTAGTAATATAATTTCATAAAAAAATTGACTCACAACAAGGTTACAAATTTTGGTTTTCGAAAGTATCCTAGTTGATAGAGGTTTCCAAGTTGGATTGATCAAAATAAAGGTTTCATTTTTATATCTTAATCACCTACATCTTCCCAAATAAACTATGCTTATTTCAATCCAATGATAATCTATATGGAAAAACTATTTAATTTAAACTCTACCCATAAAACCCATTTACTAATATTTTACAAGTCCCACTCTAGAAATTAAATGATCATTATATTTAATAAATATTAGATTTCATTTCAAAAAATCAAATTTAACATTAATAAACTATAAAGAAAATTTTAATTTCAATTAAACTAAATTTAATTATACTAAACTAAAATCTAACTATTAACTATTTAAATACACATTACATATATATATATATATATATATATATATATATGTATCTATACATACATATATGTATCTATACATACATATATGTATCTATACATACATATATATATACATATACATATATATATATCTATACATATATATATATATGTGTGTATATACATGTATATATACACACATGTATATATACATTTATATATATATACATGTATATATACATGTGTATATATATACATGTATACATACATATATATATATATCTATACATATATATATATATGTATATATATATATAATTAAAATAATATAATAATAAAATTTTTAAGAAAAAACTAAAAATTCATTTAAAAAATAATAATTTAATAGCCCTACTGAAGGTTTGGCTACTCATAGCAGCCCTTATGCTAGCCACAACAGCCTTTGAGATTATTGTGATAGTCCAAGATCTACCTGTGGCAACCCTTGGCTCATACGCGATCGTCCTTGGGTTGCATGCAGTAGCCTATTGTGATTTCACAATGCACGCCCCATTTCTCCTAGAACTGGGG
Source organism: Cupressus sempervirens (assembly GCA_028749045.1). Lineage (NCBI taxonomy): Eukaryota > Viridiplantae > Streptophyta > Pinopsida > Cupressales > Cupressaceae > Cupressus > Cupressus sempervirens. Next base: position 90,471,558 of record CM053788.1, read on the forward strand.
ATCCCCAAGTAACTTTTTTATCTCCCAAACCCCTAGTCCAGGGCCTAGGTTATTTTGGACTACCCTAGGAGTCTAGTTGAGTCCTCTATCTCTAAATAAGAAAACCTAGGCTATCAAAACTAAAAAAATTGGAAGATTTTAAGAGTATTAGAGCATAAATGTGCACTAGCACACATGTGCACCTTGTCTAGGTGCGCAAGTGTGCTTAGTGTGCAAGTTCGCACTTATCTCCCTTCAAAGATACACACATGCACATGTGTGCACCTCCAAAGGATACACACCCCAGTTCCAAATCTATATAAACCCAAGACCCCTCCTTTTCCCCTCACTTGTCTCCATGCTCCCTAATCAATGACACTCTTAAAGGTGCGCTCGTCCCTACATAACAAAAAACACAAAAAAAGTGTTAGACACCTTTGTTCATCCATTCAAACCTAAAAAGAACCAAAAACATCTAATTATTGAAAGGTGCACAAGGGCGCACCTTTTTGAAACTAAAAGACTAAAGAAAGAGGAAACCTAAGAAAAGATGTGCATGTATGCACCTCCCCGTGCATATTTCCAAAGTAACTTAAACACATAAGGGTGAGCACATGCACACCCCATCAAGGTGTGCATGTGTGCGCCCTTTTTGTGCTATGAACAAACATAAGGGATTAAGTTCCCCCCATTTTCACTTTCATTACGCAATTGCACATGTGCATAGGTGTGCAACTATGCCAAAATGGTCATAGAGTGACCATTTAAGTGCACCAATGCACCTGTAAGGGTGCAGTAGGTGTACTATTTTGCATAATAGGGCTTATGGGGAGGGTAATTGGTTTTTCACTATTTTGGGGCATTTTTTGTAGTTTTCTAATGGTTAGGGTTTGTGTTTAAGTCTAAATTTAGCTCTTTGGACTAATGTCTCCTTTCTTATGCAAATAAAATGGCATCTTCATCATCCTCATTAGACAAAAAGGTTTCTTCCAAACCTATAGCTTTCAAATACTAAGGTACACTGAGGAAATATCACTTTCAAGATGGACACTCAGAAATCAAAGACACTAAGCTTGGACAAATTGAATGCAATGCCTTCATCACCATCTAGAATAAGCCAAGAGAAATATCTGCAATGATGTCAACACTCATCCGATCAGGGCTAGTCAACATAGTGTCACATCCTACTTCTATGCAATCTTCGAAACTCATCATGGTTCTCATTGGAAACTATGTCATGGAAGAAAATTTTGTCAAGAATGTCATAGGCGAGATAGTATTGGACCTCCAACCTTAAAACATTGAGAGAATGTTCCACTTGCCCAAAGTTGATCAATATCTACACATATATTATGAAGGAGCAGAAAGATGGTATTAGGAACATGAGAAGGAATGCAAAGAGATAATCTAATCATCATTTTTTATTGATGCTATCATTGGGCCATAGAGTTGAAAAGGTAGACATGATTCCAGGATACATGAAGGATGATGCAGGATATGCCATTGTGCTTTTAAGTAGAGTCATGGTCCTATTGATAGATAGACATCTCAATATCTAGATTTTCCATTTCATAGAAACCATGTAAATAACCAAGATACGAATTGAATGGTCCACAATGCTGAGTGATAACCTAGATGAACAGCTAGTAGCTATTAAGGCTGACCCCAAATTCTACATGACATCATATTTGGTGTACTTATTGGCAGCCAAATCAACTAACTACCCAGGACTTTACAAAAAGGTAGCATGCAAGATGCTAATGCATGGCCCTATGTCATATATGCTCACCTGGTGCAGAAGAAACTTTCAGATCAAAGAGAAGGGTACAAGATAGTGAATGGAAGCTTTATATTCACAATCATCCAATTCATAGAGGGTGATTATGCCAAACAGATATCAGTAGAGGTAGCAACTAGAATCAAGTGATCGGTGCCTACTACGTTTAGTTCAAAATATTCACATACCTTAGGGTTGTAGGTACACAAGTGTACCTAAAGAAGCTCCCAAGATATCCATCGGATAGGCTCATTTTGTTGGAGATTGTTAGGGAACTCACATTTGTGTATGAAAGAGTGAGGAAACAAAACAAAAAGACATGGGTATAGCCAATTACCATAGGTTCTTTCGAGGTCAAGAAGAAGTGATACATCATGATCTTCAATTTAGAATGGGATCATCATCCCTTAGAAGAGTACAACTCCCCTCACCCTTATTTTGGCAACATAGGGATGGTCATGCATCTAGCAGGGAAGCATTTCATACATGAAGATGTATTGGAGGACCACTGGATGAATGTGAGAGATGACTATGATATCTGAATAATGGATTATTGTAGAATGACTCTACATCTTGTAGAAAAGGCCTTGAAAATGAAGATCTTGCTCAAGATTGTCGAGAAATACACTGAAGATGTCTTGGATCCATTGTACAATCGGGACAAAATCTACAATAGACTGATCATGAATGTGGAGATTGGTAGGCATGAGAACATGGACATCAACAATAGAGCTCACCACATAGTCCAAATGATGAGGTAATAGATCAAGAATCCTTTCAAACTTGGTCTAGTTCCATAGGTTGTTCCTCTACAAGCCATAACAAGGCCTATCAAAGGAAAAAGTGTAAAAGTTATAGTACCAACTTTCCTAGCTCAATCCCTAGTGAAGCCAAAAATGGTTCATCAACATAAGTGGGAAGTTGAGTATTTTGAAGTGGATAGAGGAGTGAAAAGGAAGAGAGGGGCAAAGGGTAAGAAACAAATAGCTCAAGCCTAGCTACCTTAACAACCACAAAAAAATCCTGAATAAGCAGAGCCTCAAGATGAGTCTATAGCTCAAGTCCAAAAGATTGAGTAACTGCCTCTACTAGGACAAGAGGAGGAAGAATAGAGGGTGCCACCAGCAGGTCAAGAGGAAGAAGCCTCCCCCTTAGCTCCTAAAAAGGTTAGGTCTAAGCTCACTGTGGGAGGGACACGTAGGAGTAGATTGAAGAAAAAGAATCCTCCTCCCCCACAAGTGGCCAAAACCAAACCTAAAGATGAAGTAGAAGAAGAAGAAGGCAAAAAATTGAATATTTCCCCTTGAGTCAGAGGACTTGCTTAGCTAGGGCCATGGAAGAGGAAGAAGAAGAACTCTATTGCAATGCCACCACTTATTCGAAAAGAACCTATTCAAGTTACTACCTCAAAGGATGCGAAACAATAGTGGATTACACACATGAAGGGTCAAGAGACATATGTCTTTGACCTCTCTAATTTTGATTTCATGTCAGTGGGCATTGAGATGGTGGGGGAGATTTGGGATACTCCTATGAGTCAATCCCTAGGAGAGAATTGGAACCAATTACAATCTCTATGTCAAGGATCTTTGGGCCTACCACCACTACCATCTCAAGATTTGTCATTCCTAGACAAAATCTTAGCAACACCACTTCCTCTTGTTATAGACTTAGAAGAATAGGTAGTAGAGGAAGAAGAGTCCCAACAATTGCAAGCCAATGAAGTATCAGAGGAGGGGTAAATACATGAGGAACCTCAACAAACTCTTCACAATACTAAGGCTAGGACCTTAGCCCAAGAAAGTATAGAGACTCAAACTAGTGATCTCTCTCAATGAGAAAAGGCTCTAGAGAGGAGTGACTAGGGAAAGGGACCTATAGTACAAACCCCCTCTTTAGTCAAATATGTGTCTCCAATGGGCACTATACCTTCTTGGCTAAAGAGGGAGGTTATGGTTTGAAAAAAGATGTAGTTGAATATAACTATTGAGGAGGGAATGAATGAGCTAGTAAAAGCCATCAAGACGCCTAATCTACCTATGGGTGATGCATTACCATTGGCCTTCATTATGAAGAACCAAGATCAGGACCTACTTGAACATATATCCATCCCTCCTCCACATGTTGACACTAAGGATTTGACTCCTAAAAAATTATCAAATCAAGGAGGTCCTTTTAGGAAGGCCCGTGGTAGATACTGCCAAAGTATTGACCACTACAAGCATAAAAGAGGTGTTCAGAAACATGGATTGAGATGAGCATGAGTTGATACTACCATGGAAACAAAATGAGCTTTTGAGAGGCTACTTGCATGGATTTGTGGGACCGATAGACCTAGATAATCTAGAGATCACTCTTGCTATGAAACTAGAGAGAAAAGAGAAGGTCACTATATAGGTGGATTCATTTTTGGGATCATGCTAACAATGGAATGATAATTTTGAGGAAATGGGTGTACAAATAATATAGGGCAATTTGAACCTATATTCAGTCGAGCATAGATAAACTGTTGTCCATAGTGAACTAGGATTTTGGGTTGATGAATGAGGTATATACCTAGGCAAAAGACCTGCATATTTTGACATCAATAAAAGGTCAAAGGTATCATACACTCTTGGATGTATATACAAAAAAAGATCTTGATAAGCTTGATGATTGGATAGAGAAGATAGTTGTTGGTAATAAAGTCATGGAGGGACTACATGGGGATATTCATGTTAGGATAAACCATGGACAGAAATAAAAACTACATGCAAATATAATAAATAAATAAAAATAATAGATCACACAGAAATGAACACAAGGCACCAAGATTTAATGTGGTTCACCCAATCCCTGGGCTACATCCACCAAATAGCAAGTCCAATATTATTACAATCCAATGATTACAACTTGATTACAATCTATAATCCCTTACAGCTCAATACCACCGCAAGAAGCAATTTTACATCACAACATAATGAAAAACACCTAACCCTAAACCCTTTTATACAAGTATTTTATCCATTTTAGGGTTACAACATGTCGGCCATATGTCAGCCATAATATGTCAGCTACAATGCCAGCCACGGCCCAATTTTTTTTTTTATGAAGTATGTACAGTACTTTCCTGATCAGTCACCATAATCTAACAATCTCCCACTTGGGGACTGATTAGGCTCCACACTAAACAACAATCTCCCACTTGGAGACTGATCCTATAGCAATACCACTACCACATGGGGCTCCCACTGGATCAAACCACCCTGGACTCTATTGTTCTTTTATCATGTTTAGTCTAAAAGACCAACCGAAGCTGAAGAGGAGTTCAGCTTCTCCCTTGTTACAACATTTGTCAACATATATGTTGGATTGTCATTTTTATGGATCTTTTCTAGCTTTAGTTATCCATCCTCCAAAACTAACTGAATGAAATGGTACTGCAATTGTATGTGTTTGGTTTTAGAATGCAGAGCTGAATTCTTTGTAAGATGAATGGCACTCTGACAATCTATGAACAAATAATTATCCTTTTGAGGATGTCCCAATTCTTCCAAGAAGAACTAAAGCCATATCATCTCCTTGGCTGCCTCTATAGCAGCAACATACTTTGCCTCTGCAGTAGATAGAGCATTAATCTTTTGTAACCTAGAAACCCAGCTCACAGCTGCCCCACCAATAGTAAAGACATAACCTGTAGCACTCTGCCTGGTATCAGTATCCCCTGCCAAATCTAAGTCAACATAGCCCTGGAAATTAGTAGTAGAGCCCCCAAAGTATAAAAACTTAATGGATGTGCCTCTGAAATATCTGAGAATCCATTTGACTACATTCAAATGCTCAAATCTTGGATGACTCATATACCTGCTAATGACTCCCACTGCATGTGCAATATCTGTCCTAGTGCATACCATAGCATACATCAAGGTTCCTACAGATGAAGCATAGGGTACTATTGTCACTTATATTTTCACCCTTGTCCAAGGCCTATGCGCGAGGAAAACCTAGTGAAACATGAAAACAACCTCCAAGCTGTGGGACTTGAACTACGAGGTTGAGTCTCCGAAGAAGGCCGGCTTCCTCTTACTATCAAGGCGCACCTATTTATTCTCAGAAGAAAAAGGGGAGAAAGAGAGCACTAAGGAAAATCTACCTAGTCTAATCTAAGGCGGTGATGCACCAAAATAGAGTGTTCAGACCCATTCCTGCCCATATATGCACTACAGAGCTAGGGTACCATCCAAAAGTCATACACGTCCAGACTTGTATCGATCAATAATCACATACAGATCAGAAAACCAACTGAATGACACCAGGAAAAGAAGATTTCACTTGTATATTATCCAATAGGCCAAGATAGATACAGTATGTGGACCACTAATCTCAATAATGCATCAATGAAAGGAAAAATGAAGCACATACACATTGACCACTGAAAAGAATGACATAGGATGCTATGTAGCCCAAAGACACAGGGATTCTAAATTGTAGGTCTGCAAGCAGTAGCAGAGAAAATCAGGAAAAAGTCAACACTAAGAACAAGTCACCAAATTGCCTTTATAGATCAGGCACAATTAAAGATTTATGTGTCACACTCACTTCTTACCTACTGGCATTAACTTCCCATCTTGAGAATCCAATCGAAGATCTGATTGAACCCTGGCTTGCATACCAAGAAATCTCATATCTTTCTGAGAAAGAGCCTGGAGAAGATAGGAATGGCGCCACAACATTCCCTGACATGGTAGATGGATCGACTGGATAGATGGAGTGTCCCTCTACACCTGATATTCACTCTGAGTTGGTGGCAATTGATATTGAAATCAGATCCAAAGCAAAAAATAAATAAATGATTTCTATCCTTTCTGGTTCATGAAACAGCAGGGTCAAAAAGGTCAACCAGGTCCACATGCTGACTGGGCCACGTGGGGCAATCACTTTCCTCCCCTTTGCCACCCTGGCAGTCCTCTTCATGCGCTGACCACACCTTTATGTTTGATTGGGCACTATGTCACTATGGGTGTGATGCCCTGAAGTTCCTAATAGCGACATAACGCCCAACACTTATCTCTATCCGAGGTGGTACCAAACTGTGACCGTGATGCCCCAACCTGATTGTATCATTGACTTGGCAACTTAACTATCAATCGTAACTCTAATGTTAACTACGCATCCCCCCCTGGGCCCCAAGGACACATGGCAGAAAGGCTCCAACTCGCTATGGAAAACCTCGCGCAATTTCCCCATAGCACAATGGCGCCTGCCCTTGATCTCTGCAGATCCGACGGCTCAAAATTCAACCCCTGACTGCGCTAGCCGCGTTGAAGATCTAGTGCCACCTCATGTCTATGTTCTAATCTGGCATATGTGGCAGTCCTTCATTGGCCTGATGTAGCACCATTCTGGCGAATTCCCTAACACTTGGCCCCACTGACCTGGCACATGGTACTAAGGCGCTATGTCGCTAACGGAAAACTCATGAGTTTTTCGATGGTGCCATGGCATCCCACCAGCATTTCTAAACTTTTCGGCTGCCAGACCTCTTCCCGCCGCAAAACTGGCCCGTCGTAAACTTGCTTTCCGTCACATCTCCCAGCTGGGCACTATGTCGCCAACATAACCTTTGCACATCTCCGCCATAGCGCGATGGCACCTACCGTCGATCAGCCTCGATCCAATGATCATGGAGACTTGTCATTCCGCAACTCCCTTCCCTTGTAAGTCACTGGGCCCGCGGCACATGTGGCACTTCCCTATTGGTCTGACGATCGCTTAATCCTTACTGCGCCAGCTGTGTGAAACCCGATTCCACCAAGACATGTGGTGCCTAGGCGCTATGTCGCCAACGTTAACTCTTGGGCAGTTTTTGATGGCGAGATAGCGCCAGCCGTAGATCCTTGCGGATCTGACGATCGTGAAGACTCGCAATTCCTCCCGAAACTACCGGGCCTGCTAAATGCGTGTCGGCATTTGATTCGTTCTCCTGACGCCAATGGGTAAGACCTGATTCCCGCCAACACATGGTGGATGGTCGCTATGTCACCATGTTAAAACTCGTGCATCTCTACCATAGTGAGATGGCGCCATCCGCTGATCTGGATCAATTTGATGGTGGAGATCTTACCCTTCCATGTACCAGTGATGCTGACTGAACTCTGACTTGGAGGACGTGGTCGCTCTTTCTTGGCCCAATGAGACACCTCCCTAGTCTGACAAAGCACCAACTCGGAGGGTCCGTATTGCCTTGACCCCACTGATGAATACGTAGCTACATCTGATTCGCCATCTTGACGTCGGGCTGGCAAATTGCGTTGCAGGGTACTGACGGGACCCATTTGCCTGATCCTTCCTCGCCACGGTGGATTTTCTGATTGGGCGCTATGTCGCCATCAGAAAATGCATTGGTTTTTTGTTGGCACCATGGCGCCTCACCGTGTTTTGAAACTTTCAACCCGTGGAAACGTGTTGCCTGCTGACGTGAGCATTTCCGCTGGGCGCTATGTCGCTATGGAGATTTTCCAGCTGGCATGCGATAGCGACATAGCGCCTGCAGTGCCAAAAAAATTTCCCGACTTGCCCTCCATTGTAGCCCACTCGTCGGACCCACCAGACATGCGTCAATTGGCCGCGATGTCGCTGATGCTATTTCTCATGCATCTCTAATGACGAGATCGCGCCGACCGTCGATCTCACTGAAATCTAACAGAGAAGATCCTGCAGGCTGCGAAATACATTATAAGGTCCGATCTTGGCATAAAAAAAATAATATTTCCGCGGCTAGCCATTGGACAAGCTGAGTATTTAAAATTTAAACCTTTGGCGGGTGAGCGAAAGGTAACAATTCTGGCAACTCACAGGGGGCATGAGCCTACTCAATGCATGACCAGTGCCTAAGAATGATCCATTGGGCCATGGAGTCAGAAAAGAGGGCCTGGAAGGTACGGAACCGAGAGCTGCAAGAAACCCTAACCCTAAATGAGGAAATCAAAACATTAAAAAAAAACCCTTGAACTCTAGCTCTGCGACTTGGAAACAAAAAACAGGACCTCCTCAGCAACCTGAGACTTGTCAAAATTTTGAGGACTGGCAACTCAAGGGAGAAACTCTGTGCACGTGCACTTATTGGAAAATAGGAACAAACAGAAAAAACTAAACTACTTATGTACATGGATTCCCAAACTTTTAGAAACAGGGCTTCAAATGGATCCCATTGACTGGAATGGGCAGAACTTCACCATTTGGCTTGCTTAGCTGGAACGCGTTGGCCTGTTTGCAACCAAAGATCAGATAAGGGCCACTCCATAGTGGATCAAATTTGGAGTGCCGTCCTGGTTTTGCTCTGTCTGAGTCCCATTTGAGAACTAAATCTCCTTCTTTGAAGATTCTGGCCCTTGCCTTCTTGTCAAAGCTCCTCTTCATCTGCTGCTGATGTATCTCTAGAGTTTGCATAGCTTTGCTTCTCTTTTCTTCCAATTCAATTAGTTCTTCCATTATTACTGACATGGCATCATCTTCAATTAGTTCCAGCTGATGAGCAAACTCCAAGGATGGGAATTCAAATGAGATTGGGAGTCTAGCCTCCCTACCATATACCAACACAAAAGGTGAATTCCCAATCGATCTCTTGGGCGTTATCCTATCAGCCCATAGAGTAGTTCTTAGCTTCTTATGCTAGGCCCTCTGGTTGTCTTCTATCATTCTCTTTATGATTCTAATTAGATTCTTATTGGAGGGTTCAGCCAAACCATTACCCTGCGGGTAGTAATTTGATGATGTGCTCAGATAGATATTGTGACTCATTGCCCATGCACAAATTTGGGTTCCAACAAAAGATTTGGCATTATTTGAGATGATAGTAGAAGGAGCTCCAAACCTAGATACAATTCCATCAAGGAATTCAACAACTGATGGCTCTGTAGCATCCTTCAAGGCAACTGCCTCTGTCCACCTAGTGAAATAATCGGTAGCAGCTAAGATCCATTTATGACCTGCACTAGATGGAGGATTAATGGGGCCTATGAAATCCAACCCCCACTGGGTGAAGGGTTGATCCACCTGAATGGGATGAAGAGGAAGAGCTACAAGTCTCTGTTTGCCTAAGAAGAAAGTGCACTTCTCACATTTTCTCACATACCTATGACAATCATGAAACAAGGATGGCCAATAATAACCAGCCCTCATGATCTTCATGGTAGTTGTTCTCGCAGAGAAGTGGCCACCATCAGGGCCATCATGGAGTTCTTTAATCATCCTTTCAGCCTGATCCTCTTCAACACATCTCAATAGGGTCCCATTAAAATCCCTCCTGAATAGGATATCATCAATCACAACATAGGGAATGGATTGTATTCTATATTGTCTTCTTTTAGCTCTGTCCAATCCCTAAGGGTATCCATTCCCTGATAAAAAGTTTCGCATGTCATCCATCCAGCTCCTTGGGGCATTAACATTTCTTTCCTGTTGCTGCTCTGTAATTACCATAGCAACTTCTTCATCTGAATCCTGACTTGATAACATTTCTTTGCATAATCCTCTCCCTCTTACCAATTTGGTAATCTGAATGTCAACATCATATTCCATTACCCTAGTGATCCATCCAGCTCTCTTCTCACTGATATCTTTGTTTAACAGGAAGTCTTTTACACTTGCATGGGGCACCAACAAATGGATCTTATTATGGGATAAGAGTTGTCTGAATTTCTTCAAGGCTCTAATGACTACAAGGGCTTGCTTCTCAACAAAGCTATACTTATCTTCATATTCCTTGAGTCCTTCACTAAAGAAGGCTATGGGCTGCTCCTCATTCTTGTCATTTGTTTGAGTCAAGACAGCAAAAATACTTGACTCACCACCTAAAATGTAGAGGATGAAATCTTTCTCAAAATTTGGGTTCATGAGGGTAGGGGTCGATGCTATGGCTGCATTGATCTTTTCAAAACTCTCCTTCCCCTCCTTGGTCCATGAGAAGACCATATCTTTCTTGAGCATGGCTATAAGGGGTTTCACCATGGCAGCAAGATTAGGAATAAACCTTCTTACAAAATTTATCCTACCAAGGAAACTTTGCAGCCCCTTCTTGTGTTTAGGGAGAGGAAGGGCAATTATTGCTTTTGTTCTTTCTGGATCAATGGTCAATCCATCCTTAGATACAATGTGTCCCAATAGTTTTCCTTGGTTTGTAGCAAAGACACACTTGGCTGGGTTGAGAGAAACCCCAAACTCTCTACATCTTAGAAATACCTATCTCAAATGATCAAGATGATCTTCTACATTCTTGGAATACACAGTTATATCATCGAGGTATACTAAGAAAAACTTGTCAATTAATCTTTTGAAAGCTACCTCCATTGCCTTTTGGAATGTGGCACCTGCATTTGTTAATCCAAATGGCATTTTGCAATAAACATAGGTGCCCCATTTTGTAGGGCCCATTTGCCATTGCACCAAAAGCCATGACTGTTAGTGAACATGGAACACCACATAATTAACCACCTATGGGCAGGGGAGCACGTTGCATCACCCAACAATCTCCCCCTTGACGTGCATAACAGGTGCTTACACGAGTCGGGAAGGCACCGGGGAGATTTGAACCCATGACCAAGCCAAAACTAGGAACTAATCCTGCACTGTCACCCCATCACTGTCACAAGCTCCCACTAAACCGTGTATCCAAGCTATCCATGACATAATTATGAAAAACCATCTTCTAACCATGAGAATCAACCAAGGCATCAAACCATCAAAGAACTCAAAGTGCACATCATGAGCTCCTTAAAAGAAACTAAATAACCATGATCCTCAACCAAGAAGATATACCACCATAACTAAATCAGAAATCCAAGCTAATGAACATCAAGGATGTACCTGTATATCCAATCATGTCATGCCAAAATCCATGACACCATGATCACATCCATGAACTGAGCATCTGGCTCTCAATATGTCCAACCTGTCAACATAGTCAACCACAATCCTCTACCATGACTGTACCTGGTAACAACATCTCATCCCTTCTACATGAAGATAAAATCATAAAATCATGTGACTTAGGGCATAGACACCAAATTCAAGCCACCAATCCGAATATGCATCAATAATGAAAGATCAATGGGCAAAGACAACCCATAACCAAGCTATAAATGCAACCTGTAAGTATAGACCGCTTACAACACTGCACAACTTGTAGATCCAACAAGTCATCATGCATATCCAAACCAAACTCTGATAACCATATCATCATGAGACCAATATGAACTGAGTATACAATGACATCAAAACTTAAATCTCCAATGCCATAAACTCACAATGTTACCATAGTCAAAATATACCTATAAACTATTCAGATAAATATATCACCAAATAAATTATGCCAAACCTACACCAAATCTGAATCATTGTGCAGAGCTCTCCAAGAGCTTTTCGTTGACTACTCGAAGTCCAAAATCCGACTCCGTATGCCCAAGTTATGCCCTAATCCGTGCTCAAAATAAACAACATCTGACTTTAGGGCTCTGAAAACCTGACAAAATTTTAAAATCACATAACCAAACCTACACCATGTTGTAGTGCTCTGAATTAGCTTTCCAACGCCTGTAAGAACTCTGAAATCCGATATTTTGAGAGAAAGTTATGGCCATTTTACTAAGACAATCTTTTTACCACTTTCAGTACGATTTTTCATTTTTTAATTTTTTTCAGTGACGAAAATTCTGACGGGATTAAATTTGACGGCCATCATGGGCTGAAACCAAAAAAAATCTTTCATTTCCTCTGAACATGGCCAAACTAGGGCATATTATATATCAAAATTTATGGAAATGTTGACCCGGATCCAATGGTGAGGTCTGTTTTTACCCAGGAGGTCATTTTTGCAAGCTACCCCCCAAAACCCTCATTTAAATGAAACATCTGAAAAAAAATCTTTTTCTCCAACAATTTCACATGCCCAAATCTTTTAGCATCCCATCATAACAGCAAATCCAAAACTCTCAGATCTACAATAAATCATTCATTTATCTTGCCCTTTCTTTTATCCTCTCATGCATTCCCATGGATTCAATCTAGGGTTACAATAATAAAACCATAGCTCTGATACCACTTTTAAGGAAACTTGGCAATAAAGAATATAACCGTTTCCACATAACCCATAATAAATCTAAAATTAAACACGGAATTAAAATCCACATGCAAGAGAAAAGACAACATACCCACAAAATTGTGACACAAGATATACCCTGGGAAACCCTCATTGAGGGAAAAACCCAGCCTCCAAAAGCATCCATCACCATGTATTAATTTAGCAAAAATACCATTGCCATACAACCATGAAAGCCTTCATGGCCATAGCCACAATCGAGCAAACTATGTGAACAAGCATGAATCCACACATCCCATGCCATGCTTTCAACCTTCACAAATGCTCCCTTCGCTAACTTGTCAAGCCTTGTCCCGCTCGACTCTTGCCTTTTGTCTTCTCCTTGTCACTCTCTCTCTCACTACAACAACTACCCTTGTGGCTGCTTATATAGTAGCAAGTCCCACAAAACCACTAAGTGGTATTACATAAACCATGTGCTAAAACCATGTGCTACCTAACCCACTAACCCCACATTTAATATTGGGCATTTAATTCTTTTCCCCAATATTAAATAATTACATAAAATATTTTTACAATGTTACAATACAACTCATCAAGAATATTCCATAGGAATCTTTACATGTTGCATGTCCATCTAGGTACAACATTACATAATAAAGTAAAATAATAAAATAACAATATTATGCAATGTGTGCAACACCCATTATCTCAACACATTTAGTAGTAAATGTTGTCTTGTATCTATCAGACTCTTTAACCAGCACTTGGTTATAACCAGAAAACCCTTCAAGAAAAATGAATCTCCTTGACCCACTGACCTTGGACAGAATTTTCTCCATAGAAGGGAGAGGATGGTGATCCTTAAGGGAAGCCTGATTAAGATCCCTAAAGTCCACACACAATCTGATTTCTCCATTCTTCTTCCTCACAGGGACAAGGTTAGCTACCCATGATGAATGTTTAATAGGAAAAATTATGTTAGCTTCAATCAACTTGGATAGCTCTTTCCTCATCAAAGGTTCAATCTTGGGATTCATTGGCCTCTGCTTTTGTCTTACTGGTTTGACCCTATCAACCAAATCTATGGTATGCTAAAACAAACTAGGGTTGAAACCTTTTAAGTCATCATACGTCCAAGCAAATACATCACTAAATTCTTGACATAGATGAATGAAATTTTCTTGCTCAGCTTCAGAACATACCTTCCCCATGTTAAGAGATTTTCCATCAGCAATAGTAACTGGAGCATGATCATCCTTTTCTGTAGCTAGATTCATTCCTTTATCCCTTGACTGATCATCAAGATTAAAGATACTCTCCAAGGTAATGAGACCCTTGGGCAACTTGTTGGAATTGAGATGAATGATCTGATCACCATACTGGTCTTGTAGTCTTGACTGATTTCTTTCTGAAAATTCTGCTTCATTCTGCAAGAAACTCACAATCTGCTCATCAGACTCAAACACCTGCCAATGAGTGTTATTATCAAGAACAACAAGCCTTATTACCACCCTTATTTGTTGCTTCCTCTCTTCCTCGAGATTCCCTGGCACATCATAAGATGCACCAACTACTGCAAGTCTATCAGCATATTTGTTTTCTTTCCTAGGAATGCTTTGGATATTAAATGCTTGGAAACCCTCAAGCAAATCCTAGACTCTGTGTTTGTAAGACTTGAGTAGGCCATTTTTGGTGATATTCTGATTTCTCACTTGCTTCACTACCAACTCACTATCTCGATATACTTTCAAGGCTTGAATTCCCCTCTTTTGGGCAAGTAGGAGACCTTGGATCAAAGATTCATACTCGGCCACATTATTGGTACAACTGAATTGGAGTCTAAAAGAGAAATAATATCTTATTTGTGTAGGAGAGATCAACATAACACCAGCCCCTGCTCCATTTCTATTCCTTGAGCCATCAAAGTACATATTCCATATTCCACTCATGTCATCATTAGCTCCAACAAGATCAGGAACTTGAGCCTCCTTCTCTATTATGCAATATGTACTAAGGCTTGTTTCAAGAGTTTCTAACATAGGCTCAAACTGACATGTATTTTCCCACTCATCTAAGAAGAAATCAGGAATCTCTACTATGGAGGTGGTAGGCTCATTCACTATGTCATTTTCATCCATCTCCAAAATAGGGCAATTCATATTAATGAAGTTGGGGGTGTAGGGTTCAGTTTGATGAAGGGCTTGAGGTTCTGCTCTAATTGAAGCATTGGCCCCATATCTGGTCTTAAATGACATATAAGACCAATCAGCAGATATGAATCCACCTATTTGGGTAGTGAAGTCTCTTGAAAGACAGATGGCAAAATAGGGCTTGACCTCAGCAACAGATATGTCTTGAATCACAGTACAACCAGGGCATGCATGTAGGGCCATTTCCACACTTCTAAGGATGCCTATGGTTTTGACAGTACTCCCATCTAGTTGTAACACATCCCTAACAATGGGCTCATATTTCATCCCTAAAGCATCAGCAACACACCTAGGCATTACTAAGCTACTAGCCCCTGAATCTATCATGCAATTATGGACTAATTTGCCCCCTATAATCAGAGAAACATAAAATGGAGGAGGTCTAACCTTTTTGCTTGTCTCCACATCTCCTGCTGGTTGTACTAAACTAGTGGCACTCTCCACGGTAGATGACTGATCCTTGGGTTCAATCCTTTCCAATTCTTGTTGCAGCATCTTCCTCTGCATTAGTATGGTAGCAACAGCATCCCACATAGAAATGTTTACATTGGTCTTCTTCATTTTCTCTACCACACTTAATGGTGCATTAGGAATTTTGGTAGAAGCTTTAGGAGCTCCACCCATGAGAGGCTGAGATGGAGCAGCATAGGGATCACTTGCATTCTCCTCTCTTGGACCTTGCCTTTGCTGTTGTGAAGTGTTTGTCTGCTCATTTTCTTTCTGTGTTAGGTGTAACACTTAAAGTTGAGGCCTGCTTAGGAGAAGGAGGAGCAGCATGTTCCATAGCTCTCTTCTTACTTCTTGTGTTATGAGCAACGGAATCCTGGTTTACATTACAATGCTCCTCCATCTGGTGATTCATGAAAGAGCAATCACCCTACCTTTGGATATATGAGGCCTCCTTGGTATGATCTTCCTTGTGTGATTGCTTTACTGTAGGCTCCTGGACAGTTAAGGCCAAATAAGATTCTACCTTCTGACACATGCAATAGGTATAAGAATAGTTGCAAGAAGGACAAAAATCTTGATCTTGGACCAAGTTATTTTGAGGGACTATAGCTTTGTTCTGATTTGAGCTTGAAGCAGAAGCATGAATATTCTGCCTATTCTGATCAAAAGAGCTATTCCACTGATTAGGAGGCCTACCACCACTCGGAACCTAATATTGTAATTGGGGAGGCTTGCCACCTTGGGCTTGCTGCCTTTCTAAGGCCACCACCTTATTACTCATCTTTTGTATTAGAGAAAAACTATCCTCTAATCTCTTCCCTTGGTCCTTCAACTCCCTCCCCTGCTCTTGTAATTTTTTATCCAGGGTCTTCTCTCTTTTATCTGTGTTCAACACTAGACCTTGGAGCATTTCCTTGAGTTCATCTATTCTGTTTGAGGATGTGGAAGCTTGGGGAACTGGAGTAAGGGCTTGTGACATAGAAATTGTAGGAAGAGGGGCTATTGCTGGTTGGTGGTTGGGAACATCAGGAAAGAAAGGCATAGGAGGCCTTGGAGCCAACTTCCCACCTTGTATTAGGATATTCTCAGCTTTTATAGCTGTCTCATAAGCATTTGGTAATGTATCTCCCCCCATAGTTTGGATTGTAGTGGCAATGTCACTATTGAAAGCTCTAAGGTAATGCAAGAAAGCATTACCAGGGGTAGGTTTTACTATAGTAGGTATTCTATCCCATGTCTTTTGGAATCTGTAATTAAAATCAGTCATACATTCATGGGGGGCTCTTTTTATTGTAGTCAGTCGCTCTAGCAGTGACAAATGGTCACTCTTATCCTCAAAATGTTTGCATAATCCTGCTCCTAGTCCATCCCAATCAGTTATGGAACCATGAGCTAAGCCTCTATACCACTGTAATGCTTTTCCTTTTAAAGATGAGGCTAGAAGTTTGACAGCAACATCATCCTCTATAATACCATGAATATTACAGATGTTTGCTACCTCTTGGATATGCTCTAGAGGGGAAATAGAAGTTTCACCAGTAAAATCAGGTATACTTTTTAGTGCAGATACTGGTATATCATGTCTTTGGGCTAACAATAGAGGACTTCCACCATTAAAGGTGGCAAAAGCATGAACTCTTGGCTGTGCCATATAAACAAGTGTTCTATTAATGAGTGTTGATGGCAATCTAGGCTGAGTTCGAATAGTAGGGGGAGTAGATACAGATCTTACAGGTATATCAACTGTTATTCTACCCCTAACTGGTGATAATGAAGTTCTAGTCCTTCTCCTCCTAGGATTTGAAAGAGATAGCTCTTGATATTGAAATTTACCTCTAGAAGACGCCCTTGTTTCAGTCCTGGGCATGAATCACTGCAAACTTGGTCTGGAACCAAACTTTTTGATGTTCAAAGTTGCCAAGTACTTGAAGAATTAGCCTCTTGAAGGTTTGAAAACTGAAGCCAACACTACTTCTTCAACGTTTATCTCTAGAATTCTTTCTTCTTGACACCAGTAGACCTTAAATCTCCTTATATGAGTCCCACCGGGCGTGGCAAAAACTGTTGTCACTTAGGTTTGCACCCCTGTCCAAGGCCTATGCGCGAGGACAACCTAGTGAAACATGGAAACAACCTCCAAGCTGTGGGACTTGAACTACGAGGTTGAGTCTCTGGAGAAGGTCGGCTTCCTCTTACTGTCAGAGCGCACCTATCTATTCTCAGAAGAAAAAGGGGAGAAAGAGAGCACTAAGGCAAATCTACCTAGTCTAATCTAAGGCGATGATGCACCAAAACAGAGTGTTCAGACCCATTCCTGCCCATATATGCACTATAGAGCTAGGGTAACATCCAAAAGTCATACACGTCCAGACTTGTATCGATCAATAATCACATACAAATCAGAAAACCAACTGAATGACACTAGGAAAAGAAGATTTCACTTGTATATTATCCAATAGGCCAAGATAGATACAGTATGTGGACCACTAATCTCAATAATGCATCAATGAAAGGAAAAATGAAGCACATACACATTGACCAATGAAAAGAATGACATAGGATGCTATGTAGCTCAGAGACATAGGGATTCTACACTGCAGGTCTGCAAGCAGTAGCAGAGAAAATAAAGAAAAAGGTCGACACTAAGAACAAGTCACCAAATTGCCTTTATAGATCAGGCACAATTAAAGATTTCTGTGTCACACTCACTTCTTACCTACTGGCATTAACTTCCCATATTGAGAATCCAATCGAAGATCTGATTGAACCCTGGCTTGCATACCAAGAAATCTCTTATCTTTCTGAGAAAGAGCCTGGAGAAGACAAGAACGACGCCACAACATTCCCTGACATGGTAGATGGATAGACTGGATAGATGGAGTGTCCCTCTACACCTGATATTCACTCTAAGTTGGTGGCAATTGATTATGAAATCAGATCCATGGCAAAAAATAAATAAATGATTTCTATCCTTTTTGGTTCACGAAACAGCAGGGTCAAAAAGGTCAACCAGGTCCACATGCTGACTGGGCCACATGGGGCAATCACTTTCCTCCCCTTTGCCACCCTGGCAGTCCTCTTCACGCACTGACCACACCTTTATGTTTGACTGGGCGCTATGTCGCTATGGGCGCCATGCCCTGAAGTTCCTAATAGCGACATAACGCCCAACACTTATCTCTATCCGGGGTGGTACCAAACTGTGACCATGACGCCCCAACCTGATTGTATCATTGACTTGGCAACTTAACTGTCAATCGTAACTGTGATGTTAACTGCGCATCCCCCCCTGGGCCCTAAGGACATGTGGCAGAAAGGCTCCAACATGCTATGGCAAACCTCGCACAATTTCCCCATAGCATGATGGCACCTGCCCTTGATCTCTGCAGATCTGATGGCTCAAAATTCAACCCCTGACTGCGCTAGCCGCGTTGAAGATCTAGTGCCACCTCATGTCTATGTTCTAATCTGGCATATGTGGTAGTCCTTCATTGGCCTGATGTAGCACCATTCTGGCGAATTCCCTAACACTTGGCCCCACTGACCTGGCACATGGTACTAAGTTGCTATGTTGCTAACAAAAAACTCATGAATTTTTCGATGGCACCATGGCGCCCCACCAACATTTCTAAACTTTTCGGCTGCCTGACCTCTTCCCGCCGTAAAACTGGCCCATCATAAATCTGCTTGCTGTCACATCTCCCGGCCGGGCGCTATGTCGCCAACATAACCTTCGCACATCTCCGCCATAGCGCGATGGCGCCTACCGTCGATCGGCCTCGATCCAACGATCATGGAGACTCGTCATTCCGCAACTCCCTTCCCTTGTAAGTCACTGGGCCTATGGCACATGTGGCACTTCCCTATTGGTCTGATGATCGCTTAATCCTTACTATGCCAGCTGCGTGAAACCCGATTCCACCAAGACACGTGGCGCCTGGGCGCTATGTCGCCAAGGTTAACTCTTGGGCAGTTTTTGATGGCGAGATAGCACCAGCCGTAGATCCCTGCAGATCCGACGATCGTGAAGACTCGCCATTCCTCCCGAAACTACTGGGCCTACTGAACGCGTGTCAGCATTTGATTCGTTCTCCTAATGTCTATGGGTAAGACCTGATTCCCGCTGACTCATGGCGGATGGTCGCTATGTCTCCATGTTAAAACCCATGCATCTCTGCCATAGCGAGATGGCGCCATCTGCTGATCTAGATTGATCTGACGGTGGAGATCTTACCCTTCCATGTACCGGTGACGTTGACTAAACTCTGACTTGGAGGACATGGTCGCTCTTTATTGGCCCAATGAGACACCTCCCTGGTCTAACAAAGCACCAACTTAGAGGGTCCATATTGCCTTGACCCCACTGATGAATACGTGGCTACATCTGATTTGCTATCTTGATGTCGGGCTAGCAAATTGCGTTGTAGGGTACCGACGGGACCCATTTGCCTGATCCTTCCTCGCCATGGTGGATTTTCTGATTGGGCGCTATGTCGCCATTCGAAAATGCATTGGTTTTTCATTGGCGCCATGGTGCCTCGCCGTGTTTTGAAACTTCTAGCCCGTGGAAACGTGTTGCCCACCGACGTGAGCATTTCTGCCGGGCACTATGTCACTATGGAGATTTTTCAGCTGGCATGTGATAGCGACATAGCACTTGCGATGTCGAAAAACTTTCCCGACCCGCCCTCCATTGTAGCCCACTCGCCGGACCCACCAGACACATGTCAATTGGGAGCGATGTTGCTGATGCTATTTCCTATGCATCTCTAATGACGAGATCGCGCCAACCGTCGATCTCGCTAAAATCTGACAGAGAAGATCTTGCGGGCTGCGAAATACATCATAAGGTCCGATCTTGGCATTAAAAAAATAATATTTTCGTGGCTAGCCATTAGACGAGCTGAGCATTTAAAATTTAAACCTTTGGCGGGTGAGCGAAAGGTAATAGGTACCTTGGACATCTTATCCTCCTCTTCCTGTGTCTTAGGACACATCTCCTTAGTCAATTCCAGATGACTAGGTAAAGGTATGTTGACAGCTTTAGCATTCTCCATAGAGAAATGTTGCAACACCTTCTCAACATAATCAGCCTGAGATAGCGTCAATGTTCTGTTCTTCATATCTCTACAAATCTTCATACCAAGGATTTATTTTTCTGCCCCCAAATCCTTCATAGAAAATACATGTGATAATTGGCATTTTAGCCCCTTAATATGATCCATTTTAGACCCAGCTACAAGCATATCATCAACATATAAACATAAAATAATGTAGCTATCATCATCCAACCTCTTAAAATAAACACAGTAATCTGAATGACACCTATTATATCCATGCTCATGCATAAAACTATCAAATTTTAGATACCATTGCTGAGGTGCTTGCTTCAAGCCATATAAACTTTTCTTCAATTTGCACACTAAGTTCTTCTTACCTTTGACCTCAAAAACCTGTGGCTGAGCCATATATATTTCTTCATCTAAATCACCATGAAGAAAGGCTATTTTAACATTCAACTACTCTAAATGCAAATCTTCGATAGCCACAAGACTTAAAACAGTATGAATAGAATTTATTTTAACAACAGAAGAAAATTATCTCATCAAAATCAATTCCCTTTTTCTGTGCAAATCCTTTTACAACTAACTTGGCCTTAAATCTTTCCTGACCTCCTTCCTCTTCTTTCAACCTCTAAACCGACTTATTCTGTAAAGCCTTTTTACCTACAGGCAACTTGCATAGATCCCATGTCTTATTCTTCAACAAAGAGTCCATTTCATCTTTCATTGCAGACTCCCATTAAATCTTAGTATCCACCTACATAGCTTCATCATAACTTTTAGGTTCACTAGCATCAGTAAGTAAAATAGAATACAAAGAGGGAGAAAATCTTTGTGGAGGTCTAATTTGCCTTGTTGACCGTCTAACATTCACTGGTGTGTGTGGTATTTTTTGTTGCAGTTGTTGCACATCATGAGGAATGGCTAGAACATCAGCTTTTGGAGTATTATCCAGCACTACATAATCATCTTATTTCTTCTCATGTTGCTGCAATAGATCTTTGTACAACACTTTTTAATTGAATATGACATCCCGACTTCTTACAATTTTATGATTTTCAAAATCTCAAATCCTATAACCAAATTCATTAATGCCATATCCAACAAAGACACATTTCTTTGATTTAGCTTCTAGCTTGGTTTTATTTTTAGAGTCTATATGAGCAAAAGCTTCACAACCAAAGGTCCTGAGAAAAGAATAACTCACCTTCTTACCAGTCCATGCCTCCTCTGGAATACCATAGCCCAAAGGAGTAGAGGGACCTCTATTAATCAAATATACTATAGTATTGACAGCCTCCACCCACATGTGTAAGGGCAACCCAGCATGCAACCTCATGCTCCTTATGTGCTCCATTATAGTCATGTTCATGTGTTCAGCCACTCCATTTTCCTGCAGAGTCCTTGGAATAGTTTTCTGTCTACAAATACCATTAGTGGAGCAATAATCTTCAAATTCATGACTGCAATACTCACCACCATTATCAGATCTAAGACATTTTAATTTCTTACCAGTCTCATTTTCAACCAAGCATTTCCATTTTTTAAAAGTTTGAAATACATCAAATTTCTGTCTAAGGAAATAAACCCATACTTTTCTAGTTGCATCATCAATAAATGTAACATAATAATGAGAGCCACCAAGTGAAGATACCTGAGCTGATCCCCATACATCTGTATGCACAAGCTCTAATTTCTCCTTTTTATTTTCCTTCCCAATCTTTACAAAACTCACTCTCTTTTGTTTTCCATACACACAACTTTCACAGAAATCCATATTAACACATTTCAGACCTGGTAAAACTTTCTTTGAATGAAGTACTTTCATACCTTTCTTACTCATGTGCCCAAGTCTATTGTGCTACAGTGCTGTATCAGAATCTACAGTAGCTATTTGTTCTCCCTGCTCAACCGCAGCAATTGTTCTTGAACATTCATTTTTCTTTGAAACAATCAAAGTAGAAGGAACAATATGACCTATACAAAGGTATAAGGTGCCTACTTTCACACCTTTTTCTAATCAAGGGAACCTTTTGAAACCCTCCAATTATTATCATTAAAAGTAACTACACAACCCTCATCACCGAGTTGCCCTGCTGAAATTAAGTTTCTACTCAGCCTTGGAATATGTCTTACCTCATGTAGTAGCCAATGATTCCTATTCTGCAACTTAATCTTAATTTTTCCCTTTCCAACAATCTGATAGGGTTCATTATCCCCCAAATAAACAAGCCCAAAATTCCCTTGGACATAATCAATGAAATAACCTTTATGAGGTGTAGCATGAAATGAAGCACCAGAATCTAAAACCCATGAATCATCAACACTTTCTAAAGATAGAAGCAAAGAATCCTCTTCAGATTTGTTACTTACCACATTTGCCTCCTTGTCTCCATCTAATTTATCTCTTTCATTTTTCTTTCAATTCCAACAATCTTTCTTTTTGTACCCTAGTTTCCCATAGTACCAGCAATCATTTGGTCCTCTCGATTGAGACCTCTTTTCATTTGACTTTCCTCTTGATTTCCCATGATTTCTAGATTTACTTCCTCTCTCAGTCATTCTACCCTTGCTTTTTGCATTCAAAGCACTTCCTGATGTAGATCCACCTGATGATTTCCTACAAGTTTCCTCACTCAAAACAACACCAATCACATCATCATATTTTAGGGTACTAGATCCAGGAATAGAATTACTCACAACCATTACCAAATCATTCCAGCTTTCAAGCAAAGAACACAAAATCAAGAGAGCCCTAATTTCTTCATCAAAATTGATACCCGTAGAAGATAACTGACTAGTAATTGTATTAAACTCATTTAAATGATCTACAACAAATCCACCTTCTACCATTTTCATATTAAATAAATGCTTCATGAGAAATACCTTGTTTGAGGTAGAGCACTTTTCATATAGTGTTGCTAGGGTTTTCATCAACTCTTCTATCGTCTTTTCTCACTAATGGTGCCAAGCATAACCAAATGCTTTTGAGTGCCTTTCTGTCCAAAAGATCTCATTCAACTTCTAACATAGTTCCCTGATTCTTGGCTTTGCCTTCCAACGGCTTCTATAAATCCTTTTGATACATATAGTCTTCCATTTGTATCTTCCATAACTAGAAGTTCTACGAATTAAATCTATCAACCCTTAGCTTACCCTCATCTGTCATTGCTCTCACTTAACCATGAGACTCCCACTCAACTATGAAACTTTCTTATAGAGGATAACTGAAAAAACAACTAGGCTCTGATACCACTTGTTAGGATAAACCATGGATAGAAATAAAAACTACATGCAAATATAACGAATAACACAAAATAATAGATCACACAGAAATGAACACAAAACACCAAGATTTAACATGGTTCATCCAATCCTTGGGCTACGTCCACCAAACAGCAAGTCCAATATTATTACAATCTAGTGATTACAACTTGATTACAATCTGTAATCCCTTACAACTCAATACTGCTGCAAGAAGCAATTTTGCATCACAACATAATGAAAAATACCTAACCCTAAACCCTTTTATACAAGTATTTTATCCATTTTAGGGTTACAACATGTCAGCCATATGTCGGCCATAATATGTCTGCTACAACGTCGGCCATGGCCCAAGATTTTTTTCCCACTAATTATGAAGTATGTATAGTACTTTCCTAATCAGTCACCATAATCTAACAATTGAAAGGTTAAGAGACCAGACTCAAGAGAAGATTTTGGAAGTAGAGAAGTATTACAACACTGCCTACCTTGACATTTTTGAAGATGAGTCAAATTCGAAGTTCAATTCTATGCAATCAATAGTCCAAAAAATTTGAAGAACTTTCAAGGATGCTTCATCAAATGAAGATATCAAGCAAGCATTTAAGACTAAAGAGGTATTGTTGGAACTAGACACTAAACTTGAGGATTTTTTGGAAACTCATATGGAGGTTAGTAAGTATTGGAAAATAGTTAAAGATAAATATGGAGCCTTGGATTTTCCAGAAGCTACCCAAGTAATAGAGATCATAGAGAAATTCAAGAGCAAACATCCAGACATTGTTTGGGATAAAGGGGAAGAAAACCCATATGTTGGAAATTCAACTTTGACACTTGAGAAAATTTTGGATTTTTGGAACTATTCATCAAGGTGTGTAAGTGTGCAAGTTTTCTATTCATAGAGATGCACTAAATTTTTTTAAGAATTAATAGTGTGCTGATAGTTAATTGCATGTCACTATTTTAAGAGCATTCCATGCACCGAAAACACATTTTGATGACAGTTCAATGCTTAGAAACATTCAGAGAAGGTCAAGCTTCCATTTTTAGAGCTCTTGGATACTTCCAAATCATCCCACAACTTCCTTCTTCTTATATCCTTCTTCTTTCATTGTTTTAATTCATGTAAAGGCTCACGCACCCATTAATTTATACAAAGAAGGGTGGAGACCTTCTTAGCACCATTTAGAGAGTCAGTTTGTATATAATTATATTTGTTTTATTATTTTTTAGCATGTGTTTGCATTTTAATATCTCTCACTCTCAATGCAAAACGAGGAGATGTTTTCTTATAAATACATGGATGTTATATGTACTCCATTTCATTATTTTGATGTAATAATATATGTTATTGGTGCTCTCATTCTGATTGTAGCTATTCTTGTCAAATTGTGTTACTTTTTGTGAATGCATGTTCATAAATAATAATGGAGTCAATGGTTTTATTGTATTGTTATGATTGTGCAATGTTTTAGTTATAGTGTTTTCCTCACGTTAACAAATTCTGCTGATGTATCGAGTTGGAGAAAAAATCACCTATAGTTCCTGCATAGCTTCTTGTCTCGCATGAGCACACTTTTTGTGGCCTTGCAATTTGATGAGAAGTGAAACATCTTTTAGTTATTATTGAGTTTCCATGGATTATTGCATCGGTGAAATGAGGAAGTGCTACTCTTATTTTTATTGGTTTCCTACTTGATCTTTTTGATGATTTAACTCATAGACATGTTGGTATCATGGTTTATGTCCATTAGGAATTTCTCTTTCAAGTTATTTTCTTTAATCTCTCATTACCTTATCTTTGTTATTTTCTTTGCTAACACTTGGTTAAAATAGGAATTCATATAGTTGCACTGATAAATTGCATTCATCATAAAATAGAAAATACCAAAAATATATCTCGTTTGTGATTACTTTTCAAAATAGTAGATCAATCATCTTATCCAAAAAATTTCATACTAGCAAATACCTCCTCATGACCATACACATTTATCTTCAATTGAAAAAATTCTAGTAGGTCACAAGATCACTTGAAACATTAGAGTTGATCCTAGATTAGCTTTTCAAGAGAGGAGTTTGAAAGGATTCGTGTCGTTAAGCATCATGCAAAATTGCAGCTCAACAGAAGTGGGGCTAGGAGGGACGCATACAATTCAGAAGAGAAAAAAAACTTGTTCTTTTGAAATTTAGAAGTTTTTAGAAGTTCAAAAAAAATTCTATCTCAAACTGTTAGAAGGTACACAAGTGTGTAAGGTGTGCAAGATGCATTGTTTTGAGAAATTGTGCTTTTGCAAAGGTGCCCTTTTTCTACAATTGACACAAGCTAGAAGATCCTGATCAATGATCTATGTTTTAGTGAGATTTAAGATCTTTAGATACTGAGCTAGAGTTCTTAGAACTTGGTCATTTTTCTATGCCTCGTTGTGAAAAAGGATTTCCCAAAATTCTACCACTTTCATTCCAAATTTCATCATCTTCAGTTCCACCTCCAAATCGACCTCCACCCATTGTTCTACCATATCCTCCACCGATGGCCTTCTTTGTGATTGTGGTAGATTCACCAATTAACTTGCAAGGTGCACTTAATGACCTTAACAAGAATCCTAAAAAAAATTTTCCAAGGTTCATCCATAGAGAAACATGAACAGCTGAGGACCATATCAAAGTCTTTAAAGAAAAAAGTAATCGAAAGCAAGTTCAACAAGAGAATGTGGTCCTCCATTTATTCTCATACTCATTGAGAAAATTTTCATTTAATTGATACATGAATTTCCACCAAGATGTATCTAGAATTGGGTCACCTTCAAAAAATTGTTCCTCAAAAAATTCAAAACATTTGTCAACCTAGTTGTGATAAATCATTAGTTCATATCAATCAAAAGGGATCCAGCTAAGACCATTTCACATTTCAATCATCTCTTTCATATGGATTTTCAAAAGTTGGAAACACCCTATATACTATACCATTTGAAGCTATAATTTAGATTTATCTTAATGTTATGGACCATCTCACGGCTATGTTTCTACAAAGGCTACTTGCTATAAACATCAACACATTAGAAGAGGCCTTTGACAAAGAAATTACCTTTACCAAGAAAGCCAATATTAATGGAGGAGGATTGATGGTTCTATCTCAAGTGACTACAATGATAGCAACATATCCTATTGGAAAACCATTGATTCCTAGTCAATTCATTCCAAAATCTAGTCACGCTACAACAGGCACTAGCTATGATGTACTACAAGGCTTGCTTAATTTCTTAGTCCTTTCCTAGGACTCCAAAGGTCAATTCTAGAATATTGATTGTGATTCTTGTCTCACCAAACCTTGTAACAATCCAAGATTCTCTTATTTCACCTTGTCACACCAACAGAAAACAAAGGAAACTCAATTATTGCTGCTAACTTGCACAATTCATTATGTGGCCTTGCTCACTAGCTTCTCAATTCATTAGGCACCAATGAGTCTTAGACATGGTGTGAGGGTTTTGAAGCTTCCAATAGCATCATTAGAACCATTAAAACATTCTAGAATTATCAAATAAACTTTGCACAAAGTTTAGTCAAACTTTATGACCAATCTTGAATTTTGTTGCTATAGATGTTTTACAAGAATGCCAAAACAAGAATTTGGCATGTAAAAATACTTCCACACAAGGAAAACAAGTTTATAATAGTCTAAAATTTCTTCAAATGAAATCTTACAACTTATTCCAATCTATTGTAATAGATCTTGGAACAAAATGCATCCAAACTTCAAAATGTCGCTACTACAAACAAAGAAAAGAGGGTTTTCAAACTTGAAATTGAGTATTTCTCACAAAAATCACATAAAAGCATAAAAAAAATTAGGTATATGAATAACCTTTTCAAAATAGAGATTATTTCATAACTTTTAGCCCTCCACCACATACCAAACACCCAAAACACAAAAAGGCTAAAAACGAAAGCTAGAAAGGGGTTTTGAACCTAGTTTTACAAAATCTTCCATAACTTTCTTTCTATAACACACCATCACCTCCAATTGCACCAAGAGAACTATAGGGACATTACCTACCACTTACCATACTTGGTTTCACATTTTCAATCACCCAACACGTGATATGTTGCTGTTTACAGCCATATTTCCACTAGCCAAGACACTTTTCTTCCTAGGGCATCACCATAATAGTGGTTGCATTCATTTTCTTGAGCCCTTCTTTGGAAAAATAATGTAAATTTAGTAACCTCCCATTTCCCACGTTTTCAAGCCATTTATATGGTGGTAATATGAAGAAAACTCCAAGAAACCAAAATGCTACAATTTTTTACCAAGAAACTAGTCTAAAACAAGAAATTTATGTACAGAACTTAGATAAAAAAAAAAACCTTGATTGAAGGATTAGAAAAAAAAATTAAAATTAAAATAACTACTCCAAGAAAAGATCCAAGTTCTTAATCTAGAACAACACCAAAAACTTCCATTTACATAGTGGCTACTATGCATTTCAATGCCCAGTTCATACACTGTATGACCAAAACACTTCCAACCCTTGAAACTGATCAAGAATGGAATTATATAGGTGTTTCCAACCTCTTTTGGTCATGTTAAAGCCATCAACTAGATCTTTGAACTCATTTTCAACTTTGCAAGAAAAAGTTGCAAAAGTTGCAAAATTGCAATTTTGAGCAACTTTTGCTATAACTTAAAATTCTTAATAGATGAGTTCACCAAACTTGGTAAGGGGTCCTATTAGGTTTATTTAGACATTACAAGATTTTTTTTTACCCTTGGTCAACTTTTCTACCATTTTGATCAACCTAACCCCTATTGAGCAACTTACAAGCATAACAACAACTTAGGAGCAAAAACCCACTTAGCAACTAAGTTGACCTTACCTAAGGACCTTATATGTCTTATTAAACCACTAGTGATGTAGATAGCATAACTAAAAGAAAAAATGATAAGAAAGAAGCACTAGGTACAAACTAGCCTACCTAGGTGCTCTTGCACCATACTCCCTCCCTCCAGGAAAGTCAAGAAATTTTAGTTTGAAGAAGGTCCAATGGAATGTTCAGCTTCTTGAAGTTAGCTTCAGCCACCAAGTAGCCTCTAAGTTAAGTTTATCCTTCCACTTGATGATGTGTTCAAAATACACCTTGTGCCTAGTAGCCTTTTTAGGTCTTGTTTCTAAAACCTTTTCAACTTCCAACTTTGTGACCTTTGGTGTAGTAGCAACTTCCACATCTCCATGAACATCTATAAGAGTCTAAGATATGTCACCCTTAAAAGCTATCAAATCTTGAACATTAAGAATTGGAGAGATGCCCAAATTAGGAGGAAGTTCTACCTTGTAAGCATTTTCACAATACTTAGCCAAAAATTTGCATGGTCCTATTCTTTTCATTTGCAACTTAGTAGGCCTACATTTTTTTAGCCTTGCCTTATTTAGGTGCACCATAATAAAGTCACCAATAGAAGATTGAACATTTCTGGACTCTTTTCATCCACTATAGCTTTGAGTTTTTGAGTGTTCTCCTAGATAGTTTTCCTAACTTGGTCTTGAATATCTTTTATATTTTGGAGAAAGTCTTCAGCATTTCTACTCCTTTGATCCAAGTCTCCAAGAGTTCTCAACTCACACACACCTCTAGGATGTATGCCATAAACTACCTCAAAAGGGATTTTTCTTGTAGTCTTGTTCTTGCTATCATTATATGTGTATGGAGATGCACTTCTTGGATTTTCATAGCCCTCCTACTCAAAGCATCTGCCACCTTATTAAGCTGCCCTTTCTTGTGTTTGATGATGAAAGTGAAAACCTGCAAATACTCCTTCCATTTCAAATGCCTATTGCTTAGTTTTTCTTGGGTGTTTATGTAACTAAGGCTTGGTTATCAGTAAACCCCACAAACTCCTTAGGTAAAAAATAATGCCTTCACTTCCTAATACATTGTAGTAAGGCATACAACTCCAAGTCATAAGATGAATACCTCTTTTTGGCTTCATTAAGTTTTTTTCTATAAAAAGCTATGGGTCTGCCCTCTTGTCTCAAAACACCACCTATGGCTAAACAACTTGCATCACATTCTAAGGTAAACAACTTCTCAAAGCTAGGTAATTGCAATATTGGTTGGTTTTAACCCCTCCTTTGATAGTATCCAGCAAAGGTGCACAAATTCCACTAAAGTTCCTAATGAACTTCCTATAGAATTGTGACAAAAAATGAAAGCTTCTTAACTCAGTGGCTATAGTAGGTGTTGGCCAACTCAAGATAGCAAAAACTTTCTCTTTATCCATCTTCAAAGAGCCTTTGGAAACCACAAAGCCCAAATACACCAACTCTTGCTTGAAGAACTCACACTTCTCAAGGTTGATGGCCAACTTTTCTTCATGAAGCTTATTTAGGGCTGCCTCTAAATGCTTGAAATGGTCCTCTTTTTCCTTACAATAGGTTAGAATATCATCTAAGTACACCACCATGAATCTACCTGTGAAATCTTTGAGCACTTTCATTCATGAGTCTCATGAATACATGCTAGGAGCATTGGAAAGACCAAATGGCATTACAAGACACTCATAAAGACCATCATTTATCTTAAATTTTGTCTTCCATTCATCCCCTTCTTGATTATGATTTGATGATAACCACTCTTCAAATCCAACTTAGTGAAGGACATGGCACCATCTAA
The DNA here is from genome assembly GCA_028749045.1 of Cupressus sempervirens. Lineage (NCBI taxonomy): Eukaryota > Viridiplantae > Streptophyta > Pinopsida > Cupressales > Cupressaceae > Cupressus > Cupressus sempervirens. Next base: position 90,502,050 of record CM053788.1, read on the forward strand.
ACAATCCATCAAGTCTTCAATCTGGGGTATAGGGAACCTATACCTGATTATAATCCAATTTAAGGACCTTGAATTAGTAAAAAGCCTCCATTTTCCACCTTTCTTAGCTGCTAACACAACTAGAACAACACATGGGCTTATTCTCTTTTTGATTAGGCCCTGATCCAACAATTCTTGAACTTGTCTTGCAACTTCCAAATTCTGATCCGGGGTGAGTTTGTAGGCTACTTTATTAGGTAGAGAGGTACTAGGAACAAAGTCAATTTGATGGCTAATGACTCTCCTTGGAGGAAAAGTTGATGGTGTACCATCACTCACAATTTCCTTGTACTTATCAAGTAAAGTTTTCACTTCAAAAGGAAAAGGTTCTTTGATCAATTTTTCTTCATTTTTAGACTTTAGTATGATAAAAAAAACCTTAATTTTCCACTTGTATAAGTTCCCTTAAGAACCCATTCTCACCACACAAAAACACTTTAGGAACCTTTTCTTGTGTTCCCCCTTCTTCTATTAAAGACTAAATTTTGAAAGTCTTACCTCCTTTCTTGAATGAAATGGAATTTTCTCTACCATCATACTTCATCTCTCTATCAAATTGCCATGGTCTACCAAGAAAAATATGACATGCATCCATGGGCAATATATCACACAAAAAATTGTCCTTGTAGCAAGCTATGGAGAACTCCACCCAAGCTTTCTCATTCACCAACATTATTTGTCCTTTGTTCAACCAGGTGACCCTATAAGGATCTTCATGAGGTATCCTCTTTAAACTCAACTTAGTAACAACTTCTTCAAAGATGACATTATCCGTGGATCCTGAATCCACCACCACTTTACATACTTTGTCTAAAATCTTTCACTTGATTCTAAACAATGCCCTTCTTTACCTTGGTTCATTAGGAGATGCTTTTTTGATTAGAAACCTCCTATACATCAAGTTATCTCCTATTTCAAACTCAAGATGATTTATATTTGTCTCCTTGTTGCTAGAACAATCCTCTTGCACATATGCTACTCTCTTGCTTTGGTTGGAAGAAGAAGGCTTTTTAGGGCACCCATAAGTAGGATGTCCAAGCTAACCACAATTATATCATTTCATGCTTGCAAAATAGGAGTTTTCTCTCCTTGTTCCACTTCCTCTTTGAGAGCTTCTAGGATTGTCTCTTCCTCTATTATGACCTCCTCTTTGTGAAGTGTCACTTGGCTGCTCATTAGTTTTATTTTTAGTCTGATTTCTTGGTTCACCACCTCTACCTTGGTAGCCTCCTCTTTGTCCTCTTTGGTTCCTTCCTTTTCCTCTAAAACTTGAATCACCTTTATTTTTGTGCTTCTCCTCCACCTTTATAGCAAGTTGATGGAATCTTTGGACTATTGTAGGTGTCCACAAACTAAGCTCTTCTTGAATACTCCATTTAGGCCACTTAGGCACCTTGCAACTTTTATAGGCTCCTCCTATTTCTTGGATCTCAAACACAATCTTTGGAATTCTTCTGTGTAGGAAGCCACATCCATATCTTTTTGTTTCAGTCATTGCCTTCTTTGCCGGAGTTGGATTTCAAAATCCTTCGGAAGAAAGTTTTCTTGAATCTTAATTACCATTGCTTTCTAGTTGGCTATGGGTGCTTTATCCTACATAACTCTCTCACCTTGGACATATTTCCACCAAGTGAGTATTGATCCTCTAAGTCTAGAGGTTGTACTTTTACCTTCTGAGCCTTTGTTACCCATTCACACTTAAAATGGTTCTTCGTGCCTTCAATCCAATCCAAAACAACATCTAAGTCCATCTTGCCTATAAATAGAGGTATTCCTTCCAAAGCTTTCCTGCCTAGTGCTTTGATGGCTTTTAAGAAGGGCTCTTCTTGCAATATAGGATTAGGTTCAAGTACAATTTCTTTCTCTACTACTTTTTTATGCTTCCCATTTTATTCTCCATCTCTTTTCCTAGCTTCCTTTGCAATTGCATCTAGTTTTTGCTTCACCTCTTTCAGTGCTTCTTCAAGAAGCCAATTTCTTTCCCTTCATTCATTAACCTCTTTGGCTAATTTAATATTAGTCACCATCATGGATTCACCTACTAATTCTATAGCTTCAGACATCCACTACCTTTTCCCAAATCTTTAACTTGCTCTGATACCACTTTGATGTACTACAAAGCTTTCTTAATTTCTTAGTCCTTTCTTAGGACTCCAAAGGTCAATTCTAGAACCTTGATTATGATCCTGGTCACACCAATAGAAAACAAAGGAAACTCAACTATAGTTGCTAACTTGCACAATTTATTATGTGGCCTTGCTCACTAGCTTCCTCGTTCACTAGGCACCAACGAGTCTTAGGCATGGCATGAGCACTTTGAAGCTTCCAATGGAATAATTAGAACCATCAAAACATGCTATAATTATCAAATAAACTTTGCACAAAGTTTAGTCAAAATTTATGACCAATCTTGAATTTTGTTGCTATGGATGTTTTACAAAAATGCCAAAACAAGAACTTGGCATGTCAAAATACTTCCACACAAGGAAAAAAAGTTTATAATAGTCTAAAATTTCTTCAAATTACATTTTATAACTTATTCCAATTTTTCATAATAAATCTTGGAACCAAATGCATCCAAACTTCAAAATGTTGCTACTACAAACCAAGAAAAGAGGGTTTTCAAACTTGAAATTGAGTGTTGCTCACAAACTTCACATAAAAATCCTTTAAAAAAATTAGGGATATGAATACCCTTTTCAAAAGCAGAGGTGATTCCACAAATTTAGGGCCTCCACCATATACCAAACACCCCAAAACACAAAAAGGCTAAAAACCAAAGCTAGAAGGGGGTTTTGAACCCAATTTTGCAAAATATTGCATAACTTTCTTTCTAGAGCACACCATCACCTCCAATTGGACTGAGAGAACTATAGGAACATTCCCTACCACTTCCCATACTTGGTTTCACATTTTTAATCACCCAACATGTGATATGTCTCTAGTTATAGCCATATTTCCACTAGCCAAGACACTTTTCTTACCTAAGGCATCACCATAAAAATGGTTTCCTTCATTTTCTCAATCAATTCTTTTAAGAAAATAATTTAGAGTGAGTAACCTCCCATTTTTCATGTTTTCAAGCCATTTATATGGTGGGAATAGGAGGAAAACTCTAAGAAACCAAAATGCTACAAGTTTTTTTTCCAAGAAACTAGTCTAAAACAAGAAATTTATGTATAGAACTTAGATAAACAAAAAAACCTTGATTTAAGGCTTAGAAAAAAAACAAGAAACATTAAAATAACTACTCAAGGCAAAAGATCCAAGTTCTCAATAAAAAACAAAACCAAAAACTTCCATTTACTTAGTGGCTGCTATGCATTTCAGTGCCCAATCTGTACATTGTATGACCAAAACACTTCCAACCCTTGAAACTGATCAAGAATGGACTTATATAGGTGTTTCCAAAATATTTTAGTCATTCTCAAGCCCTCAACTAACTCTTTTCACTCATTTTCAACTTTGCAAGAAAAAGTTGCAAAAGTTGCAAAATTGCAATTTTGCAACTTTTGCAACTTTTGAGCAACTTTTGCTATAACTTAAAATTTTTAATAGATGAGTTCAAAAAAATTGGTAAGGGGTAGTATAAGGTTTATTTAGACATTCCAAGATTTTTTTTGACCCTTGGTTAATTTTTCTACCATTTTGGTCAACCTAACCCCCGTTGAGCAACTTACAAGCATAACAACAACTTCGGAGCAAAAACCCACTTAGCAACTAGGTTAACCTTACCTAAGAACCTTATAGGTCTTATTAAACCACTAGTGATGTGGATAGCATCACTACAAGCCAAAATTACAAGAAATGAGCACTAAGTAGAAACTAGCCTACCTAGGTACTTCGTCACCAAGTTGTACCAGTTCCAGCCATAACCTATCTATGATATGAACCACCAAAACTTTCTTTCTTTGAGAAAAGGTAGAAACTTTTGCTGAACCAAAAAATAATGTCACATATGAGATTGGTCGAATGAAGAAAAATATTTCTCAAATTACCAACAAACTAACCCATTTGAGGTTCTCGCAAGGGTAGAACAACAACTTTCAGAGAACAAATGCAACCCCTTATAACAACTATGGTCATAATCACAACAAGAATTTCAACAAAAATAACAATGCAAGGAATAATTACAATCCTATAGATCAAAACAATGGCTTCCAAAGGTAGAATTGATAATGGAATGGAAGCATCCCTACTAATAATAACAACAACACTCATTTTGTGGACATCAACCAATATGACAATAACCAAAATGTACCTAACAATGATGACTCATATTTCAATGGAAATCAAGAAATGAACTAGAATTCACAAGGAAATAATGATGAATCTTCTATGTAGTACAATTTTATGATGTTAGAATCCTATGATTCTCCATAGGGAATGGAATAACTAGCTAGTGAAGAATTGAATTTTCCATTTAGTCAAGAATTAGATCCTCAACTAGAAGAGATTATAGCTTTTAAAAATGAGAATCAAAATACTTACAATTTGTGTAACTCAAGGGAACCTATGACAGATGGGATTCCTCATGCCTTGCATCCAACACCTCCTAATCCAAGAGCTAATGACAATCTAGTACCTACTAGAGGACCCTATGTTGGGCAAAAAAATAAAAATTAAGGGAACGTACCTACAATCTTGAAGAATCCTATATATGAAACTAAAAAGTACAATGCAGTGGAAGATTTAAAAAGAACCAAGGCTAATATGTCCATGTTTGGTATACTAAAAACTTGTCATAATCAAAGGGAAGTAGTGGTGAGGACTCTTGGCCATGCAAAGGAAATGCCAAATGCAAACACAACCCCTCAAAAGACAACATCACAAGAAGTCAATACTTTTGAGGCAATGCCTACCATGTATAAAGACAAGACTGAAGTTCCTCCTTTCTTGCTTAGTCTTAGAATTTTTAGAAAGAACCTATACAATTGTCTTATAGATTTAGGAGCTTCTTGAAATTTCATGCTACTTTTGATAGTTGAAAGGTTGGGAGTCACTCAACCCTCAAATTAGATAGTGATAAAACTCGATAGGACAAAAGTAAAAGTTATCAGGGTATTGAAAATGTTAGAATATAGTTTATTGTAGACCCCCAAATTCAATACACTATAGACATACATGTGGTAGAAATCCCTAAAACTTATAGATTATTGCTGAGTAGAGAATGGAAAAAGTTCTTGAGAGGATGGCTTTTGATTGATTTTACTCAATTATGGCTATCTTGGAAAGGACTGAATAATTAGATTAAGATTGATGCTGAACCAAAGCTAAAGACCATGATCATAGAATACAATGCACCAAAAAAAGTAGGATTTTCCCAAGTTGACCTAGGGTCCTAAAAATTGATGTCTCTTGAGATAAATGTAGCTGAGAAACCTGACCATCTAAATAAAGAATATATGATCCCTACTCCAAAAGAACTCATCGCCCAGTTTGTAGATAGTGTAATTGCAAACTTACAATGCTTAGGTGAGAATCAAACCTAAATATTTTTCTTCTTCTAGGATTTTGTAGGTTACACAAAGTCATTCATTCAGGACTTGAATACTCACATTGTTAAGAAGCAATTGCTAGGGTACTCACTTAGATAATGCAATCCAAAAATGACCAAATGCTAAATGAGGTACAAAAGGAAAGTTCAAGTTCCACATGCATATATGAATTTGTGAGGGTTGATGGAAAAGAAAAAAAAGATTCCAGTGCATCATATAGTGACAATTCTTCATATGGTGGGGTTTTATCTAATCCTCCACCTAGGATGATCAAAGTCCAGAGGAGAAGACATTTTTTAAAAGGTCAAACCTTAGTGGTTGTTCATCTAAAACCCCAGATTGATAAGATCGTTGAATTAATTAGGGATATTCAAAATCAACAAGAGAAAAAAATGACCCCTATATGAAAGATAAATTATGGAAACCCACCAAGTCCACCATATGAAAGATTGCTATGTACAAACAAGCACAAGACCAAAAAGCCCAAAGAACAACCAATCTGGACACTTAGGTTTAACAGCTCAAAATGCAAATTAGGAGCTGGCATAGGTATTGAAATAATTAATCCCAAAGGTAGGTATTTTTATGCAATATATTACTTATAATTTAGATGTACTAACAATTTTACAAAGTATGAAGACTTCATTCGTGGAGTCCTCTTCGCATTGGAGAAAGATGTCAAAGATCTTATAATTGAAGGAGACTCTCAATTAGTCATTAGATAAGTGAAATTAATCTACTCTTGCAATGATAGGAGACTACTTGCATACCAGAAAAGAGTTTGGGACTTGTTGGAAGATTTTGAGGCCTTGAATGTAAGGTCCATCGCAAGGAAGAAGAATGTGGTATCTGATGCCCTTTCCATTTCAATAAGTGTGTTGCAACCTATTTAAAGGAAAAAATGTTTAGATCCCATAGATCTCATAGTAAACTAAATAGGCAATGGCGGGGAGTGATACATCGTGTAGATCCTGACTAGAGGATGACAAAGACTCCCTTCCTCAACCACACATAAATGTCAAACATAAAGTAAAATAGACATGTACACCATACACATGCAAGTATGGGATAAGTAACTATAAAAACCATATATAAATCATCAATCCAACTATCATCATGGAAACAACTAAAATCACTCTATGAAACATACAAAACATCATGATCAAAAGAATAACCATGAACACATGAAATAATCGAGTATAAAGTTGCTCATCAATTATATAATCTAAGAATGAAAAACCATCAATCAAATCAAGTAACTAAGAACCACTAAACCATAAAAGTTGGCCTAAAAGAATTTGGTAGTGAAAAATGAAAAGTAAACCAGGGGTTTGCACTATACATTATTTCCTATAATATAATTTTCTATCAAGATCTAATTTATATGGAATAATATTTCTAGAACCACTCCAAATCTACAATAAGATATCTTTTGGATTATTGGAAATAGTTGGACTGCTAGATGTTAGAAGGATCCTTAGATCTCTCATCCCCAACTTGAATTCCGCCCTTTGTTTTGTGTTATAGAATCTCATATCACAAATTGTCATAGTGATCTTGTTGGTGATTGTTTGGATTCTTCTTCTTCTATGATGAATATTGGCCCTTTTTGGTTTTGTGGCACACTTAGATTGCTCTATTTTTAAATCTACTTCTAGTCTTCTCCTCTAAGATATTTTGTAGATCTAACCAACAAGATCAATCCATTTGAGAAAAAGGATCCACAGGGAGTACTCCATTAGGCATGGCTTCCACTTCTTCATATCCATTGCCATTAAATTTTGGATTGCTGGAAGATGTAGAATCTCAAAATGATTACCAAATTCTACTTCTTCTAGTAGATTAATTGTAGCAAAATGATTCTTACATTGGATAATCTTCAAAAGAAATGCATTCACCTATTTAACTATTTTCCTCTATGTAAAAAGAGTGAGGAGTCCATTAATAATATTCTATTCTTTTTTCATAATGTTTGTCTCCTACGATAAATGTTTATGGATGTGTTCAATAGGAAATGGATTTGGTCAGAGGACTATTAGGTGGCTTTTTATAGTTGGATCTCCCTCTTCTTCTCACCCAAAAAGTAAATAATTAAGGTGGGACTCTCTCTGCATGATTGTTGGTACTTATGGAAATGAAATAAACAACCTATTTTTCAAGAATAAAAATTTATGTGAGAAAATTATATTTCACTCCATGTTTAATAACATAAAGGAAAGCATAGACAATATTTACCATGTAACTCTTTCTAACTCAACCCATCCTTATGAGGATTGATAAATCTGTAAAACTTTAGGTCTCTTTAATTTCCTCCTCAAGTGCAAAGCTCCCATTATGATAATTAGAAATATGGTTATGAAATCCACATTGGTTGTGAGGGGGTGGGCTCACTAGAGATATGTTGGGAGCCATGTTGGATACCTTTTCTATTAACTTGGGCTCATATATTCCATGTGGATGAAGTGTACATGGATTATCATGAAAAATAATTGGTTGTTGTATGAAGTTATAGAAATGTATTGTTTTGGGTGATAGTAAAAATGTTATTATAAATTATTGAAATGTAAAAGTGTGTTAAGATGGGAAATTATTTTCATCAACAATAAAATAAAAAATATTCTTGCTACATTGTAGGGCTGCATATGAAAAAATGTGTAGAGGAAGGGAAATGACATTGCTAGATTGTTAGCAACCTAGGGTCATTTCACCAAAGCTATCATAACTTGGAATCAATTCCAAGAGATTTCTGAGGTGGTGCAATTGGAGATCACCAAAGATATTTCTAAATTTGATTGATAACGTATAAAGTTAAGACTATTTCTTTAATAATTACATACTGGTGTATATGTCTTGATCATGCATATAATACTTATTACTTTCCCCATTCAAATTCTTAATCATGTACCAAATTATTGTAACATTGTTCTAGATATCATCTATGATTGAAAATGGGTTAGAATCACAATCCACTTAACTCACTATCACATTTTATTACCTTTCATTTTAGCAACTCAAATATCTTTGTGGTAGAAGGCTTAACCATTTGAATTGTCTACATGCCAATTAAATTAATATATAAATACTACCAAATAAATTCTAAGAGCAACTAAGAAATTCATTAAAGCTTAGTTTTTCAAAAATAATTTACAAGAGATGCAAAAACTCAAAGTTCTGCTAATGGCTACATGTTTCAATTGTTTTCACTTATTCAATGATGTTGTGGGATATATGACTGAGTGATAAGATGTGATCATTTGATTCATGACAAATATAAATTACATAGTTTTTCAAACTTATAACAATGGAATTTGAATTCTCAAATAATAAACTTCAGTCTTTGGTTGCAATATGATTTAGTTTTATTTTACAATATTGTTAAAGTGTTACTAGCATGAAAACTTAGATTTATATGGTCTAGATTTGAAGATGAAAAGAGGTTAGATCTCTACTTGATTTGGATATAGTTTTCTCTCCTAAGGATAATAAGAGTTTAAATATTCATAATTACCATGTTATGACTCTATCCCTTCTATCTAAAGTTAGTTGGAATCTTATAAAAAATACTCTACATTGGGATAATATCCTCAAAGTCATATATATGTAGAAAGGAGAGGGACATAGTTTCCTAGAATGTGAGTCTCCTTCAAGATCCAATTTATACAGAACAATATTGTTAGAACCACTCAAAATCTATGATAAGGCATACTTTGGCTTATTGGAAATGGTTGGACTACTAGATTTTGGAAGGATCCCTATGTCTCTCATCCCCCACTTGAACTTAACCCCTTGCTCCCTATTTATAATCTCATCTCACAAATCCTCATGGTAATCATGTTGATGACTATTTGAAGTTTTCTTCTCCTGCATCGAAGATTGGCCCTTTTTGTTTTGGTGGTCCCATCAATTTTATTTATTTTTTAATTACTCCAACTCCTCTCCTCTAAGATATTTGATAGGTCTAACCAACAAGACTAGTTTATTTTTAAAAAAAAGTTCCATGGGGATTACTCAATTATGCCTAGATTCTACCTCCTCATTCCTGTTGGCCCTAAATTTTGAACTACTTAAAGATGTAAAATCTCAAAGTGATTCCCAAAGTATGTTTCTTCTAGTAGACCTTTTTTTGAGGAAAAAAATCTTACATTGGATAATATTCAAAAGCAAGGGATTCACCTAGTTAATTATTATCCTATTTATAAAAGGAATGAGGAGTCTACTAACAATATTCTCCTCATTTTTTTCACTATGCTAGGCTGCTAGGACAAATGTTTGTTGCTTTGTTCAATAGGAAATTGGTTTGGTCGAAAGACCCTTAGGTGGTTTCTACTATTTTGGCCTTCCCATTCTTCTCATCCATTCAATAAATAATTATGATGGAACTCTCTCTTGTATGATTGATGGAACTTATAGAAGGAGAGAAATAATTTGGTTTTCAAGAATAAATCTATATGTGAGAAAATTCTATTTCACTTCATGTTTAATAGCATAAAGGAAATCATAAAAAATATTTACCATGTAACTCATTCTTTCTCAACCCCTCCTTTTGAGGATTGAGAAATCTCTAAAATCTAGGGTCTCTTTAATTTCCTCCTCAAATGTAAAGCTCACATCATGGAAATTAAAAATATAGTTAAGCAACCCAAGTTGGGTGTGAGAGGTTGGTCTCATCAGAGACATGTTGGGAGCCATTTTGGTCACCTTTTCTATTAAGCTTGACTCGTATACAACCTATGTCATTGAAGTGTATGTAGTTGGATAATGTACAAGGTTATAGAAAAAATATTCTTCAGGGTGACACAAAAAATATCATTATATTGCTGATAGGTAAAAGTGTGTTATGATGGGAAATGATTTCCATCAACAATAAAATAAAAAATATTCTTTCCATATTGGAGCATTACAAATGCCAACACATCTATAGGGAGGGAAACGACATTTTTTATAGGTTAGCAACCTATGGTCATTTCACCAAAGCTATCATAACTTGGAATGGCTTCCATGAGCTTTCTAAGGTGGTGCATTTGGAGATCACAAAAGATATTCCAAAACTTGAAAAAAATAAAACTATTAGTTATGTAACTGATGACACAAAAAGGATCATACTTTCCTTGGGGTTTGAGATTAGGACGTTTGCATTTACCTTGGCTCTATAATTTTATTTTATTTTGCATTTTTTGTATAGTTTTTTGTACCTACAAAATGAATGGAGATCTTAACCAAATTGAATTGAATTCCTATGAAGAATTAAAGAGTAATTTGTGAGTGTGGAAAGTTATTGAGGATAACCAAGTTGAAAATTATGTGGATGGTCTGAGGGTTACAAACCTAATCTCATATAAAATTTACAGAGTCTTGGGATGGAACAAGATTTTGTAATTGGGGTCTATTATTTTTTGTCTTATCAAAAACTATTATGATAGTTACCAACCATCTTGTAAAGGATAAAGATATGTCTAAAATGTTCAAGGTGCACTACAAGTATAATGTAAAAAGGTTCCTCTTCCCTAGGGAGGATTTGTTATGGTTGCAAAATGGTACCAACAAGTAAGAGCTACCTTGCGAAAGGAAGGATATGGTGGTCATCCTCAACAAGTTCATCATGTTGGAAAGTACATTCAAAAGATTCCACTCCCATCTCTTTTCTGTTTTAAATTATTTTCCTAAGGATGTCGAATTCAATTCACTTTTTGGATGTTTTTCGTCCTTTTCTAAATTTTTTGTTAAAGCTAAGAATCATTTTATCCCCCCATCACCAGGGCTTCATTTCATGCTTACACAACTTCCATCTAGCTCTTTCTTCACAACTAGGGCCTTTCCCATCTCTCACTATAGAACTTAATAACCCTCATCTCACCCATATCTATCATTTTCAAAGGATCTTACTAGAATTTCCCTTTCCTTAAGTGCACTAGATTCAATCCCCTTATGAAGAAGTTAAATTTATATCTCTAGTCTTAGATTCTCATGAGGATGACCGGGTTGAGGTGTTAGAATATTCTACTTCCTCCTTTACCATAGAGTTAGCTTGAGCCCTTGAGAACTCTACTTCTAATTCCCCTTCTCTATTTCAAATTGCCCCCCTGCCCTCCCCCCCCCCACCCCCCCCACCATGTTGCAATCCACCTGGACTACCCTATCAACTTGGTTAAATCCCTACAAGAATTTATCCTCCCATAGTAGGTGAAAATATCACCTAGAAGATCTCTCTGACTTAAATACCATAGGGAGGAAGGTGGATGACATTTTTTTATTTTATAATATAAATAATATCATTTATAAATGGCTTATATATAACTCCAAATTTTAAGAAAGATCATAATGTTTTAATTCATAAATGAAGCAAAGAATAAAGAGATGAATTAGACCCAATGAAAGGATCGGGTGATGATAGTACATGTAAGGTATTATATTTGATTTCTTCTAGAAATAAAACATTTGGAAAAGCATGGAGGAGAAAATAAAATTCTTCAAGAGATATATTCCTTTGGAGGGGGAAAAGAATGGTTAGTGTGATGGATAATGTGAAAATGAATCACTCCTAACTAAATAGACAACTCTAGAACATTTCTACCTACAATGAGGAGATGCTAGATAGGACAACCTAGTCCATCAATTCCTTATAGTTAGTGTTGGATGTGTGTGTGTGTGTGTGTGTTTGTGTGTGTGTGTGTGTGTGTGTGTGTGTGTGTGTGTGTGTGTGTGTGTGTGTGTGTGTGTGTGTGTGTGTGTGTGTGTGTGTGTGTGTGTGTGTGTGTGTGAAGTGCTTGCAAGTTGTTCTCAAAGGCGATGTTGCCTTTTCAAATGTTGCTATTGGTTTTCCTCTAAAATGGGTGTCCTTTCTGAATAAGATGGAGGATACTAATCAAGACTATAAAGAGGTTCCTTTGCCCTTCAATTAATAGTGGTTTTTTGTTCATTTTTTTGGTTTTCCTACATTATCATTGGTTGCTAGCCTAGTTATCTAGTTTTTTGTTATTGTTGGTTCTTATCTTCTATGATGTTCTCTTAGTTATTTTTTTGTTTGATTGTTTATAAGTTTTAAAATTGATGTTATATAATGTTCTACACTTGCATAAAATAACTACAATATATATAACTATATATGGTGATTCACAATATTCACTACGTATCAAATATAATTACAAATGTCATATTTAAAGCATGTTTGGAAGGTCTGAATAGGAAAAACTAGAGTGCCCAAATTTGAGGATAACTAAGTTGTGTTATAATAGATTCTAATTATATGTCTCTTGGTAGTTGGATGTTGGAACTTGATTAGAAGATCTGTATGCCACATTTGGTGGCATTAGATTATGATATTTTGACTTTTTTCATTAGTTTCATGTAGTTTATTTTTCAGCATTTCATGGCTGCTTGTAAGTGTATTTCATATGTATTTTTTAATGTCAAAATAATTTAGGTTTTATTGTTGGTGTTGTCATTTGTAAGAACTCATTACCTGGATTTTACTATAATTGATATCATCACTAATTTTTTAGTCTAATGGTTTAGAATTCAGAGGTTAAGTTTTCCTACAAGTATTTTTTCAAGATATATCAATGAATAATGTTGAATGATTTTATTATTATTTTTATTTCTTGTACATTATTTAATATTGTATTTTAGATTCATCTCTCCTCTTAGGTTCTTGTTAGAAGAGTTTATGCACCTACGATTTCTTCCATAAGTTTTTAAACTATACACTACTCTTTGGATTAAGTCCATGTCGTTTGATCAATTTAATGCCACATGAATAGTTGATCTCTAATGTGTGATCATGATCTAGCACAAAATGAATTTCTACTAGATGGGTATGTGCAGGATCACGGTGTACCAAACTATGGCCTTAAGCGGCAATGAAAAATTAGCAAATCAGGGTTATGTCAACTTGACACATAATTTTAAAGTGGTTCTAGACATTACATCAAAAAGTTCTAACAAAATAATTTGTAGGATATTGAATTTAGTTTATAAACTACTAGGCCTTATCTGGAGAAAAGAAAATTGATTGGTCAAAAGTTTGGATTTTAATGCAGTACTACAAAAATTTCAAGGCAAAAATAAAAAGTAGGTGTATGTCTGACCACCTTAATCAAAATAAAATGATAATATATTTTTAATATAATTATAGGTATAAAAAGTAGACTCATGCCCAGATGTGACACATATTTTTGAGTATTTTTATTCCAAATAAATAATTAAATATGAATTTTCTACTAAAACTTTTTTAGGAAAAAAAAATCTCATGTTTGACCACCTTAACTAATAGAAATATTTACCAAATTTTATTTTTATTTTATTTTTCTTATACTAGGCGAAGCATAGAATGTGACACAATTTTTGGATTTAAAAAACGTTATACTGTTTGAAAGTTATAGCTATTTTTCAATCAGCACTTTACAATAGTTTTAATTGAAAATTAACTAACAAATACTTATCGAACTTAGAATTTGACAGCAATTATATCAATGGAATCTTGAGAGTGATATAAAAAAACCCTTTTCATTTCATTCAATGTCGATCAAAATAACATTGTTAGATGGCTACCAGAAGTCTGAGTGTCACTGAAAGCTTTTTCAAACATGTTTTTTTGGGTTGACCGAATATATTTGGTAAATACCAGGCCTAATTGGATATCTGATCACACCAGGAAATTTTCCACACAAATTTGGAGGGAAATTTGAGAGGGGGGATTTTTTTCAATTTTAAATTTGGAGGGAGAGAAATTTAAGAGGGAAACTTTAGACTGGTTTAGAGGGAAATTTATTTCGAAAAAGTGTGGACGTTCATATTATTAATATTATATATTATTATTATATTATAGTAATATGTATGATTATTATTATTAAATATAATATACTTATAAATATTATTATTATAACTAAATATAATATAGTGATACATATGATATATATTATTATCATTAAATATATATAGTAGTATTATATGACTAAATTATTATATATAATAATAGATATGGTTATTATTATTTTTAAATCTATAATATAGTAACATATATGATTATTATTATTCTATAATCTAATAATATATTATTATTATATCACAATATAAAATACTATATCATTATTAAATATAATAATATCATAAAATGCATCATTTCAATGCATTTCATGATAACATATGTCCCTAGGGCCCCTAGTGACCCCTTTCAACACATTCCCAATGGGTCCCTAGGGGTCCTAGGGATATACATTGTCATGGAATGTGTCGAAAGGGGTCATAGATCACCCTATGACCCCCTTCAACCCATATGAATGATTAAAATATGTCCTTAGGGGTCCTAGGACCCCTAGCGACATATGTAATCATGTAATGGGTCGAACAGGGTCATAGGTCACCCTATGACTCCCTTCAACCCATATGAATGATTCTAATATGTCCCTAGGGGTCCTAGGACCGCTAGGGACATATGTTGTCCTAGAATGTGTCGAAGGGGATCATAGGTCACCCTATGACCCCCTTCATCCCATATGAATGATTATAATATGTCCCTAGGGGTCCTAGGACCCTAGGGACATATGTAGTCATGGAATGGGTTGAAATGGGTCATAGGTCACCCTATGACACCCTTCAACCCATATGAACAATTCTAATATGTCCCTTGGGGTCCTCGGACCCCCAAGGACATATGTCATCATGGAATGTGTCGAAGGGGGTCACAGGTCATCCTATGAACCCCTTCGACCCATATGAATGATTCTAATATGTCCGAAGGGATTCTAAGAACACTAGAGACATATGTCATCATGTAATGGGTGGAAGGGGGTCATAGATCACCCTATGACCTTGTGACCTATGACCCCCTTCAACCCATATGAACGATTCTAATATGTCCCTAGCGGTCCTAGAAATCCCTAGGGACATATGTCATCATGGAATGGGTCAAAAGGGGTCATAGGTCACCCTATCACCCCCTTCAACCCATATGAACGATTCTAATATGTCCATATGTTGTCATGCAATGTGTCAAAGGGGGTCATAGGTCACCTTATGACCCCCTTTGACCCATATGAATGATTCTAATATGTCCCTAGGGGTCCTACGAACTGGACATATGTCATCATGGAATGGGATGAAAGGGGTCATAGATCACCCTATGACCCCCTTCAACCCATATGAACGATTCTAATATGTCCCTAGGGGTCCAATTCTAATATGTCCCTAGAGCTCCTAGGACACCTAAGGACATATTTCATCATGTAATAGGTCGAAAGGGGTCATAGGTCACCCTATGAACCCCTTCAACCCATATGAACAAATCTAATATGTTCCTAGGGACATATGTCATCATGGAATGTGTTAAAAACTATGACCCACTTCAACCCATATGAATGATTCTAATATGTCCCTAGGGATCCTAGGACCCCTAGGGACATATGTCGACATGTAATGGGTCGAAAGGGGTCATAGGTGCTCATGGAATGTGTCAAAGGGGGTCATAGGTCACCCTATGACCCCCTTCGACACATATGAACGATTCTAATATGTCCCTAGGGGTCATAGGACCCCTAGGGACATATGTCATCATGTAATGGGTGGAAGGGGGTCATAGGTCACCCTACGACCCCATTCGACCCATATGAATGATTCTAATATGTCCTTAGGGGTCCTAGAACCCCTAAGGACATATGTCATCATGGAATGTGTCGAAGGGGGTGATAGGTCACACTATGACCTCCTTTGACTCATATAAATGATTCTAATATGTCTCTAGGGTTCCTAGGACTCCTAGGGACATCTGTCATCATGGAATGGGTCAAAAGGGGGTCATAGGTCACCCTATGAGCCCCTTTGACCCATATGAATGATTGTAATATGTTCCTAGGGGTCCTAAAATCCCTAGGGAAATATGTCATCATGGTATGGGTCGAAAGGGGTCATACGTCACCCTATGACCCCCTTCAACCCATATGAATGATTATAATATGTCTGTAGTGGTCTTAGGACTCCTAGGGACATACGTCATCATGGAATGTGTCAAAGGGTGTCATAGGTCACCCTATCACCCCCTTTGACCCATATGAATGATTCTAATATTCCCTAGGGGTCCTAGGACCCATAGGGACACATGTCATCATGGAATGTGTGATGAACTTGGATTAATATGTTTTTATATTATGTATTTAGTTCGAAGATTTTCAAAATTAATATAATCAATTTGCTTCTTTAAATGAAATTATTTTTGAATTATTTTGATTAAATTTCATACAAGTTGTAATAAATACTAGATCCATAATCTTTGAATTCCATATGAACATTCACAATATAAATATATTATTATACACTAAAACTTTCCATTAATATATTAACCTTATTGTTACAAGTATTATCTATGCTCAATAAATCTCATTTGATTATTATTATATACACTTTTTGAAAGAAACCCTAATCAATTCATTATTATTAATTTTACAACGTACATATGATTATAAAATTCTTTAAGTACAATGCATTGAATTGTACAAATAAGGGAAGTTAAAACAAATTATTAAGTCACGACTGTACATACGTGACTATCCAGCAACATATATATATCTATATATATATATATATATATATATATATATATATATATATATATATATATACATATATATATATAACATTAGGGTTAGGTTATGGGAGGTAGCAGTGGATTTCGGATACCAATCAAGCATTAGACAAAAGAAACAGTAATACTAAATTGTGTATGTTCTCAGCGCGGTACCAGAGTAAACCCTACAATCACCGAACATTCACCATAGTCTCTTCCATTGTCATGGATCGAGATATGCAAGTACAATTATCACTCCTCAACTAAAGAATTATATATATTGAAACTACTATAATATTCATGATACAAGCATCGCAGATGTATTTGGTTATAGAATCTATATTAAGCATATTCGTACAATGTATTAAGTGAGTTTGGTACATTATGCACTTCATAACTCCTAATTAATACAATGCTATGTCATTCACCATTTAGAATTGGTAGAATAATTCATGAATGTATATTGAATATACCCAAAATCGATATATGGGTATAAAGCATTTAAATATAGAAGTAAATTATATATATATATATATATATATACAATGTTAAATATTTTAAATTGTAATATTGTGTACAATAAAATGGAAATATCATTACATTACACAATCTTAAGTTTTACCATTAAATATATTCTTAATTATAGTCCAGGAAGCTTGCTCTTGTCTGAGCTATGACATCTTCAAATAGGGAGTGGGTGGAGGGAGAGGCGGAGTAAATTTGAGCACCTAACGGTATCCTCCAAGGAGCCACTTGTAGCTTATTTCACGCGCCCTTTGCACCGTCAATCTACCATCTCTAGAGCGTCATAACCAGAAGGGAGAAGATTTCTTGGCACTATAGAATGAAACTTACTAAATAAATTAAAGTAATGAAAGGATAATACTCAACTAATCAAATGTTGAATAATTAAGGGTCCAAGGCATGTTTAATCTAAATGACTTTCTAACTTATACTAAATTTTGATTATCAAGTCAAAGGTTTAAAAAGGGGTCATTACAGAATGGGTCGAAAGGGGTCATAGGTTACCCTATGACCCCCTTCGACCCATATGAATGATTCTAATATGTCACTAGGGGTCCTAGGACCCCTAGGGACATATGTTGTCATGGAATGTGTCGAAGGGGATCATAGGTCACCGTATGACCCCATTTGACCCATATAAACAATTCTAATATGTCCCTAGGGCTCCTTGGACCCCTAGGGACATATGTCATCATGGAATGGGTTGAAAGATCTATGACCCCCTTCGAACCATATGAATGATTCTAATATGTCCCTAGGACCCCTAGGGAATGTCATCATGTAATAGGTCGAAGGGGGTCATAAGTCACCCTATGACCCCCTTCAACCCATATGAATGGTTCTAATTTGTCCATAGGGGTCCTAGGACCCTTAGGGACATATGTCATCATTGAATGGGTCGAAAGGGGGTCATAGGTCACCCTATGACCCCCTTTGACCTATATGAATGATTCTAATATGTCCCTAGGGGTCCTAAGACCCTTATAGACATATGTTGTCATGGAATGGGTCGAAGGGGGTCATAGGTTACCCTATGACCCTCTTTGACCCATATGAACAATTTGAATATGTCCCTATGGGTCCTAGGACCCATAAGGACATATCTTGTGATGCAATGGGTTGAAAGGGGTCATAGGTCACCCTCTAATCCCCTCCAACCGATATGAACGATTCTAATATGTCCCTAGGGGTCCTAGGACCCCTAGGGACATATGTCATCATGGAATGTGTCGAAGGGGGTCATAGAGCACCCTCTAACCCCCTTAAATCCATATGAATGATTCTAATATGTCTATAGGGGTCCTAAGACCCCTAGAGACATATGTTGTCATGTAATGGGTCGATGGAGCTCATAGGTCATCCTATGACCCCCTTCGATGAATGATTCTAATATGTCCTTAGGGGTCCTAGGTCCCCTAGGGACATATGTGATCATGGAATGGGTTGAAGGGGGTCATAGGTCACCTGGTGACCCCCTTTGACCCATATGAATGATTCTAATATGTCCTTAGGGGTCCTAGGACCCTTAGGGACATATGTCATCATGGTATGGGTCAAAAGGGGTCATAGGTCACCTTATGACCCCCTTCGACCCATATGAATGATTCTAATATGTCGCTAGGGTCCTTAGGAACCTAGGGACATATGTCATCATGGAATGTGTGGAAGGGTGTCATAGGTCACCCTGTGACCCCCTTCGACCCCTATGAACAATTCTAATATGTCCCTAGGGGTCATAGGACCCGTAGGGACATATGTCTTCATGGAATGAGTTGAAAGGGGTCATAGGCCACCCTATGACCCCCTTCAACCCATATGAATGATTCTAATATGTCCCTAGGGGTTCTAGGACCCTTAGGGACATATGTCATCATGAAATGTGTTGAAGGGGCTCGTAGGTCACCCTATGACCCCCTTCAACCCATATGAACGATTCTAATATGTCCCTAGGGGTCCTATAACCCCTAGGGACATATGTCATCATGTAATGGGTGGAAGGGTCCTATGACCCTCTTCAACCCATATGAATGATTCTAATATGTCCTTAGGGATCTTAGGACCCCTAGGGAAATATGCCATCATGGAATGGGTTGAAAGGGGTCATAGGTTGCCCTATGACCCCCTTCAACCCATATGAATGATTCTAATATGTCCCTTGGGTTTCGAAGACCTCTAGGGACATATGTCATCATAGAATGTGTCGATGGGGGTCATAGATCACCTTGTCACCCCCTTCGACCCATATGAACGATTCTCATATGTCCATAAGGGTCCTATGACCCCTAGGGACATATGTCATCATGGAATGGGTTGAAAGGGGTCATAGGTCACCCTATGACCCCCTTCAACCCATATGGATGATTCTAATATATCCCTAGGGGTCCTATGTCGTCATGTAATGGGTTGAAGGGGGTCATAGGTCACCGTATGACCCCCTTCGACCCATAAGAATGATTATAATATGTCCCTAGGGGTCCTAGGATCCCTAGGAACATATGTCATCATGTAATCAGTCGAAGGGGGTCATAGGTCATCTTGTGACCACCTTTGACCCATGTGAATGATTCTAGTATGTCCGTAGGGGTCCTAGGACCCCTAGAGACATATGTCTTCATGGAATGTGTCAAAAGGGGTCATAGGGTGACCTATGACCCCCTTCAACCCATATGAATTATTCTAATATGTCCCTAGGACCCCTAGGGACATATATATTAATATATATATTATATTTATGGATTATAATAATAATAACATAATATATTATTATATATTAATAACATAGGTCATAATAATAATAATATATTATAGATTATAATTTATAGATGATAATTATAATAATATATATTAACAACATATATATGTATAATATATTACGTTATTATATTTAATAAAAATATGGTAAAAATAATAATAATATATATTATATTTATAGATTATAATAATAATAACATAATATATTATTATATATTATATCTTTACATTGTGTTATTTTATATATATATATATATACATATATATATATATATATACATATATATATATATATACATATATATATATATAATATTATATATTATATAATATTATATCTTTACATAGTCATATAACTCAAATAACTTATAACTGACAAACTCAAATTATATCATAACCCACAAATTCATTTTTCCCTCTAAATTGTTTTGGACGGGTATCAGATATCCGATTTGATATCGGATATTCGATATCATATCGGATATTTGATATACTAGCATGATATTCCCTATCACTGCAAACCCAACAACATCACTTTTTGGTTTTCTTTTTCATAAGTTTTACAAAAAGTCACATTTTCAGGCCCAACCAACTGAAAAAAGTTTGATAAAATAACCCTAGGTGTCCAATATTGTCATCTAAATGGGGAGCAGCAGTCATTGAAAGGCTAAACGCAAAAGGAAGGTATCCAATGAAGACATTGTGGCATATAGGGAAAGGGACAAAATGGAACACTGAAGGAAAAGACAAGGTATGTTAAATGTCAGTCAAGTTGATGATTAATTAGTCGAAGGTGAAATCATACAGTCAGATAATGAATATGTGCAGTTGGGGAATGAAAATGTACCAATTAAAAATGATAATGTCGAAATTGAAAATTTAGAGAATAAATTTTTTGAGGATGAAATGCTACCAGGTCATAATGTAGATTGCATAATTGACCATGTTGAACATGACAATGCAGAGGAACCTAATGCTTAAGAACCTTACATATCTCCTAATTATAATTGACATGAAGGTTCTAGAACACCAAAATGGATAATTGAAATTGATTAAATGATTATTACCAATTTGGAAGGGAAAAAATAAAAAAGAACCATTCGGTTATGGGCTTCGAGACTATATAAGATGTTTTTCAGCAACAAGACAGTGGTGGAGTAATGTCATATTTTCATGCAGTACTTATTAAAGATGCAAAAGATGAGACCTATGCTTTCCAAATTGAATATTCGTGTCAATAAAAAGTTGAAAAGAAATGACATTATTGTGAAGAATCATTTTAGTGCTCTCAATAGCATTGGGAAAAATAGTAGGGAGAAGGATAACAGAGCTGCTCGAAGGGTTATTACAACCTCTTTGGTAAGTCATCATTTGAGAAAGGGTAGATATATAAGACAAACTTGTATTGATTTGAATCTAAATCCTACTACTTTGAGAAGAGCACAAAATTGATGATGCTCTTCAAAATGAAACATGGGCATTTGGTGGGAGACTTCCATGTTTTGATAAGAAGCTATCTAATGATGTGAAGGAAGAAATTACACAATTTTGGCACTCTAGCTCATGAGTATCACCCAATGCTAAAGACATGTTAAAGTTGAGAATTGGCATCAGAAACCACACGCCAAATCCTAAACACTATTTGGAGGTGAGTCAAACTATGTTGTTCAAACAATTTAGAGAGAGTCATCCAAGTCTTCATATATCACAAAGGGCTTTTGAATCTTTGAAGCCATTTTATTGTGTGCCACTCAAAATTCAAAATACATGTTGTTGCAAATATCATGTTGAGTTTTCTATGCACCATGAACTAGTACGCTCCATTTGTTGTACTTTGCATAGTAAAGAAATGTTGGAGGATTGTATAGCTAATGGGCTTCCAAAATCATTAAGAGACTTGCTAGATCAACTTTTATATCATAGAGTTGATGGTTATTTCTTTTATAGAAATGCTTGCTTAAATGAGAAGTGTTCAAAATGTGGTGGCTTATCCAAATTTGACACATGTTTCCTTGAGGGGTGTGAAAAAGATCTTGGAAAGACAATAGTGAAAATAAAAGGTATATGAAACGGTGAAATATACATTGAACAGTGGGGGTGAGAGCTCTAGATGTGAATTGGTTGGAAAAGATATCAGTGTGGCTAGTTTCATTTCAAATTTCATTGCAAATCTTTTCTACAAGTATAGAAGACATAGTCATAGGTCTCAGTGGTTGGATCAGCAATTTAGAATGTGTAAGGAGTCTTTTCCCATTGGCTCTATTATATCAATTGTTGATTTTGCTGAGAACTACACATTGCAACCTCAAAATGAGACACAACCACAGTATTACAACTCCATTTAGATCACTATTTTCATTCACATAACATATAGACATGCCCTTGATAGTGCGGAAGATAATCAAAAGATTATTAGAGAGTATCATTTTTATATAAGTGATGATAGATCTCACTCTCATGAGTTTTTACAACATTGTTTCGAGAATTATCTTGATTTCTTACATGAGCATGCAATTGCTATGGATAGATATATCATTTGGTCAAATAAATTTACAGGTCAATTCAAGAATGCTTGCATGTTTTATTGGTTGTGTAGGATGCACATAGAGAGGGGGGTACCTCATATTTGGATTTTTTTGAGGCCGGCCATGGAAAAGAGGAACATGATGGAGTAGGGGCATATAAGAAGAGAGTTCTAGTTAAGGAGCAACTAAAGATTTCAGCAGCAGAGCTTCTTGATGCTTATAGCATTGTTGATTGGTGTAGTTTAGCATTATCACAAGGGGGGACTCTTGATTCAATGGTATGTAGGTTCTTTTGGTTGGTTGAGGAAGGTTCCATAGGTGATAGATCAAATTCTGCTACAGTGAGAGAGTCATAAAAAATGCATTCATTTCATAGCTCTGATTCTAGTACATGGACCATTTGGACACAACAGCTAGCTTGCTTTTGTCCTAGTTGTTTTTAGTGTGATTGGGATCACTGTGAGTTGAGTGAGTGGGTGTACACATGGGCTCCACATGATCTTACTCCATTGTCTATCATACCCTCTATCAGAAATGATGACATGGAAAGTTCACTTGAGCATAACCATCTATCAGATCTACTTCGGCCAAGATATGTCTTTGCATTGGTTGCACCACAGGAGAATGATGAGAAATCTGATTATTGGTTAGCACATTGTGTAAGAGGTAAAAAAAAACTTGCAAAACTGATCACAGATGATGATGGATTCACATATCCTACTGGTTCAATGGTTGTCGCGAGAACATGGTTGCGGACATAAATGCTTAGAAGGAATAGAATTCCTACATCCGAAGACTATCAGAAGCACAAAATAATTCTCATATATTCACATCTTATTATAGCAACAAATTTAAAGTTGTTGAAGCATCAAGGAAGACCAAAAGTAAAAGAACTTTTTACTACTACTAATGTTGATCATGAAGCCTTGTTGGAGATCCTAAAATAGAGAGAGGACCCTACTGGAACACTCGACTAGGTATATTTACTTCTTATTTTATTTTCTTCAAAATGATTCAATGAACCACTGGTTATCTTGTTTAATACAATAAGTTACCAATTTTTTTATGAAATTGGAATGTAGGTACATCATGAAGAGTGGGGAGTTGTTGGGGAGAATTCCTAAGATTTATGATGTATTATGATGTAAAATGTGAAGTTTTTTTGTATATGGTTTTTGTAATAATGAAAAAGACAAGTTATTCAAAATAACACATACACATCCAAATACATGCAAAAGATTTGAATTATTCTATTTTTATTTATGATGAATGGTCTAAATTACATGATATAATTTAGTACTTGAAAAGAAAAGATCAATTTAATTTTTTCCATGATTGTCTCTTTTACATCATTGCGAGAATATCCTTAGAACAACAACACAACATAAAAAGAAACTTAGTCAAGGACGTAGGCCTCCAAAGACAAGTCCAATGGATTTTTGAAAGGAACCTAAAACCTTTTAGGGTTTTGAAAAATACCCCAAACATTCAATGATTTTTCTAAGGATCCTAAACATTCCAAGTCTACCAAAATTGCCATGTCTTCCCAACCAAAGAAAACATATATCTATAAAATGCCCTTTTAAACTATCAACGAGAAGCACAAAAACCTCATTATTTCTCTTCTTTGAGCCAATTTCCTAGTGCAAAAATCATAGCATGGAAAAAAAATGATCTTCAACCATACAACCTCCAGATATCCAAAAAAAATGCTATTAAATAAATAGAACACTTCCCACCCTTTAGAGGGGAGATCTCCACCACATAAGATGATCCACCAAAAAAAAACCATAAGAAATTTAATCTTCTGAGAAGGATGAGAAATAGAGACAGTATAGAAGAAATGAAGAGTCCTCATAGAGAATCCCCAAAAAATTCTAAACATTTGCACGGAGAAAAATCAAATGGAGGAGAAAGACACATACTACTATGCCATACTTACTATTAAAGTTGCATCCCAACTACCACAAACATAGATTTTAAAAAAGAATAAACCTTGAAGCACAAACAGTATTCAAATATCATCACCAAGATAAAGAGAGAGGGGGCCAAAGAAACTGCATAGAACCTTGATCTCTCAAAAATTGCCTAATATTACTTTCACATATCAACATAGCCATTCACCATAGGTAAGAAAAGAGAATAATCATGAGTGAGAGAGAATAAAGTCACCACTAAGAGAAGAAGCAAGAGATTGAACATAGAGCTAGGCTATATTGGGAAACACAAAACCTATCTCAAGCACTCCAACATGAAGACACCCTCCAAGCTAGAAACCTAAACCCTATACAAAAAATTGTGTCGCTACATAAGCCAAGACCCCAACCTAGTGAACACCGGTGTAACCCAACCTAGCCAAGACCAATGATGGTTTTGAAGACAACTTGATCACAAAGCTAGGTTTGATGTTAACATAAATTAAATGTATGAAATATTCTTTTTTTCCTTCTTATGACTCCATGCTTTTGTAAGTAGTTCAAGAAATGGGCATGTGGGAAATTTTTATTCTCTTCATCAAGAAAACTAAGCATAGTAAATTCCCCTTGGTAAGTTGTTATAACCATTATCTTTATCGATACACCCACCTAAAGAGATCTATACACTCATCTAAAGAGATCTATAATATAATATTGAACTAACTAGACTACTTAAGGATTAGATTCATACTTATTAGTCTCTATCTTTTAGACATGAGACATTAGTTTCTATGTTTTTGAATTATTCCATTTGCAAAATTTATTCAATTTCCAAATACACATCCATAAAAGTGCATAAAAAAAACATTCTAACATTAAAGGATCACAATAGCATAATTTTGAAACTGGTAATCTTAGCATCAAATCATCAGCGCCATTAGCTCCTAGTGGGCGGGTGAACCCTAGTGGAACTCTTCTTTCGGCCACAAAGATCATCCATCGTCCGCAACCACCCTATACCGAGGAGTCTCCAAGGTGCTCTAAGTGTGTTTGGAGGTTGATCTTTTGAGCATCATAACTTGAAGCTCGTGAGGGCTATCAATAAATTGTCAAATGCTATAGGATAGTAATGATGAGACCTAAAATAACCTAGCTCATTTTTGAGAGATCATATTCTGTTTGGATTTGGTACAATGATCTCACTCGATGCCAAAACTCACAATGTGCCTCAATTAATAGGTGCACCAGAGCGTAACTTTGAAACCATTGATCTTGGCATCGAATCGTCAGTACCATTAGCTCCATGTGGGCGGGTGAACCATAGTGACACCTTTTTTCTGGCCATGGAGACCATCCATCATCTCCCCATACTGAGGAGTCTCCAAGGTGCTCAAAGTGCATTTAGAGGTCAATCTTTCAAGGGTCATAACTTGGAGCTCATGAGGACTATCAATGAACTATTGAATGCTACAGGATGGTGATGTTGAGGCCTAAAATAACCTATCTCATTTTTGAGATATCACATTCCATTTGAATTTGGCACAATGATCTCGCTCGATGCCAAAACTCGCAGTGTGCCTTAGTTCATAGGTGCACCACAACGTAACTTTGAAACTGTTGATCTTGGCATCAAATCATCAGTGCCATTAACTCTGGGTGGGAGGGTGAACCCTAGTGACACCCTTTTTCTGGCCATGAAGACCATCCACCGTCCACGACCACCCCATACCGAGGAGTCTCCAAGGTTCTCTAAGTGCATTTCGACATCAATCTTTTGAAGGTCATAACTCGAAGCTCGTGAGGGCTATTGATGAACTATCAAATGCTACAAGAAAGTGATGCTAAGGCCTAAAATAACCTATCTCATTTTTGAGAGATCACATTTTTTTTAGATTTGGCACAACGATCTCGCTCGATGCCAAAACTCATAATGTGCTTGAACTCATAGGTGCACCACCATGTAACTTTGAAATCGTTGGTCTTGACATCGAATCCTTAGTGCCATTAGCTCTGGGTGGGCAGGTGAACCCTAGTAACACCCTTGTTCTAGCCATAGAGACCATCAATCATCCATGGCAACCCCATACCAAGGAGTCTCCAAGGTGCTCTTAGTGCATTTTGAGGTCGATCTTCTGAGGGTCATAACTCAGAGCTCGTGAGGGCTATCGAATGCTATAGGATGGCGATGTTGAGGCCTAAAATAAACTATCTCATTTTCAAGAGATCACATTCTATTTGGATTCGGCATAGCAATCTCACTCAATGCCAAAACTCGTAGTGTGCCTCAGTTCATAGGTGCACCAAAGCATAACTTTGAAACCACTGATCTTGGCATCGAATTGTCAACACCATTAGCTCTAGGTGGATGGGTGAACCCTAGTGACATCTTTTTTCTAGCCACAAAGATCATCCATTATCTGTCGCCACCCTGTACCAAGGAGTCTCCAAGGTGCTCTAAGTGCATTTCAAGGTCTATCTTCTGAGGGTCATAACTCAGAGCTCATGAGGGCTATTGATGAATTGTTGAATGCTACAGGACATGATGTTGAGACCTAAAATAACATATCTCATTTTTGAGAGATCACATTTTGTTTGGATTTGGCACAGCGATTTCACTCAATGTCAAAACTCGCAATGTGCCTTAGTTCATAGGTGCGCCACAACGTAAATTTGAAACCACAGATCTTGGCATCGAATCATCAGCACCATTAGCTTTGAGTGGGTGGGTGAACCCTAGTGACACCCTTGTTTTAGCCACAAAGACTATCCATCATCTGCGGCCACCCCATACCAAGGAGTCTCCAAGGTGCTCTAAGTGCATTTCGAGGTCGATCTTTTGAGGGTCAGAACTCAGTGCTTGTGAGGGCTATCAATGAACTATTAAATGCTACAAGATGGTGATGCTGAGACTTAAAATAACCTATCTCATTTTTGAGAGATTACATTCCATTTGGATTCGACATAGGGATCACACTCAATGTCAAAACTCGTAGTGTGACACAGTTCATAGGTGCACCACAACATAACTTTGAAACTGTTAATCTTGACATCGAATTGTCAGTGCCATTAGCTTTAGGTGGGCGAGTGAACCCTAGTGACACCCTTGTTCTAGCCACGGAGACCATCCATCATCTACAACCATGCCATACTAAGGAGTCTCCAAGGTGCTCTAAGTGCATTTCGAGGTTGATCTTTCGAGGGTCATAACTTAGAGCTTGTGAGGGCTATTGATGAACCATCAAATGCTACAAGATAGTGATGCTAAGGCATAAAATAACCTATCTCATTTTTTAAAGATTGCATTCCATTTGGATTTAGCACAGTGATCTCGCTCGATGCCAAGACTTACAGTGTGCCTTAGTTCATAGGTGCACCAACACGTAACTTTGAAACCACTGATCTTGACATGGAATCATCAGTGCCATTAGCTCTAGGTGGGTGGGTCAACCCTAGTAACACCTTTTTTCTAGCCACAGAGATCATCCATCATCCACAGCCACCCTGTACTGAGGAGTCTCCAAGGTGCTCTAAGTGTGTTTGGAGGTTGATCTTTCGAAGGTCATAACTCAACGCTCGTGAGGGCTATCAATGAACTATTGAATGCTACAAGATGATGATGCTGAGACTAAAATAACCTATCTCATTTTGAAGAGATCACATTCCGTTTGGATTCGGCATAGTGATCTCGCTCGATGCCAAAACTCACAGTGTGCCTCAGTTCATAGCTGCACCAAAGCATAACTTTGAAATCATTGATCTTAGCATTGAATCATCAGTGCCATTAGCTTCAGGTGGGTGGGTGAACCCTAGTGACACCCTTGTTCTAGCCACAGAGACCATCCATCATCTGCAGCCACCTCGTACTAAGGAGTCTCCAAGGTGCTCTAAGTGGATTTCGAGGTCAATCTTTCGAGGGTCATAACTCGAAGCTCATGAGGGCTATTGATGAACTATTGGATGCTACAGGTCAATGATGTTGAGGCCTAAAATAACCTATCACATTTTTGAGAGATCACATTTCATTTGGATTCAACACAACAATTTTGCTCGATGCCAAAACTCGCAATGTGCCTCAGTTCATAAGTGCACCACCGCGTAACTTTGAAACTGCTAATCTTGGCATTGAATCATCAACACCATTAGCTCTAGGTGGGAAGGCGAGCCCTAGTGACATCCTTGTTTTGGCCACAAAGATCATCCACCATCTGCAGCCACCCTATATCGAGGAATCTCCAAGGTGCTCTAAGTGCTTTTCGAAGTCTATCTTTTGAGGGTCATAACTAAGAGCTCATAAGGGCTATCGATTAACTGTCAAATGCTATAGAATGGTGATGCTAAGACCTAAAATAACCTATCTCATTTTTGAGAGATCACATTCCATTTGGATTCAGCACATCAATCTCGCTCAATGCCAAAACTTGCAATGTGCCTCAGTTCATAGGTGCACCATAGCATAACTTTAAAATCACTAATGTTGGCATCGAATCATCAACACCATTAGCTCCAGGTGGTTGGATGAACCCTGGTGAAAACCTTGTTCTAACTAGAGAGACCATCCATCATTCGCGGCCACCCTGTACCGAGGAGTCTCCAAGGTGCTCTAAGTGCATTTTGAGGTTGATCTTCTGAGGGTCATAACTCAGAGCTTATGAGGGCTATCAATGAACCATTGGATGCTACAAGGCAGTGATGCTGAGGCCTAAAATAACCTATCTCATTTTTAAGAGATCACATTCTATTTGGATTTGGCACAATGATCTCACTCGATGCCAAAACTTGCAGTGTGCCTCAGTTCATAGGTGCACCATTGCGTAACTTTGAAACTGTTGATCTTGGCATCGAATCGTCAGCATGGGTGGGTGAACCCTAGTGAGTCCCTTGTTTTGGCCACAGAAATCATCTATCATCCATGGCCACCCCATACCGAGGAGTCTCCAAGGTGCTCTAAGTGCATTTTGAGGTCTATCTTTTGAGGGTCATAACTCAAAGCTTGTGAGGGCTATCGATGAACTGTCAAATGCTATAGGATGGTGATGCTATGACCTAAAATAAACTATCTCATTTTTGAGAGATCACATTCCATTTGGATTTAGCACAGTGATCTCGCTCGATGCCAAAACTCGTAGTGTGCCTCAGTTCATAGGTGCACCATAGCATAACTTTGAAATTATTGATCTTGGCATCAAATCGTCAATGCCATTAGCTTTGGGTGGGAAGGTTAACCCTAGTAACACCCCTGTTCTATCCATGGAGGCCATCCATCATCCACAGACACCCCATTACAAGGAGTCTCCAAGGTGCTCTAAGTGCATTTCGAGGTCAATCTTTTGAGGGTCATAACTCAGAGCTCGTGAGGGCTATCGATGAACCGTCAAATGCTATAGGACGGTGATGTTGAGGTCTAAAATAACCTATCTCATTTTTAAGAGATAGTATCAAAGTGAAAAATGTTTGATCCAATCAAGTCTCTTAAGTTGGGATATTTTGAGGTTATGTTGAAATTGAAAAGTTGTAGTATGAGGATAGTAATAAAGTGAAGTGCTGGTTATCAAAGATTATGAATCTAGGAATGAGTTTGTAGTTGGGAATAGAATCCATGGTTGAGGAGTGGAGTCCTTAACTATGTTGAGATTGGATTTGAAGCCAAGAGTTAGTTTCAAGGTTGAAGGTGGAGTTTAAAATCAGATTTGGGCTTATCTGAACCTTATGTAGGAGGTTAACAAGTGTGTTTATGTGATGATAGCACTTCAAATTAAACATTGCATCCAAATTTGATAATAAAGGTTGTTAAACTGTTATTCACAAATTATTGCATTTGAATTGAATATAACAAACATAATCAAAATTAATGATATTCGATAAATATGAACAATACACATGATCCACAATAAATTGAACAATACTAGATACTAAATTAACATGTATATCATTGTGCACATAAATGACAAAAATATATATCAAAATACATGTATCCATACACAAATTTTTACACAAATATATATATCAAAGATCATGTATCCATAGAAAAAGTACTCAAATATATATCAAAATACATAGATCCATATACAAAATGTGGATGATCATGCCATCAGAATGTGTATAATATCAATGTTTCTGTAAACAATGTGGCATATGCCATCTGAAAATGTCTCATGATGCATCCTACGACAACTATACTATCCTAGGGTCCTAGTGGATGATCAAAATGCAGCCTCTTTGTTGCATTAGGTGGATCGGATGCCTCTTACATAAACAAAAAAGGA
The DNA here is from genome assembly GCA_028749045.1 of Cupressus sempervirens. Taxonomy (NCBI): domain Eukaryota; kingdom Viridiplantae; phylum Streptophyta; class Pinopsida; order Cupressales; family Cupressaceae; genus Cupressus; species Cupressus sempervirens. The sequence continues at coordinate 90,533,121 of CM053788.1, forward strand.
AAACCCAAAGTTACACTACTAAATTTATAAGATTCTTTGTATCTAACATTGAATTACTCACATGCATAATGATCTTTTTTGTAATGAAGATTTATACTATTAAAATTTTATAATAAATACCTCTCTCGTCGACCTCCTACACCAGTCAGGAGTCCTCTCGTATGCCCTCAGCAATGCTTCTACCTCATTGATTGTGGGTTGTGTATGTTCAAATACGTTTGTCAGATGAATCTACAACTTAAACTATAACATTGTAATTCATAGCATGCTAAATTTATAACATATTTAATCATGAACTCAAACTACAACTTACTATTGTAGGCTCCTCCTCAGGATAGAGTGGTTGCATCATCAAATCTACATAACTCTCCCGTCAAACCTCATGTGTACTAGGATTCTCCTATGAGATACAAAATAGTAGTTGTTAATGTCAGGGAAATCAGTTTTGAATTTATTTATGAAGATAACAAAAATAAAAAATAAATGATACTTATACATACAATGGGGCTCTAAGTGCGAATGGAAATGCCTGATCATCTACAACACGAAATCTGTATAGGCTCATCACCAGTAGCCATGCCCTATATACAATAAAGAATGTAATTAAATTTCATTACCACAAAAATTTTACAAGAATGCATCGATATTTAATCAAATAGAAAGCACCTAATTACCTTTCCTTTGTCAATGCATGCTAGCTAATCCCCCGCACTTTATCCCCTCGAGATAGATGGTACCTACAAGATAAAAGAAAGATTATCAACCATATATGCTACAATATCAAATAGAAAAAATAATGCGAATATAACATAATGTATCGTAGATGTCTCAAGGCCAAATGAAATGGCCGAGAGTGTGCCATCATCAATCTATTTGAGCTCCTCCTCAGTCATCAACTAAATATGAATGAAGATCACATACATGTATAAGTCAGTATGGCTTAAAAATTAAAATTACTCTATTATAAAAATTAACTTTAAATCACATATGTCATAACAAAAAAAGGCATACACGTACTGACATCGAAGGAGTCCATGCCTTTGCATTCCCCTCCTCTCTAGCATTAGGGTCTGTAGCCTCTGTGCGTGTGTCTGGTGTATCCTCGTCGAATACAAAATGATACTCAGGAAGATCACCTATGGGACCCAGGCAAATATTCTTGCACATAATGCAAGTTTGAGGCACACAAACGTGTGATGAGCTAGCTGATGATGAACTGGCACCAACATCATCAACACGAGGAGGCAAGACTAACCTAGCCTAAGATATCATTAGGCTACTCATCCTATGAATGGCTCTAATGGTTTGAGAGCTAGCCTCTGCCATAATATCAGGATTCTGTACTTGAGGAGGGGGGGAGATATCAGTGGGGGGGACAAAAGTGCCAGCTTTCTTCCACTAGGAAGAGGGTCTATCCTGAGGAGCTCCTAGTCCTACACCCATGTTGGGCTTCATGCTCCAATAGTTCACTTTAAGTTTCAACACAAATTTTGCATATAATTTTCTAAGGAAATAAAATGGCATGTCTAAATTGCTATGTGGAGGGATATCAAAAACCATCCACCAATGATCCGAAAAGTTTGCATGTATGGCATCATTTGTGCACCATTTAATCGATAGTTTGGATTTTTTTGGGTCGACAAGTATACCCGTTTTTGGGTTCGTAAAAAGGCTAGCCAAATCCTCTTTGGTTATATTGAGGGCCACAACCTCATCATAGTCCAAACCATCATCAAACATCTCTTGCATTTCATCACGCCAATGAAGAGCGACATTTTGTTGGTTGGTAAGGGTTTCAATGTTATCCACTATGGTGTTTAACATGGATAACATAGGAGCCAATGCGGGTACATTATTATATGTTCTTCACAAACCCCTCAATTTGGTGAGATTTTCATTTATCAAATCCTCGATTCGAGGAGGGTTTTGAGGGGGTAGAGGATCGTTTGGTGGATGATTTTGTGGGGGCACTGGATCGTTTGGTGGGGTAGTTTATGAGGATTATTATTCATTGCCTCAATGTCATCATTTTGATTAGCCATTCCTATTAAATTGCAAAACATAATATATATTTTTAAAAACCTTAATTTTAACAAATTTTTTCAAAAAAATCCTAAAATCAACTAAAACTAACAAAATCATGATCAAATCTATTGAATTTATGTTAAAAATGATTAGAAAAACAAAAAAAGCCTTTTTATTGTATATATGATTTGATATTCGATATTCGATCACGGGCTTGTAAACTGGTGTAAAATGAGCCCGCGGGTTTTTTTTTTTTTAATATTGAGTTACATATATCAAATATCCGATATGCACCGATTCATAATACTAGCTATATTATATATTATATTATATTATACTTTTTTATTATATATTATATTATATTATATTACTTTTTTATTATTATATTACTTTTTAATTATTATATTTTATTATTATATTATATTTTATTTTATATTATAATACTATATATTAGGTAATGTGTTATGTTATATTATTATAATTTATAATATATTATACTATTATAATATAATAATAATATTATATTATATAATATTACATAATATATTATACTATTACAATATAATATTTTTATATTATACTACTATTATAATATTATAATATTATAATATAATAATAATATTATTATATATTATTATTATATTATAGTATAATTATAATTATTATATTATTATAATATTATTATATTATAGTATAATATATTAGATATATTTTGTTATCGGATATCCAATAAGGCTCGGGGCTTACTTTCTAGGTTTTGTACTTGGATAGGTGAAAAAAAGTCAAAGCAGATTTTGGAGCACTTTTAGATGTTTTCAAACTCTATTTTTTTCACATCACCACTTTTTGGCACACCATGATCCTGCACATACCCAGGTCCTAGTTGTTGAGATATATATGCCCTCTATTAATGGCTAATGACTGGAAGTGTTCAAAACACCTATGGAAGATTTTGAGATTGCAACAACCAAGTTTACCAAGGTTGAACCCTCAGTTAGATTGACTTTCTTATTGTGAAAAATATCAGTAGAAAACAAGCAAGCATATAAGTGATCTAGATGTTGATGCATTGTATTATTCTTATAGTGTTATGGGTTGAAGTGTTACTATCAATGCTCCCTAGTGTTCTAGAGCATTTCAATTGTTTTCTTGATATTTGAATGCACATACAAATGTCTATAAATATCAAAAAATAATAATTTCTCATATAAATGTTTACTAAGTCTACTTCAATAAGCAAAAAAAATGAGAATTAGTCATGAATTCTATATTTTGATTTTCTTATCAAATACATCACATGTGGAAAAAAGATTGAAACCAAAAAATATATAAATTCTAGATATTTAAAATGAAAGAACATAATCTAGTCATAATAATAAATAACATGAAAGTAATAGAATAAATGTAAATAAAATGGAGATAAAAATGTATCTCTAGAAATGAACATAAATGAGAAATAAAAATCAAGGTGAAATAAAAATCAGGGAAAGAAAACCAAATTTGATAATTTAAAAGAAATGGCTCACATAATTTTTTTAAAATTATATTAGAATAATCTCCAAATTGAATCAACGTTGGCATAAACCTGTGTATGAAAAGGAGGTTTGAAGTTGAAAGTTTAACAAAGAAACTTCTAGGAAATGTTTAAATGTGTGCACTTATTCTCAAGTAAAGTCAAACATGTATATGAAAAGAAAGGTTAAGTTAAAGCAATTTGCACCCACTTTCTGTGACTTCAGATTTAACAAAGCAACTTTTGGGAAATATTTAAATGCGTGCACTTATTCAATCTTAGTCAAGTCAAAACCATTGTTCAGAAAGTGGGCTTGGTCAATTCATGCTGAGAATATTTTGATGCCTCCAACTTGTCTTCCACGCGAAGTAATATGAGCCTACAAAACCATCTTGAAGGTAACCCCAAACTCAGTTGAAATCTATTTACAGTGAAAAGTTCAAGCATTATAATTCATCCAAAATACTTTTGCAGGAGATGAGTATGAATACCCACAATCAAGATGTGGACGATTCAGACAAAAGTTGTGATGAAGAAGACCAAAATAGTTATGCTTTCAACAATCTGATTGTAAGATTTATGTTTGGGTGTCTACTGGATGAAAATGGTGAGAAAGAGAGAAAGAAGGATCAACACTCACCAGAAGTATCATCATTCATTGTTGCCCAGCAACACTTCAGACAGGTTCAACATGTCCGTCTATAGTTTTCACTGGTTTGTTTAGGGGTTAATCAGGCCTATATATAACTTATGGCTGTCACAAAGGCCTTAAAGAATAGGGCTACTATGCCCTAATTGAAGTTCAATATTTGTTTCCTAAGTTGTGATTTTTATTTAAGGGGATATTTTAATTTATTTTAAACTATTAATTAGCCAATAGGCTATTATAGGTAAGCATTTCACCAAAAACATGTCCGTTCAAACCAGATGCCATTGAATGTTGAAAACTACTCATGGAACAATAAATGAAGATCCATGTAAACGGATGCCATTGAATGTTGAAAACTACTCATGGAACAATAAATGAAGATCCATGTGCAATCCCATATAGAATCTACCGCATTAAAGCTAGAAAGATCTCAACGAATCTCTGCATGATCGCTGAAATCCTCTACATGATTGCTGAAATCTCCAGATGGATTGGATTGTCTTTAAGGAAGATATTTCTGATTAGTGAAATGGATTGCCTTTAACGAAGATATTTCTGGTTGGCTACAACATTGAATAGATTTCTAGGCATTTGCACTTTCACTTTCACCGCAGTGATGTTATTTAGCTCCTTTCATTTAAGACGGTTGAAATTGAACCCCACATGGTTGTGATCTGGATCATCATGACAGCGTAAAGAATTTTGAGAATATTAAAGGCAACTTAGGAAACAAATTTTGAGATGGATTCATGTTGAATCACTACTCATGAAACATGGGTCATCGAGTTTGACTCAAAAATCACACAGTTAAATCCTGATATTCACATCACAATTTGACTAGCTGTGGAAATCATCTCCTACTTATCAATTGATGAGCTTAAGGGGCTTCCTAATGAATGGTTCATAAGGCACAACACTTGGTGAAGGTTTTGCAAATGGGGTTGCAAGCTTTGGGTTTAACTATAGAGGAAACTCCGTAGTTAAGCGCGCTCAGGCTGGAGTAGTACTGGGATGGGTGACCTCCCGGGAAGTCCCGATGCTTCACCCCTGTGAGCATCACCTAGATCCAATGAGTGCTAAGTGTTCCATTTATTCTCATGTGAGATGGATTCATGTTGAATCACTACTCATGAAACATGGGTCATCGAGTTTGACTCAAAAATCACACAGTTAAATCCTGATATTCACATCACAATTTGACTAGCGGTGGAAATCATCTCCTACTTATCAATATTAAAGGCATTTAGAACAATGTATTTTTCTTGGATCATAAAGCTATGCCAGAGTCAGAGACAAGTGAGACCAACAGCAAGGTAAATGTGAAGGAAGCATGGCTGATTGTAGAATTTTTCCACCATCTCCTAAAACAAGGTTATGAAAATAGCGACATAACAATTCTGACCATGTATAAAGGTCAGATGAGTGAGATTCAGAAAAATCTCAAGGACCATATTCTTAGTCAGACTAAAATAGAGAGGATGGGCCCTGAAACATTGAAGAGTCCACGAATTTGTTCTATGGGTAACTACGAGGGAGAGGAATGCAAAATTATCATATTATCTCTATTAAGTAGCAATAAAATATTTGGGGTGGGAGGGTCCAAGGGAAATATTGGGTTTCTGAAAGTATCAGAGTATGTGTGGCATTGTCAAGACGCAAAATGGGGCTATATATATTTGGGAATGCAGAGTGCTCAGCCTCTAAAAGTGATTTATGGGAATCAGTTATTCAGAATTTGGTGACTGTCAAATCCATTGGACCTACTCTTTCACTGGCTTGTCAAAATTATCCCCAAACAGGAAAAAAAAAAAATTCAAGAGCTGAAGATTTCAGTGTAGTGGAAGATAGAGGTTGTAGCCGGCCTTGTGAATATCAGATGAAGTGTGGGCATGCTTGTAAAAGGAGGTTTCACCCCTCAAATCATGATAGGATAATTTCCCAAAGCCATGTCCAAACAAATTTGAAAACTCGTAGCCATCAGTGTACGCTGATTTGTCACTTCCCTAAAGATTGCCCTTCATGTAGGGTTCCAGTACCCAAAGTTCTCCCTAAATGTGGTCATCACTTAGTTCTCCATTGCTCTCATTCTGTGGTTAATGCCCTTTGCATTGAGCCTTGTTAATTGGTTCTTTGCATTACTTCTGTGCTTCTGATACTCTTTTTAGATTAAAAAAACCTATCAATTATTACAGAGGGATAATCTGCTTTAGGAGCAACACTCTTTTGTATCATCTGCCTCGACATGGTCACATCAACATACCATTTAAGACTATCTCATCCATCATATGATGAGAAAAGTCAAATTCATTAGCACTACAAAACACAGCAATCATTTTATTATAAGTTCATGTGTAAAGGACAATACCACCCTACCGCATCAAATCCCACAAGCCATAGGAATTCCTTGTATCCTTGTCCCTCCCAAGGTTATCAATCACACTTTAAATCAAGTCTGGTAAACACATTCTACTCTTCATCACAACCAAGAATTAAATGGCCTCCTCTACCTCTTGACCATTGATAATGGTGTTGAAGAAAGTATTGTTAGCCAAGTTGTTGGAGGGAGCTTGTCTTTCTTCACATTCCCTTTGTTCTCCCACCCCTCCAAGAGACATCATCACACTTGATCTTCTCTTTGCATCAATCGAAGAACTCTTGTGCCTTCTCTGTTTGGAGTTGTAGCTGCACATGGCACTCAAAAGATAGTTGAGATTAATAACATCCTGAATGCATCCGTAATTTTCTATTACCTCAAATGTCATCACGGTCTAATCAATCTGAACCCCACCTTCACATAGCTCCTAAACATAAAGGAAAAGGTTTCCACGGACAAAGTACCCTCTACCTTCATGATCTTAATGCAGTACCTCATTATATCAAAAATACTATCCTCCCCCAACAAATCCACCTCCAAATCCATGCATAAGGGGTGTTCCTTTTGCCTCAAAGCTTCTAGCTTGCCCGCTTGAAAGACTTGAGAGCATCCATACTAGCATAGAACAAAAATGAATGGCTTCCCACTTTATTTCTTCCACATTTTTCATACATGACTACCACGAAATTTGCTTCCACACCCATATTCTAAATATCCTCTAAAGCCTTTAGTGTATACTGTTCCAAATGAAAGTCATTTGTCCATACCTCTTTGACAACGGCTAAAAGGTAAACTATTTTGTTTACCACCTACCTGCTGTATCTGGCACCCCCTGCCATTTTGCACAAGGCCAAGTAGTGTCAAATTAAGACTATCTTTCTGTGCATGGGTTGTTCCTCCAAGTATTATCATATTATTATTTGAATGAGCCGTATGTCTTAAAGATATGCGTTGAAATTAATCAATATAATTAAAAAAAATTAATGTACGATAATTCTAAAACTAAAGAATATAATTAATTTTTATCATTTAAATTATAATTGCTATGATAATAATTTTAATTATTTCTATTATGATAATTATAATTTCTATGATAATAATATTGAATAATTTCTATGATAAAAATATAAAAAATAATATAATTAATTTTTTAAGGAATTATAATTATTAAAATATTAATATTTCATATCTTATTATTATTATTATTATTATAAGTTCAAATATGAAATAATAATAATAAGATTAAATAATTTAAATTTTATTTTATTTTTTATTTAAATTTAAAATGTAATTATTGACTTTTATATCTTTAATGTGTGATAATTTAAACTTTAAATTTGAAGATTATAATCTATTAAAAATATATCACATAATTTAAATTGAATTGAAATAGTCATTGATTACTGTTAAAATTAAATTACTATTGTCTTATAATACATTCATATTCTTTAAATAATAATAATAATAATAAGATATGAAATATTAATATTTTGATAATTATAATTCCTTAAAAAATTAATTATATATATATATATATATATATATATTTATTATTATAGAAATTATTTAATATTATTATCATAGAAATTTTAATTTTAATTATATAATTTAAATAAATAAAATTAATTATATTCTTTTTTATATTATTATAATAGAAATTATTTCTATTATTATAATTATATTTCTTCTAAAATTTTATATTAAATAATTATAATTAAAATAATATTAAAATTATAATTTCTATGAGCCTAATTTTAGTTTAGAATTATCATACATTAAATAATTTTAATTATATTGATTAATTTCAACACATATCTTTACGACATACAGCCCATTCAAATAATAATATGATAATACTTGGAGGAATAGCCCCTGCACGGAAAGATAGTCTTAATTTGACACTACTTGGCCGCGTGCAAAATGGCAGGCAGGTAGGCGGTACGAGCTAAGGGTAAACAAAATAGTTTACCCTTTAGCCGTTGCCTACCTCTTTCTACAGACTCTGTTTGTTTCTCCTCTCTACCCAATCTTTTAACTAATACAAGGTGGTATCTATGTTGTGAAATAATTGACCTGCCACGTGTAAAACACTCTCCAAACGTGTAGCATGGATAGCACGTGGACTTTTGACAAGCTGCCACAAGTTCTTCTACACTAAACTATAGAATGGGAGATAGTAACTATGGGTATATAATTAAATTTTAAAAATATATGCATTTGGTAGCTCTGATAAAAAGGAAACAAAATCTCAAAGAAATTTGATTCATATTTGCAACTACCTCAAAAGAAAGTCATTTCATCGGTCTTGAGATCAAAAGACGTATGAGACCTAAGAGCTGACTTCTTGAAAATAAGCAAAGCGTTATTGAAAAAAAAAAGAGATAATATGAAATGTATTTATTATATTAAAAAATTTAAAGTTCACTAATTTAAAAGCGTTCAATCCAAAGTCAATTTATAGGAAAATAAAAAATCATATACAAACTCAAAATATAACCTTCAATAAAGTGATATAAAAAAATTACATGATACAATTAATAGTATTTATAGGTCTACAAACAAAATTTTTATTGGTAAAAAGTAGGATTCTTATAAATCAAAACATTTTCCTTGGATTAGAAATTTATAGGCTAGTATATAAGACTAGAAATTTATATTCAAGTGTAGAGGATAAAATCACCATGATCATGCAAATTATCAAACTCAATTGAACCTTAATTTTAGTATATTAAAAGTGGTGCATATTGTATGTACACCTCAATTTAACATATCTTTAATGTAAACAAAAATTTATACCCATTTCACCATATATTGGATTGATGTGAATTCTATTTCTCTCTCTTCCTAACCCTTCCTATCTTCATCTTTACCTTGTGTCATCTCCACACCAAATCTCTATTTCTCATGCTCAAACTATCTATTTTTATTCTTTTACCTTCTTTAAATCATCCAAACTTTAGGCAGGAACTTTGACGCTTTGTGTCCCTTGTTTAATGGGGTTTTTAATGGAACGAAATAGAATCAATCTGTGGAAAAATATGGTCATTACAAACAATTTGCATGCTCTAAACCTTTTGTGTTTGAAATGGAAAATTTACTAATTTTACAAAAATATAATTTATGCACGAACAAACTGGATGTCTTTCTTTACATTTAAATCAGATTACTAATGATCCTTAGTAGCTTTCCATGAATAGTATTGAAACAAAATTCCATCAATCAAAACATGCCTTCAGTTCAATATTTTTATTTACTTCTTCTTTTTATTAAAGATTCATTAATTAATAATACCAGAGATTAGGGAAGGTGTTAATTGTTTCTTGGTTGTTTTGATACTTATCTGATGGGTTTGAATCATGACCATATGTTAATTGTTGTTGCAAGAAAAAACAATGAATCAACATTCTTGAAAAAAAATGTGAGAGAGGCCTGGTTATGGTGTTCATGTGTGTTTCAAGGTTGGTATGCATTCATGAGATGTTGAAGATTCCCTTGGAAGGATGGAATAGACGAGAGACTTAAGTTTATGAGACACATACCTATTTTTACTGGGTGGTGGGTTAATTCCTTTATCCCTTAGTCTCTTCTCTTTTGCATCTTCAATGATTTCATTCCGCTCCAGTTGTGGCACCATAGGAGGATACTCATACTTTGGGTTGAGCTTTAGAGCCCTTTTGTACTGGTCTCTCATAGTCTTTAGATGTTTGCAAGCTTTTTTTAGAAATTGGGCTCTGTTCAAAATATTTTGACCAAAGAACTCCTCCATAGTTTTTATGAGATAGAAATATGGAGTTAACAAGAGTGAGATTAATGGTAAAACATGTATTAACATGAGGTTCTTGAAAGTACAATGTAAAGTGAGTTTATTTATTAAAATTAAAGTATCAAAACAAATCAGATTATAAAATTTCCACATTGTGCAAATAGACTATCAATAGCTCACACTAGAGAATCCATCAATGCAATCTTACAAGCCACAAAATGTGATGTTTCCAAATAGTTTGATCCTTGTGTACATTGTCAATGATGTTCTAATTTTTATACACTTTCTAGGTTTGATAAGAACCTCTAAAAGATTCATTGATTTATGATATTTTAAGTAATCAACCTAATACATCCAATGCTTTTTATTAGTGTCTTTACTTACTTCAAAACCCTGATTGCATCTTCTAACCTATGTAAAACATAAAGTACTTGAATCAAGTTTGTTTAAAATGAACAAATTTTATCTATGAGATCAACATTGGTAATATTTAAATTGTTCACACAACCTTTTTGTACTTGAGGACTGATAGTAGATAGGAAATAACAAGCATGAACTATCTAATGGAAAAAAAAATTTCTTTGACCATGGTTAGACCCTTGCTAATTGATTTCGACTTGATGATTAATAGTAGATACAAAATAGAAAGCATAAACCATCAAATAGAAAATATTTATTTTTCTTTGGCAATGGTTAGACCCTTGCTAATTGCTTCTCATCTAGTTGTGCATAACGTGTTGGGTTTGATATTTTTTCTTTTTTGGTACATGAATTGTGAAGGTTTAAATGGATCAAATTTATCCATGCATGTGAAACTTGAACAACTAATATAATTTCAATTTACTTGAATAAGAAGTACATTTACATAGCTACAAGTAACATACCTTTATATCAATATCGAGATCAAAACATACAATGAGAACCACTTTTGTTTTGTAAGCATAAATGCACCAAGATGGTGTGCAAAAAGGAGGGTATAAGTGACTATTATTTTCTAATCAAGTAAATATGAGCTCCACTTGAAAAAAATATTCTTAATTTTTCATCAAAAACCATAACAATTTTTTTTGTGTGTGTTTTACAAAATATATAATTAGACATAGTTTTCTTAAAATCCTTTTCATGCATTGGGTATAACATGCATCAAAATAATTGAAATTACATCAAGTGTAGAATAGTAATATGTAATTTATTTTGAATTTGGTAAGAAATGGTATACCTATGTCTTTAAGATTTGTCAAAATGTTGGTAAATAAATTAAATTTTACCATGTTAATGTTGTCCAAAAATAGAAAAAAATGTGTAGTCGAAAAGTTGAGAAGACATATGAGATTATGATGGTAATTTTAGAAATACCCACTTGATCATTGGAAAAAATTTAGAGTCAATTTTCAGCCCTCATTCGAAGTCATAATGTGTATGGATTCCTATATGTACACTTGTAACTCATATATACAATAGACACATTGACCATTAAATTAATATTTTAAAAAATTATAAATAATTTCAATTACCATATAACATTTAATAACAGTATAGACCATTATAGGGTATATATACCTTTGGGAGCAATTCACAACACTTATCACATAGACAACAATATTTTGCCAACAAGGTGACACTCAAATACAAATTGACTTTTGTCTCATGTTGCAAAATATACACAATGTATAATTGAATGAACAAGATTGGGAATTACAAATGCAATGTAGAAACAACAAATTGTATTTTTGAATAAAATAAATTTGACCCATCAAAGCACCTTTACTTTATAAACAATCTAGTGGGGCAAAGAATGATAATGGTGTTGATTTACTTCCAAAAGAATTCTTTCTTTGTAAATGCCAAAAAACAATGTTATTTACAACAAACCCCTTGATTCAAATATGTCTCTTAAATGGATCACTTGGGGAGGTGCTAGATATTGTGTGCACACCTAGTTGTAAACCCCTAGAACTACCTCTATATGTGGTTGTTTGATTTGAAAATTACAATGGCCTACCTTGGAATTAAGATCACTAAAAACATTAACCTATAATGCATATATCCCCAAGTAATCATAGAAAAATACCACTATCCATGTTATCAACACTCACCATACATAAATCACAAGGATTGACACTTTAAAAAACAACAATTGATATTAGTTCAAGAGTTAAATCACTATAAAATAGTCATATAGGACAACTAATCTCCTTTGATTGATATTTAAAATAATGAAAAACAATCCATATACAATTATCAAGGAAAAGGAAGACTCTCATTGTAGCGCAAAAAGGTACAAAATCTTGTACTTTTCTTTAATATATATGACTCTATATATGTTTACTCATCACTATTTTATTGGCTACATTAGTGCAATTCAATATCCTCTTTTCCTAATGAATAAAGTTGTTGTGCTACAAGTATGGTGAGAAAATGCCCCTTGTGGCTATGCAAATCGTATTTTTTTGAAAAGGAATTGTATTACCAATTCAAACTTTTTCTTAAAATTCATTTGTTCTTGTTCCAATAAAAATAATCCATTACCTTGTAATACATACAATACATAAAACATGCAAACAAAAATGTACCTAAAAGCTTCTACTATTTTTCTTTAAAAATAGTTTACTTTGAAGGAAAAATGCGTACCAATGTAAGTATCTTTATTTTTTGTTTTCTTCTTCTACATTTCTTTTAGTTTTATCTTTCAAATTAACAAAGTTTAATGTACTTGTTTGAACTTTAATTTTCCTTTTATATTAATTAAATGTCTAGGAAAATAAAATATGTATGTGCAATCATCTTATATACTTGTACCTTTGCCCCTTGCTCCATCAGGTGCAAGTGCTAGTCTAGCATTTGGCAGCTATAATTATGTTGAGCCATCTACTTCAAAAATATTTTATATATTGTTGCTTATTTTCTCTTTGTTTTCAAACGATTTTTTTCAAATTGATGAACTATTAATAGGGTTTGGATCAATGGATAATGAATTTTACATTGTAAGTGTCTAAATGACGCCTACCAAAACTTCTTCATAGATGTCACAGTGAGTAAATTTCTAAGATTTATTTTTTATGAAGATTATTTTTATATATAGATTTTAGATATGTGAGTTCCACTCATATTCATAGGTTTAAGATCAATTTCGTAGGCATTATATTGAACTAGATAATGGCACAAAGAAATCAATAACACAAGTATTAGACTAATTGTTTCTAAAGCATCTACAAATTGGTCAATCAAATAGTGACATCAATTATAAGGAAGTCTTCATAATGTTTGAAAGTAAGTGCTATTTATCTTATTCATTTAACTTTTGAGAATTGAACAATTATTATTACATGGAATAATTACATGATTTAATTGTTAATGTTGAGTGATTGCTTTTGGAATTTTTATTTTTTTTGTTTTTTTGTTTTTTTTCTGGATGAATTCATTTAATTTGGTCCCAACATTTTTTTGACAAACAGATTTATCACTAAATGCATTCATGTTATTTCTTTAATGATCTACAACTTCAAAGAAAATTATCTTTGCAATGTAAACTTCAAAGAAATTGCTTCATGTAGTTTTCTGCTTTTCAAAAGGTCTCACTTTTACATTACAAATTGCCTTATTTTTATAGGCATCATTTGGATAATTAACCCGTTTCATTTTAGTAACTAACTCAGTTTTTTAGAACAAGGTTATGAACTTTACATATTTTGAGCAGAATTGGTCAAGTTTGTAACTTTGACCAGAATTGTAAAAGTGACAAAAATCATTATTTCTTTGTAAATAATAAATTTTCCATCAAATGGACTTGAAATAGACTTAAATAGTCTTATGCACTGGTTCCTTCATATCCTCTGGGTTTATAGTTTCAGGATTGTTCTCGGTCTCTATGATCTCCACCATGTTCATGCTTTCAAGATGTAGAGATTCTTGTTGTACCATACGACACTATTTTGCAGCTCTTTTTTATCAACATGGTTAATGCTCTGATATCCCATAACTCTTCATGTGGTGGCTTGTGTTGCAGGCATATAGCTTCAATGTCATGTTCTTAAAGATGAATAACTTGTAACCATTGAATTCCATTCCATGAAATGACGAACTCCACCTTCTTCATGAATGCTGACTCAGACTGCAATTCAATCCACGCAGTCAAAATATCTATGCTGGATGAAATGTTTTAATTAAATATCAACAATTACGCATCTGCATTTTCAATAATCTCACCTTAACAATAATGCCTTCATTAGATTGCAGAAGATTGGAATTCCCATTGAAGGTTCAGAAACAACATTTCTTAGTCACAGACGTATTACCGGTGATGTGAGAGCAAAAACATTTGTAGTTGCTTTTACCGTTTTTAGGATCAGAGAGTCCCCTTCGGTACAAACACAAATTGTGTAAATATCTCCATATAGGCGAAAGATTCATATTTATGCTGGTTGTCAAACACATGTTGAGAGAGACCGCGCTCACTGACGAAAGGAGGACGATAAAATAGTAAATATCTCCATATCGGCGAAAGATTTATATTTATGCTGGTTGTCAAACACGTGTTGAGAGAGACCGCGCTCACTGACGAAATCACAAATTCGTTTGACCAGAGATAGGTGCCATTATAGTCACCGATCGAAGCTTGCACTGTATAGGAAATCATTAATTTTATGGTGGATGTCTCCAATTACTCATTTGGGGGGAGATATTGCAAATGTGTCTCATCATTTATTCTAAGATTATACCCATAACCTTCTGGTGAACTCTGCGCCTGTTATTTGACGGGCTCTTTATTCCCAATGTTACACATGCATGACTATCAATTGGGCCTGTATCTTTTAATGACTGTTTCTTGAATGTCCAGTAAGAAGTGCCTCGAAATTGGAGCATTTAAAAATAATTTTAGTTATGGCCGCTCGATTTTTAACCACACAGAACCTTTCTAAAGGTTTTCATTTTGAATTTTCTACGCATTTCATAAAATGGGTTGGGAATGCTAAGATTATGAGTTTAACCATTTCAAGCATCAATGGTTGTGTTGACTTTTTTGAGCAGTTTAAAAGCTGAGTTAGAAATGTTCAACTTTGGAGCATCAAGAACCATTAAATTATGTGTGCTAGAATTTTAGGCATAAGTAAATATTTCTAATTTTTTTGTTAGAATTTTTAATAATTTGAATATTTTACTCATTTTTTAAAGTCTTTGAGTTAGAAATTATAACATTTCAAGCGACATCGATTAAATCTGAACTGTCACTCTATCGCTCTACAACTTTCCCGCTCACTTCACAGTTTGAATTTTGAACAGCCATGGCCCTAGAGGGCCTAGGCATGATGGAGGCTTCATTGTGCCTAGACTTGCGCATGGTACTGGAGCTTTAGAGAGAAGATCCTCCCTCTTTGTCGGGTATTGTGTTGGGTCAGACTAACACTGTTGAGCCCCCTTTGTCAGCTTCTAAAGTTGACTCTCGTGTTGAGGATGGGTACCCTGATTCCCCCCCATGTCCCTAAGGGAGGGTGGAAAAATGCGCTTGTTGGGGGAAAGGAGGGGAACACTAAGCTTGAAGATCCCAAGATCACCCACGGTCTTATTGAACTGGAAATCTCCTTCCTAGATAGTGTGCTAGAAAATGTTGCTACCTCGCTTCAACATTGTGTTGCGGGTACATTTGTTTCCTTCAGGCCATCGATTGAAATGACCAGGAAGTGGGTGGCACAAAAATGGTCTATGAAGGGGAGTGTTTGTGTCTCAGTCATGCCTAGTGGCCTCTTCTACTTCCGTTTCACAACTGTTGAGGACCTGGTAGCTATCTTTTCTGGGACTTGGTACTAAGGCAAGCACTATCTGGCCTTAGGTAAATGGTACCCTAGCTCTGATACCAGCCTGGAGCTCCAATGCCTTGCCCCGGTTTGGGTCCATTTGCCAGGCTTACTACTGGAGTTCTGGGATGAAAAGATTCTGAGATGCATTGGGAACACTTTTGGACATTTTGTTGCATTGGACCAAGTAAGTCTACATAAATCTAGACTTTTCTTTGCTAGATTCCATGTGAATGTCACCATTAATAGGACACTACTGACCATGGTCACGTTGTCCACTAAGTGGGGGAAAAGGGTCTAGCTGATTGAATATGAGAATGCTAGTCTGTATTGCCAAAAATGTGGGTGTTTTGGCCACATGATGATGGATTATACCACACCTTCTATGAAGGACAAGAAAAAGGTGGACTTTTCAAGCATTGTTAAGTCCCCTACTACGTTGGGAGAACCTTTGACTTCTCCTATGGTAGTAGATGTTGCTAGTAAGGAGGATAGCCTTGTAGACCAAACTACAAAAGAATGTAAAGAGAAAGAAAGGGAGCAGGAAGCTGACAAGTTGGCTTTGATTATAAGTGTGGAAGCAAAGAAAGGGATGGATATGGAGGAATAGATGTTTAGGAAGGAGATTGATGACCTCCTAAAATCCCTAGTGGTGGGAGAGGATACTGATAACTAGACTTTGGAGGAAGGTGAAATTGGGACCCCTGGTGATGCCTCATTGGGTGTGGTGATTTCAAGCAATGCTTCCACTAGGGGTCTAGAGATATTGACCAGGAAGCCTTTGGTTTCCCTGGGTTCTTTGGCTAGGAAATAGACCACTATGTTGCTGACCTTGTTAGTTTGTGGTGACTGATCAGGAAAGTATTATACGTACTTCATAAATTATTTGGAGCTCGGGGCATCACCCTGATTTTTTTTTTGGTACTATTCAAAGATTCACCATTCATGGATTCACCACTAAAGTAATGGCTAATATTCACCAATTTATGGCCGACATGTAGTAACCCTAAAGTGGTTTAATACTTGTATAAAAGAGCTTAGGGTTAGGGTTGTTTAATATAGTGGTGATGAGAAATTGGTTCTTGCGGCGGTATTGAGCTGTAAGGGATTACAAATTGTAATTAGGTTATAATCACTAGATCATAATAATATTAGGCTTGCTGTTTGGTGGACGTAGCCCAGGGATTGGGTGAACCATGTTAAATCTTGGTGTCTTGTGTTCTTTTCTGTGTGATCTATTATTTTATGTTATTGGTTATATTTGCATGCAATTGTTATTTTTATCTATCGTATAATCCTAATAGACCCCAGTCAAGAATTCCCTACCATTAATGGAGGTGGAGGAGTTTCAACAAAGGTGAACTTGAAATGTTGGCTCACTCGGGGATTGTTACCCAAAAAAGGCTCAAATTGGTGACTCAGGTGACGAGGATGCGACCAAGGTTGCGGTCAAAGTCATTAGAAGTATTGAGGAATTTGAGGGTAGGATGGCTCTCTTGACCCCCTCCTCCCCCCAAACAAGTGTCACTAAAGAGTGGGAATTCCCTAAGAGGAAAACTAGGGGTGGTAAGAAACTGGATGTGGGGGTAGCTAACACTATGCGTTGTCCTAACAATAGAATGACTTGAACAAAGCAAGCAACAAGGGAGAAGGCCAGTGGAAGATAACTTACACTGGAGACAATTAAAAAAGTTAATAAATGAAATTCCTTTCTTGGAATATTAGGGGGTTGAATAACTCCCAGAAAAAATATGCTCTTAGACAATGTATTCTTGTTAAAAGGGTTGATTTTATCCTCATTTAAGAAACTAAGATGTCTAATCAAAACTTCTCTAAGTTGGTTGATAAGTTATGGCCTAGTGTTGGTTTCCTACATAAGGAAGTGGAAGGGGCCTCAGGGGGTCTTGCAACTATGCGGAACCCCATTTTCTTGACAAGTAGGGAGGTCTATAAAGAAAAGAAATTTCTTAATTATGGAGTTTAGCAATGACAAAATGGTGTGGAATCTGGTGAACATTTACGCCACAAATACCAGGGTTGGAAGAAGTGAAGTTTGGGAAAGGATCGGAAGGGAGGTGGATTGTATGAAGGACAAAAGCATTATGTGTATGGGGGGCTTTAACACTCCCCTATACTCTTCAAAAAAGCTTGGGGCAACCAATGACTTCTCAGAAAGTATGCAAGATCTTTTGGATTTCATTAACACCTATGATCCCTTGGATGTTGACCTACAAGGTAATCCCTTTCCTTGGACCAATAATAGGAAGGGCCAGGACTTGATTCAAGTCAGGTTGGATCAACTCCTGGTTTTAGGGGACTGGCTCCACCTCACCCCCTCCTCCCTAGTCAACCTTTCAAGAACTATTTCTGACCACTCTCAGATTATGTTTAATTGGGAGAATGTTCTTGTGGGTGGGCCTAAACACTTTAGATATGAAATTATGTGGCAATCCCATCCAGACTTCAAAAATATAAAGGAAGAATGGTGGAATATCAGAGTGGATGGGATTTCTATGTTCCAGTTGACTCAGAAAATGGATAATGTAAGGAGGAATGCTAAGGATTGGGCCAAGAGATCCTTTGGTGATGTGTTCAAAATCAAAATGGATTTAGAGGAAGAGGTCAAAAGGATGCAAGATGCCATTGCAGTGGGGGATGACTTAGAGGCTACCACCCTTGAAGAGGAGAAATGTAGGAAGAAGTGGAAAGAAACCATTAGCAAGGAGGAGATCTTTTGGAAGCAAAGGTCTCACATTTCTTGGTTGACTGAAGGAGATAGGAGTACCTCATTTTTCATAAATCTGCTTCGATACATGAAAAATGAAACACCATTACCTCCCTACAAGAGGAAGGAGGAAGGGCCTTAATGGAATGGGAGGATATGGGAAGACATGTGGTGGAGTTCTTCACTAATGCTTATAAAAGGGACAAGAGGAGCAATGATATAATCAGGAGAAGTATGCTCAATAACATTCCAATAGTGTTGGGGAATGAGGAAAATGATAAGCTAAAGGAGAAAATCTTAGAAGAGGAAGTGAAGAATGTCAAAATTAGAACTTTCATAAAATCTTTTAAATTTAATTCTTTTATTTAATTAATTTCTCAATTAATTGAAATAATTAAATATTGAATTTTCTTTATAATTTTTTCATTAAATTAACTCATTAAAAACTCTTTCAATTTGATTTAATTAAAATAGAAAATTATCACAGACCCACAAGACAAAATATGACAACTCAACTAAAGACAAAGAATGAAATCAAACTTCAGGGTCTGAATCATGAATTCACTCATTTGACAAATTTGAATGGGTAAACAACTTAGGTGTTTGTTCTACTTTCTAGGAAAATTGGCTTGGGTTACAGTTTGGACTCAATATTTATCTCCCCACTTATACCATTAAGATTCTGCGATAGAGTACATTCATCCTTGCAATTCAGTGAAGTCGATACCCATACCTACAATATGCATAAAATCTGAGCATGTGCATACACATATAATCTAAATTAAATATGCAATGGCAGGAAGTGGTTCATCGTGTAGATCCTAACTAGCAAGTGACTACGACTCCCTCCCTCAACCACATTAGGAATGTCAATCATAAAGTAAAATATACATGTACACCATACACATGCAAGTATGGGGTAAGTATCCATAAAATTGCATATAAATCATTCATCTAACTAACATCATGCAATAACTAAAATTGATGTGTGAACATACATATATCATCATAGAAATAATCTTGAACACATGAAATAACTTAGTAACTCATCACATATATATAAACTGAGCATGAAATACATCTAATCAAGCCTAGTAACCAATTACCACTAATCATAAAGTTGACCTAAAAGAACCTGACAATATAACAAGAAAAGTCAACTAGGGATAGGCATTACAAAGGACAGGTATGTGTGAAATCTTTAGGTAGTAATTTTTTTCCTATTAGATTACTTGTGTTAGAAGTTAGAATTTAAGAAAATTTTATATTGAGAACCTCCACTTTTTGAAGGTTTTTATTTCCTTAAACTATATTGGGAACCAAAATTTAACCCTAAAACACACATACCCTAATCATTCTCATATTGGGTTAAAATCCCTAATTTACTTGTTGCATAATGGAATGGCAAAAACTTGGAAAAGATAAGGGAAACCCTAAGGAAATTCATTAGATTTGAAAAGAAAATTTTCCTAGGTAGATTGACAGAAAAGAAGGTTTTGGTAGACTTGGAGACCAAATAAGATTCAATGATAATCTAGAGATATTAATAGAAAAGGGATCATGGTTATAGAAGGTCTTAAGGCTCATACTAAAGGATGAAAATTCATACCAAGATATAGGATATGTTGCAAGTTGCACAAAATGTGTGAAAACATAGTTAATATCCCCTTTGTTGAACCTATTGGATCTAAGACACTACAAAAAAGGGCCCAAAATATAGAGTTCCCAATATTCCTAGGTCATATTTGAATCCTAACAATAATACTTACAAACTAGGTTTGATTATGATTATGGGGGTTGAGAAAGAGTGCAAAATAGATGTTAACAATCTTTTTAAGGATGGGGATGCATTGACAAAGGTAGTTGAGGTGGATTTTTTTTATTCTACACCAAATATGCTACCAGTAGAAATTATTTTTCAAGATATAGATTCACTTGATAAACTAGATGTTATAAGATGTAGTCTAGGGACATGCTAATAAGGAAGAAAATAAGATTCTAGCCATCAAAGAGTGCACAACTAAATAAAATTCAAAGTACAAGGATATGATGATGAGGATATTGAAGAAATATAGAGATTGATTCCAAAAAAATTGGAGTTGGGGGACTAATAAGCTAACCAAGAAGTGGAATGTTATCTATATTTGGATCTTTGGTAGAATGAAAAGAAATTTCATGCAATAGATGTGGATCTTTGAATTTCACAGATTAGATAAGGCCTCAAAGTTCTAGGCACATGGGAGTAATTTAGGGAACAAACGATGATGAATTTTCTTGGAAGAATTGATATTGAAATATGGGACAATATAAGGGTGAAAAAATATTACAACATTGTTAATAGAAAGAAAGGGGAATCCCCTTCTCCAGGAGCCATAAGGCTCTTAACATGGATTGTTAGGGGCTTGAGTACCTCTAGAAAATAATACTTGGCCAAGAAATATTTTTCTATGATTAATGTTGATATGGTATAAACCTAATAGACTAAATTTAATATTGAAGACTTATAGACATACACAAGGAAGTTAGGAATTTGAAAAGGATAACCAATTCATGCTAATGATGCATCCTTAGGTTTGGGTATCATTTGGGAGAGAGGTTTAGTAGCCTTCATTTTTTTGGAAATAAGAATATCATGGATGGCTGGATGGATTCAAAATATCAACTTTTAGGTAAAATTCATCTTAGTCAATATTTGTGGTCTAATACCTACAAAAGAGAGAAGTGCAAATAGAGATAGACAATTTCATCTTAAATAATGCAATAACACAAGTTCTCATAGAAGGGTTTTCACAATAATTTTTTATTCATTAGATAAGATCAGAGGTTTATTTAGGCTAGGTCAATCACACACTAATTTCAAGGATTTTTGAAGGAGGAAAAATCTAATGGAGATACCTATACAACAAGGATAGTTCACATGGAGCAAGAAAATGTGTGTGTGTGTGTGTGTATTTGTATATTCGTCTCTTGCCATATTCTCTATCTCTTCTTATCTTTCTCTTCTCTCTCTTTCACCTTCTCTCTCTTTCTCTCCCTCTCACTCTCTTAGATTATCCTATTCTACGCCCTCTCACTCTCCCCTTCTTTCTCTCACTCTATTCCATTTAATGCATTTCATATGTAATGTATTAGATATGAAACTAATTATGTACATGTAATGTTAAGAGTAAAAATGTTGACCCCTTTTCTATATATCCAATATCATATACATGTGGAACAACATAGGGAAGTGGGCCATTTTTTTAATTCCAATAGACACTACATTATTTTTTCCTTAAAAATTCAGATGTTTTGAAAGGAAAAAATAGAGGAAAGAATAAAAGAAAGATAGAACTTACAAAAGATAAAATGAAAGCTTATAGACAAAGAGATAAGGAAAACCATAGGAAGAGGAGACAGGGTATTTTAAATATTAGTGAAGGTGAGGCCCAAGGTAAACATGTAAATATTATTTCAAGTGAAGAGGAGATTGAATTTTAAAATATTGAGTATAATTTTGATAATGAGAATGCAAATTTGACCAAGTGTTATGCCTTTTGTTCTTATACATGGACAAACATTTGATGATCTTGGTGTCAATTTTTGAAAAAAAAAATGCATATTGACAATGATGTATATATGGCAACTTCTAGACTTGTCTGTAATCTCAACTTCACATAAATTGGTGGTCAATCATCATCCATGGTGGACACTACTATACAATTAAATAGGAGGACTTGTTCTCTATTTTTCAAATGGTTTCTTAATTAAAGACCTTCTAGTTAAAATCAAGAATCAAACTAAATGATATCAAATTTTTTTTTTGAAAAATACCTATTATTTAATTGAAATCTATTCAAATAATATATTTAACACATTTAAATTCATAAATTCAGTCCTCAAAGACCAAAACCTAATGAATAATGTCATAGATGCTTACTAAAATAATTGCCACTATTGTGATATTGCTATAAGGATTTAACTGTGTAGTTTTCGAGCCAAATTCATTGACTCGTGTTTCTTTAGTAATGATTTACATGAATCCATCTCTTATGAGAATAAATGGAACACTCAACACTTATTGGATCTAGGTGATGCTCATAGAGGTGAAGCACTAGGACTTCTTGAGAGGTCACCCATACCTTGGTACTACTCCAACTTGAGCACACTTAAATACAAAGTTTCCTCCATGGTTAAACCCACTCTGCTTGTAACCCCATTTGCAAAACCTTCTACAAGTATTGTGCAATATAACCTATTCATTAGAAACCCATTAACCTCATAAGTTGATTAGTAGGAGGTATTTTCCATGGAGGAAATTCTATAGTTAAGCGTGCTCAAGCTAGAGTAAAACTAGGATGGGTGACCTCCTGGGAAGTCCTCATGCTTCACCTTTGTGAGCATCATCTAGATCCAATGAGTGTGGAGTGTTCCATTTATTCTCATGAGAGATGGATTCGTGTGAATCACTACTCATCAAACATGGGTCAACAAGTTTTACTCAAAAACTACCATGTTAAATCCTAATAGTAATAACACAATTTGACTTCTTGTGGAAACTACCTCCTACTAATTAGTTTTCAATAGATAAATGAAGCATTACTATAGAGCTATTTTGTTTTTCAGTTTCCAAATGCTTGGTGACAAATGTCATTGTTGGAAGTTTTGTAGCACACACAAAAATAGCTACTAATGGATTTCTTATGTGTGCTAAAACAAATAATTGAAATGATCAAATATTTTATGTCAATCCACACGTTAATCTAATTGAAGTCAAAATACTATTCCGTGGAAGGGAGAAAATAATGTCAAAACTTCTCACAAATATAGATTTTCTTGTGCACTAAGAAATTATGTTGATAAATACTTTGCGTATCTACCTAACCACTAATATGAATTCTTTGCAACATTTCAAATACCAGTCTCATGCCAATCACTTTTATTTTAATCAAGAACTATTTTACGAAGCCAATCATTTTGATTGCAAAGAATTATTTTCAAAGTTTTGATCTATAAATAATTTCTTCGCCACTCCTAACCATCACACACTAAGGAAGAAATTAAGCTTGGAGAAGTAAGTCAACTTTGGTTATTTTACACTTTTACCTTGGGAATTAAGCCTTAGTGTGTGATATTTAAGTCATCCAAATTTCTTCACGCAAGATGGGTTTTAATAAGAAAACTCAACATGCCTCTAGTTCGCCTAAATATTTTGATCAAAATCCCAAAATCACAGTAAAAGTTGTGTATTTAGTAATTCAGTTACAAATTTTATTTTTAGTTGTGCAAAGAGAAAAAAAATCTACATGCAAAACAAGCAACCTCATTATAGCTTCTTAGTACCACTTTCATCAGGTGCAACATATTTTTTTATAATTGTAACTTCACCATTTTTCCTCATCTCCATGTTTGATGATGATGATGAAGCATCAACATCATTAGCAAGATCAAAGGCATTTATCTCTAATTAGATTTATTTGTATTTTGAACTCTTTGTGGATTTTGAGCCAGAAATAATACAAATGGAAAAGCCAAAGGAACACAAGATTAATTTACATCTTCACCTAGATGGGTTTTCCATATGGTAGAAACAAAGATGTAAAAAAAATCAAATTATCCAATAATAACATTGTTGTGTTACTGTTAATTTTTTATTACAAATATTTTTTTATGATAAATTTTAATATAATTATATAATAATGTTTAGTATAGTTTTCATGATTTGATTCACATCATATTTTTAATTGAATAATTAATTTTTAATTAGTGGCATTTCATATGTTGTTAATTAACATACAAAAAATGAAAAAATGTATATTAGAATGTAATTTATCGATTTATAAATAAAATAAAATTTTATGTGATTGATACATATAGACCACCAATAAGCTATACGTGTGATCTTTTCAATGTATTCAAAATGATAAAATTAATTAATTTAAAAATATCAAGAAATCAACACTTATAAATACTTAACTACATTAAATTGAAGCATTAAAAATATGCCAACTTTTTATATTATAAAAGTTGAACCGAAAAATCATATTGATTAATATAAGATTACATTACATTAAATGCATAATTTTTTAAAACAAATTTAACTAGAAAAGGATAGTCTGCATCTTCTTTATAATCTAATGGAGAATCTTTGATGCCTTTGTTTATATTTGATTAGATCTTTATTCATTTTTTTTACTTGCAATGTCCTTTAGTACACTAACAATCAAGAAACATCTCTATCCAACCAAGAAAAATACAATTCATATGAGGCATACACTTAAATTTTCTTTCTAAAGATGTGCTTGTGTGGGTTACTTTTTAGTTGGGTGAATAGCATGACTACTTTAGCTTTATAGTTTAGATTGAGCTAAAATCAAAAAGGGTAGAAAAACATTTAAAATAGGCAAAGATTGTATGTGAATTTGGTGGTTGTACACTTTTATTCAAAATCATATCTAATGAACAATTGTAAAATTTTATATAAGAGGAACATATAAAATTTATTTGTAAGGTAAATTTAAATGAGAATAACCATCATATACATGCACTTGATCAATTTAGTTAATATTGTTGAAGATTCTTTCATATTGTTAGTGTTATTAGTTTATCATATCGAATATTTCTAGATAAAATTTTCAAAAATTATTTATTAATAAATTTAAAATTAAAATTCTAAAAGAAAATAAACATTATCTATTTATTAAATTATTTTATGTGTGTGAAAAACTAAATATAAGTATAATCCAACAATAATGAACAAAACAACATTAAAACTACTTACAGACACACATACATGTATATATGCATGTTATATGTATATTTATATCTAATTAAAATCATCTATATTTTATATCAATTTCCTTTAAAATATATAAATAATTTATTAGTATAAAATGTCCCAAAGAAATATTTTATAAAATATTATTTGATTTCAAATATATTATGATAAATAATAATAAAATGATATATTTTCTTTAAAAATATATTAAAATTTGAAGACATTTTTATAAATCACTAACAAGACACAATTCAAATATTTAAGCTTCAACTAATAACTTGCACAATTTATTTATAAATGCTAAATATTCACCTTTCGATGAAAAACTTAGCCATTCTAAAAAACTTTCTTAAGAAACAATTATTTTATAATGAAGGAAACTCTGAGTCTTTACAGACTAGTAGGAAAAGTAATAAAATATTCAAATGTTCAAATTTCTATTTTTATTGTAAGAAGAAAAATATGTTAAAATGAAATAATGATATAAAAGTTTTAATATCATTTTATAATATATAGCTTGATACAATTATATTGCTACAAATAAATAACATAATTTTGATATTTTAAAGTGAAAGAAATATAATTTTAATTTCAGTAAAAGTTAAATACAAGATGATAAAAATTCAAAAAAAATAAAAATAGTTTATAATATCAAATTAATTATATATGAATCTAAAAAGACACCCTAATAATCATATATTGTGATTTTATATCCAATAGTTATATAATCATATTTTCTATATTACTAGAATTAATTCATATTCATGAAAATAATATAGTAGATATTTTAGGGACCAAGTAACAGAATATTTGGGAGTATAAAGATATGATAGATGAGTATATAGAGAACAAGTGTCACGTAGTGGCTTGTATTTGCCTAAGTTGTAATAGTTTAATTAGACACAATAGTAAATAAGAAAATAAATAAAATTAATTATAATAATAATAATATTTAATATAATTTAATTAGTATTTGATTAATATTTAAATAGAACTTTTACATGAAATTTTTTATTTTAATTTAGAATAATTATAAAAATTATCTATTTTTAAGTAATATTTTTAATAGAAATCTTTATAATTGAAATTAATTTCTAAATTTTTTATGAATGTAATGTTATTATTCTAACTTAGTTATAATATTAATTTTCTTAATATAGGAAATGAACACTAAAATTTTTTAATGTCAAAGACAAAAGTAGTAATTCTTCATATCAATTTAAATGTGAAATATAAATTAAGCTTTATTCTGAAGATGTTAGGTTAAAGTGAGTAGGTCATGTAAACTAAAAATAAAATAATGATTTATTTACAAATCATATATATATTTAATCCATTTTAGTCATTTTAGCTAAATTGATATTTCCTCAAATTTTTGATTTTAGTAAGAAAAAAAGTTATATTACTAAATAAGTTTATACTACCAATATTAAAAATGGATATATGTACATGTATGTACAATTTTTTAAAAATTTATATTTATTGTTAAAATATTCTTTTTATCATTTATATATGTATAAATATTGTGTATTAAACTAAGAAAGTTATTAGTTATAAGTAAAATAGGGTTTTGGCATAGTTTGTCTAAGAAAATAAATAAAGAAGAATAAAAATAATTTTTAATACATTAGAATAAATATTTAAATTATGAATTGAAATATACACATCCTTTTAAAATGTTTTGAAAAATTATTATTATTATTTAATTTTCAAAAATCGTTAGATATTTATTATTATTTAATTTTCTTATGATCCTCATATGCTTCCTTAAAATTTGCTCCTATAAGACTCAAATTATATGGACCAATCAAGTGAAACAAAATTAATTTTAGCAATTTTAGAAATTAAAATTCTCACATATAAACATTACAAATTTTAAAACTTTAAATGTAAAATTAAAAAAACTTATATCTAATTGGTAGAAATTGAAAAGATTAATTAGTAGTTAAACTTAAGTGATTACAATAGTATTTTAGCCTAGGGAAAATACAATAATATTTATTAAATAGAAGAGAAATCTAATATTGATATAGCTTTTAGAAAATAATTTATAGATAAAATAGGTAGTCTTTAATTTTAGTTTCCCATCTATAGTAAAGAGATTCGAACTTTATATCATTCA
The DNA here is from genome assembly GCA_028749045.1 of Cupressus sempervirens. NCBI lineage: Eukaryota > Viridiplantae > Streptophyta > Pinopsida > Cupressales > Cupressaceae > Cupressus > Cupressus sempervirens. Next base: position 90,560,841 of record CM053788.1, read on the forward strand.
CTATGACTATATTATTACATTAACTATTATTTTAGAGATACAGTTCCATCTTCTCTCTTGTTAGTCCCTACCTATGCACAGGCAGGGTACTAATGTTTTCACTAGGGGCACAATTAATATTTTTCACAATCAAACTATATGTGAGTTTGTCAAGTGGCCCTTGGTCTACTGGTTAAGTTGAATGGCTCATGAAGAGTTGTAATGACCCCATCTTTTAGTCTTCACATTCTCCAATGTCTAAGTGGAGCATAAGAGGAAATTAAATTAATTTCTTATAAAGTCATTAAATAAATTAAAAATTAATAGGTGACTTTATATTTAATTAATTTAATTAATTATTGTATTACAAGGGAGAAGCTTCTAGAGTGTATTAATTATTGGAAAGCCAGAAGCCTCTAGTAATTTAATTTTCTAGAAGCACATTTAATTATTGTATTGCAAGGGAGGAGTTTCTAGAGAGTGCATTAATTATTGGAAGGGGGAAGCTTCTAGCACTTGCAATTAATTAATGTTTTAGTTCCTTTTAGAATGGTGAAGGAAAAGGATAAATAGAGGTGAAAGTCTCATTGTTGAGCATTAGATTATTGTATCGGATGATTGTGAATTGCATTTGATAAGAGCTTGGATGTGTGAATCACACTCCTTTTTTGGGCAATAGAGGACGTTCATTCTCTGTTGTAACATTCTAGACTTCATTTCCTTAGGGTTTGGCCTTTGGAATACATCTCTTTGTAATTGATTGCAACATTCTCAGCATTAATATAATTTCAGCCTTGGTTAAGCTTTTGGGCATTCTTGAGTGTCCATTATAGTGGTATCAGAGCTCATTACAAGGGCCCATTATAGTGGTATCAAAGCTATAAGTCCTGCCATCCTGTGGAGATCTTAAGCATTTATGTTTGAGCATGCGACAAGGGCTTTATAATTTTCGCAATACCAAAGCAAGACAAAGTAGGAGTTCGGACTTGCTTAATGAATGGGATAGTTCATTTGTGCAGAGTGACATATAATCCAGTCATACAAACATAGATGAGATATTCTTTGAACAAGACAGCAGCATGGGTGACTGAGATGATAGAAATCCAGTTCCAACCAAAAAAATGTAATATTCAAGTTACTGGGTATATTAGAGGAGGGGTAGTGAATGCAACAAGAGCAGAATATGATGCAACTGGAGCAAAATATGTGAACGGATATGATGTTGCAGCTAATGGCTAGACAGATGGGCATCAATATTAATCCAGGTGATGCCAACAATGGAAACAACAATAATAGGGGTAATGATAATGGAGGCCGAGAAAACATTAATGGTAATAATGGACATGACAACAATGGAAATGAGGCTGATAACTTTAAACATGTTGCATAGAAAACTCGAACAACCAGCTCGAGACTTCTTTTACCCACTTTTCCACCCAGAGAACTAGTTCAACTGATTAATGAACCATAGATTGTAGAGTTACAGGATCAGTTTAGGAGGGATTAGGAGGCTAGTGGGACGAAGTTTTAGGCGGATATCTCTCTCAGAGATTACTTGGACTTGAGGATGAGACACATGCCTAGATCAGGAGGACGAAGTCAAAACTTTGAGTTGAGAAAGAAAGTGGGGAAACTTTCTTTACCTTGTTATGATGCTTTAGGGAAGATGACTGCACAAGCTTGGGTGCAAAAGATGGATACATATTTGCAGCTGAATCCTATGTCTGAAGAGGAGGCTATAAAGTATGTAGCAATTCACTTGGATGGACCAGCACATGAGTGGTGGCACTATGGCATGGTAACCTTGGGACATAATCAGATCACATCTTATGAGGAGTTCACTAAGAAGCTCATAGAGAGATTTTATACTAGGGATCCTGAATTACAGTTTAAGGAGCTAGCACAACTCAAGCAGTGGGGATCCAGGTGGAGATTCGGGTTCATTAGGTTGCTTGATTGCTTGATGACAAGCAATTTCAAGGAGGGCGGACTATAATGACCCCATCTTTTAGTCTTCACATTCTCCAAAGTCTAAATGGAGCATAAGAGGAAATTAAATTAATTTCTTATAAAGTCATTAAATAAATTAAAAATTAATAGGTGACTTTATATTTAATTAATTTAATTAATTATTGTATTACAACGAAGAAGCTTCTAGAGTGTATTAATTATTGAAAAGCCGGAAGCCTCTAGTAATTTAATTTTCTAGAAGCACATTTAATTATTGTATTGCAAAGGAGGAGTTTCTAGAGAGTGCATTAATTATTGAAAAGGGGAAGCTTCTAGCACTTGCAATTAATTAATTTTTTAGTACCTTCTAGAATGGTGAAGGAAAAGGATAAATAAGGGTGAAAGTCTCATTGTTGAGCATCAAATTATTGTATCGAATGATTGTGAATTGCATTTGATAAGAGCTTGGATGTGTGAATCACACTCCTTTTTGGGCAATAAAAGATGTTCATTCTCTATTGTAACATTCTAGACGTCATTCCCTTAGGGTTTGGCATTTGGAATACATCTCTTCGTAATTGATTGCAGCATTCTCAGCATTAATATAATTTCAGCCTTGGTTCAACTTTTGGGCATTCCTGGGTGTCCGTCCATTACAGTGGTATTAGAGCTCATTACAAGGGCCCATTACAAGAGCCCACCAGAGATCAAATCTTGCTGAATGCAAGGCCCAAAGACATCATAAGGGATGAGGCCGAAGCGTGCCCCGAGCGAATTTGGCAGTGTGGATGCTTCTCAGTCCCTCGCTCTAAGCCAAAGAGGTTTTAGGCACGAGTGAGCCTGTATCGGGTTCCTAAAACGTCTAGGTGGCCTTCATTGGTTGGTAGCTCACAGGCTTCGTGCTTCGCTGGGCTGCGTTGCAGGTCTGAACCCTCCATTAAAAAACAAGAAGTATATTTTTTAATTAATTTTGAAACAATAATTTATATTCGCAAGTGAGAATTTTACCAGGGGTAAATATTATTTTTTTGTTACAAAAATTTTGATTTATTTTTATGGAAACTTCTTCGACTCCATCGGCTGAATAATATTGTCTGAGAAGTAACACCAATACCAATATGTTTGCCATTAAACCACTTCTCCTGATCGACACCAACACACAGTTTTATCTATCTGGGATGAAGAGAGTTGAAGATATGTTAACTATATGTAATGCTTCTCAATCTGAATTAGAGGAAGAATAAGAAAGAACAGAAACAATTTTTAGTTCTGTGTTGGGCAGCAATTGATTATATAGAGAGGAGAAAATCGCAGGTCCCTGAATTATTCACCACTATGGCTACGTTGCATACTGTCCTTTTATTGCCAGTGTGGATGCCAACGGCAACGGCCAAATTGAATTTGTGGAGCTATTGAGCGTCATAGCCCCTGAAATGGCCGATAATGTGGATATCTGCAATAACCAGGAGAATTTGCTCGAGCTTTTCCGTGCCTTTGACAAGGACGACAACGGCTACATAACGGCGGCTGACTTAGCTCAATTTAAGCTTCTGGACTCTGCAAATTGAAAGGAAGAGGGCAGTATTCAAGGGTGGACGCCAGGTAGTGGGAGCTGCAGGTGGTTGGTTTCAATTTGTTCTGAACGGTTGATCCGGATTAAGGCAGCCGTAACATCAAGGCCGTTCGTAGCAATGCAAAACTCAATCTCGTTCGTTGAGGCACATAAACGAATAGGTATGAATTTTGTGCTTTTTAAGTTTTTCTTTTCAAGGAAGAAATCGGATATGACAGTCATTCAAAATATTAATATCCAGCTTCAAATTCTGTGCCTACAGCATGAATCACCACAAAGACTGAAATGTTTTTTTCAGTCATCTTAAGAAAGAAATAAGGCAATGAAAAATACGCAGGAGATTTCATTTCATATGGTCAATATGCTATGCCATTAGAAACGTTAATAAATCTGGAATTTTCTACAGGAAGATCTAGAACAATCTATTTTGTCTCTATTGTTTTCATGTCTTATACTTTTAAAAATAATTTAATAAATACTACATGAAATATTTAATAATTTGGTTAATTAAATTATACACTTTTTCAACAGTATACTAATTATAAATATGACATTAATTTAAACACTTCATAAATAAGTACTAAATTTAATATATATATTAATTACTAATATTTGTAAAGATAAATTTAAATCAATATTGATATAAAAATATGAATGGTAGTGTTTCAAAAAATCTTTAAAATATATATTATTAATGATTGTTGAAACAAAAATTATTCTCTCAATGCTAACTTTTCAATTTTTAGAAAACATCACTCCAATAGTAAATGCAGCCCAGTAAAATACTTCTAAATATCTCATATTCATTTTATTTATGATATTCAATCTTTTGAAGATTAAGAAAATGTCAATACCTTATTGTACCTTTATACTTGTGAGCACTATAAACCTATAATGCATTTTCTCAATTAAATATTTATCTTACTTAATGTTTCTAAAGCTTATCAGACTGCATGTTATAAGAGTTGCAAACATTAAATAAATAAGAGTTGTACAGAATTTGAGTCTCTGACTATGCAATTTGTGAAATTTTTTGCTTTATAATTTTTTTAATAAAGTATTTGTATATATTGTAAAATATGAATTGAAAATTTTTATGATTTTATTAGATATAATTCTCTTTTAAAATGTAGAAAATAATATTCTAAGATATAATTATGAATGATGGTATGACTTTTTAATTCATCATTATTTTTCTATAAGAAACAATTTTAAATTATAATAGAATGATCCAACCAACTTTGGAATTGGTGGTGCCTCTGCCTTACCCCTGCCTTCTCAGATGTTGGCAACTTTTCGTTCCCCACTGCTACTACTACCTCTGCTCTCACCTATGCCCTTGCTGGATCATTTACAAATTCTAGGCCCATTGGCATCAGCTCGGTCAACTGAATCAATTGGTTCAACTGGCGAAGATGCTAATAGTATTGCTCCTACCTATGACTATGTCTATGATGTTACTACCCCTCTATCTATGGTTGGTTCTACTACTGGATGATCACATATGGATATGGAACGAGCAATGGCTGGCTATTATGGCTCCCTGGTGAATGGATCCAAAATTGGTGACAGGACTTAAATGGATTCTATGGTGAGGTAAACTTTTTATTTATTAATGGAATTGTAATTAAGGATTTCCAATCATTTTCTCATTCTATCAGGGAAAACTTCTCTTTCTGATAGGGAAAGAATTCCTGTTGCATCTACTCGCATTATACTTGCCGATAGATGGCTCTTACACTAATGGTATGAGTCCCAGCATTGAGTTCTTTCGAGAGCATCATCAATTGGAGCTTTCGGCCTACCCAATATTTTAAAAAAACCCTATTTTCATCTATCACCAACCCTCCAAAGATGTTGAACCTTCTAAAAATATTAAATAACAAAGTTTATCTATTTAAAATATTTGTCTTTTACATGTATTATTATATTTTTTATTGTTTAATTAATATTAGTTATGTGCATTATATTTTTAAAATATAAATATAAAATTATGAAGTGTAACAATTTTTAGATATATGATAAATGTTTATATTATGAAATAGACTTTTATTAATTTACTTGTATTAAGGAAAAATATAACACAAATCAATTATATTTAAATATCTATAAAACTATAATGTATAATGAAATTATATATATTAGACATTTACACAAAGATTATATAGTACATTGAAAAATATAATTAATAAATAAAAACAAGATTTGATAATTAAAAATAATAATGTAAGTATATTTATGCTTTTTTTTAAAAGTGCCTTAATTTTACATTTCTAACGTTCCTGATTCTCCAACATAAATATAATTTTTTAATTAAATTATGACTCAACTATTGCACAAATTTATCTTTCCTCTTCAACATGAGGCAAGACTCAAGCTCCACCAGAGCTCTTGTTCCATATTCTTTTGTCAATATGTGTCTTCATACACACGGTTTTATTGGAATTTTTGTGTAGTATTCAAAATAGTGGAGTCAAGTCTTTGACCATTATGACCTCGCGTCGCAAAAGATTGAGATTCCATACAAAGTCCAGAGTCAATTCAAGCAACCTTGAAAAGAGAAAGTTACGCTCCACATACATTCACTCGAAATGTCAATGAGGTGAGGAAATGAGGTCGCACGTGCTCTCAACTAAAAATTTGCCTTGCACACCAAGAAAATAAATTTCAGTAAACCTTATAAAATGCTTCGCATCCCTGCTAATTAACACCTCAGAGCAACCAGTACTAGCAATTATTGGCAAATTATTGCAAACACAGAGCTTGAATATTTTGAGCAATCGATATTTTTGGCGTACAAGATGGGCTTTAATAAGCAAGTTCATCATCACGATTCCGGTTCACTCAAACTATCTGATAAAAAAGCCCGGAATCACAGTAAAAGTCTTCTATTTCAAATAACAGGTGTAAAATTTCTTTGGAGTAGTATGAAGAGCAAAGACAATTCACATCCAAAGGAAGTGGCATCATTCGTAGCTGCTCAGCAACACTTTCGTCGGACGCAACACGTTCGTTTATTTGCCCAGTAAATGTTCATTCCCAATTTCCTGACTTCTACTGCTGCTTCTGAACTTGAGAATGGTCGACGAATTTATGCTCTTAATATTTGATGATGACATCCGATGAAGCCACGGTGGCTCTTAAATTACATATATAGGTTGTTTTTGGGGGTTTCTTAATATACTCTATTTTTGGGGATCCGGTTTTCTAAATATAGTCTCCTGTTGTGGCGCAGCTAAGAAAGAAAGAAAAACAGGGGAATGCATGATATTATTCTCCCTCTTTCCTGTCCTTGCTGCCCCGGCTTATAAAAGTATCAAAATGTAATTAATTTCAAATTTGTAGCCATGTTATTTAAATTTTACTAGTAAATAATTGATGTTGCTGCTGCGTCGGTTTTCTTCATTTATGTTCGCAAATATTTCATTTACGTTGTGTCTTCCTCAAGAACACAATTTGTTGAGGGCGTACCAATCATATTCTTTTCATTTATTTGCGAGTGTTGCGCAATCTTGATGCCATGACACACAATTTGTGGGAAAGTATTAATGTCGGGATATTTATGGCGGATCATCACGGTACATAATAGTCTAGCTACAACCTTCAGCTGCTTGATAGGCACCCTTATACGAAGCAACCTGTGCAAAACTAGGAGAGCTGGAAGAAATTTGAGCTGTTCGTAGAAGCATATACTGGCTTTTATAAGACATACATGCATTCAAAATGGGGTAGCATAAACAAGGCTCATGGGTTTGTTTCACCAATTGCCTCGAAAAGAATGCATTCCCATAAAATCTCACAATTGCAGAAAATGCACAAACGATAAGGTACATGACAAAATGTTTCATAGAATGTAAGCTATAAAAGTAGACAAAGCAATTAAAGTGTTTAACTATTTCACGAGTTGTCCTCAGTTTGAAATATGGATTTCAATTTCCACGTAAAATAGATATATAGCAAATATTTAGAATTAGAACTTACGTATATCTACATCCTTCATTATTATTCATTATTAGTTCCTTCCAAAGGTAGGATATATTGCTTTCATTCAATTCAAATTTTTAATTAAATTGACCAATCAACTCATAGGATTTAAAAGATCAAAAGAAACTTCAAATGTTTATATCTTTTTCTAATTTTTCATTATTTTATAAATCACATTTTTCATTCACTCTATTGGACCATTCTATTTTTGGTAGGGAGAAAAATTAATTTTCTCCAACAAAAATACAAATATTTTCTAACAACTCTATCATTCATTAATAAATGCATTAATTACAACTTTATATTTTCCACATTTGTGATAAGTTCATTAGATTTTCAAAAAGTAATAGTTTTATCTTCCACCTCACAACACTTTGAAGAAAAATAATGTCTAATCAATATTAATTGTCGCAATTTTTTTTTTTTTACCAAATTAAAATATAGAGTTAAATATTTTATATTTCTTATTTTAAATATATTTATTAGTTTTATATTGATGTTTATTATTGCCAATTGTAAAACGTTATTTCTTTAAGTTTGCACCATGTTCTACTAGCTACTATTTCATGATTGTGCTCTAATTTTTTTTATACCATTTTACAAATTGTTAAACTAATACTAGCCCTCAAACTTACTAAATATTTTGGTAGTTTGAATTAAGTAATCAACAATTTATTTTTCAAAATTAAATATTTCAAATGAGTAGTTCACTCATATAATATAATTTCTATTGTTATTTATGCATTTCTTAAAATAATATAATTATTAATATTTTTAAAATTCCCTTCAACTCTCTCTATCATTCTATCTTTACTTGTCCTTCTAATAATGTATCATTCTCTCTTTTAACTCTCTCTTTCTATCCTTCCTTCCTATCTATAAATCTCTATTTTCTTTCTTTTCCAATTATTGGTAGGAACTTCGATGCATTATGTCTCTTGTTCATCATACTTAAGTGTCTAACTTCTTACTTTAGACAAACTTAGGACAATCCTAATAAAGTTAGATTAGTCCTAATGAACTTAAGATAGCTCTAATGGACTTAAGAAAAATTGTAATGAATATAAAACTTCAATTTCCCATGTGTGTATTATTTGTCAAAGGATTTTTCATGCCACAATTTCATATCTTTGGTTGTCAACAATTTTATTTTCACAAATGCACCTAACTATTTTGGCGGCTTATCTAGCTTTCCAACACTAAATCTTTATAGTATGGGGTTGAAAGACAAGACCAATGAGATATGTCACAATTATCTCTAATTTTTTAGAGAAATTTCAAAATTAGAACATATGTCCATGTGGCCTTATAAGTAATGCAAGATTGAACTTGGACAAGAAGATTTTAATTTCAATATAAGGAATGAATGTATGAATATAAGTGTGGACGTAAATACGATATGCATATAGAAGCAAGTGTAAGTAGAAAAAAGATAATTCTTATTCTATAAAAATGAATGCAAACAGAACAAAATAATAATAATAATAATAATCTTAATATAAATGTTAATTTTATTTTATTAAATCACTTTAAAATTAAGACATAAAAACAAAAAATAAAATTTACCAATTTTATTTCACTAAAAAGAATATTACATTTAATTTTTTCCCTAATAAAAAATAGAATCTATAAATTAAGAAAAATATGCAAAATATTAATAATAAAAAACATATATTTACTTTTTGCTAAAATATATGGAAAGCTCTTTTTACTATTATGAAATACTTTATAGTACAATATGCGTATGTCACTAATCTGCACCCTTTTATTTTAATTAAGTGAAACTTTTATGTGTCCCAAATCTAAACAAATCATCTGTAATCAAAATAGAATTAGTATATATATATGTATGTATGCACACACAAACACACACACACACACACATACGTTTTACTTTATAATACAATATATCTATGCTGCTAATCTTCACAGACTTTTATTTTAGTTCACTGAAATCTTATATGTCCCCGAATCTAATCAAATCATCTATAATCAAAATAAAATCTCATTATATATATATTCTCTCTTTTAATTATTATCAAAAACTTTACATTACATAATATTTATACCCCTAATTTGCACATACTTTTATTTAAATTCACTGATACCCCATATGTCTAATCAAATCATCTCTGATCAAAATATGATCTCCTTTAGCTTTACTTCATGTAAGGGTCCCGCTCCTCGAAGCATTTTGAATAAACCACATTATTATTTGGTACATGTCGGGGATGCTATAATTTCCAGGCATTTTCCTTCTTTAACTTAACACGACATCGAAAGACTGATTCTGTCCATTGGTTTTTTCCACGAAGGACTTTATTGTTTTCTACATGTCTATTTTGCAAGCTTTTTCCCACTCTTCATGGCAATGACATATTCAATTTCAATCACTTTTTCATTCATGTAGGGTTTCTCTCTAGTTAGTCAAAAAAATTCTAGATTCTAGCTGCTCCCGTTCCATGATAGGACCCACAGCACCTTTCTTTCCTGTACTCAACCTTTCTTCCTCTTTTACAGACCAATGCTTCTATGATTTCTAAGCATTTTCCTCCTCTTCCTTTTCCCTGTTAATTCCAGGAAACTACTGAACTTGCCAGCTATTTAATTCATTTACCTTGCTCTTCCACGTAAACTCTAGGATTCAACACAGGTACCATGGAAGGTATTCATTTTATAGTTTGGAATCCACATGTTATGGCAAGCAGCATCAATTCAGTCATTCTTATGGTGAAATTATTACCTACATACAATTGGAAAATTCGAAAGAAGATCACAGCAATTCAATGGAACTTGAATTTTTTTGTCCGCAGAAGTATGATGCAGCGCATCACAAGTTTCGAAACATTTCTAGATATTACATTCTTTATAAATGTTTATGTTTACACTTAATATTAATATGGATATAATCGGTGGGGTAAAGTTGGGTAGATGTAAATATTTTAATAAATGTTTTGTCATGATAATTTACTAGTTTATTTTATATATGCAACCGATCTTACAAGTCGGTCATCTTGAGTCGATTAAAGGGAAGTTAAGAGTTAGTTATATTTCTTAGTTATCGGGTTATGTTTTTGGGAGATCTTTATATCTGTAATGCAGAACTGAGAGTTAGTAGTAAGAGGAATGTTATGAATCAACGAAGAGAATGTAGCCAAAACAAGTTGAATAAATAGAATGATATGTTTATGAACTGTTTTGGGTTGGCTTGCTGGTTGTTCGACACAACCACATTCTTTTAATGTTTATCCATATTCGAATATCAGAAACTGTTATAATTGAATTTGTATATCATTTAGAGAAACCGAATGTTGAAAGAGTTGGATATTTTATGTGAATTGGCTTTAATGTTTGGAATTTATGGTGTTATATGCATCGGTTATTGGGCAGGAGTTTTATTAAAGTTTAATGTGTTAGTTCTATATCAGTTTTTGCTGTTGAACAATGTGTATCAGTTGTATTGAAGAAACAAAAGACTATGAATTTCTATATAATCGGTTATACAATTAATTATGTTTGATTCTTGAAGGAGATATTTGATTTTGTTGAGTTAGATTGGGCTAATTCACCCTTCTGTTGTGCGCTCCGCATCACCCCCTGTCCCTCTCTCTCCAATTTTGCAAAGGTTTTTTTAATAGTTTGAACTAGAGTCAATGGCTTCTTCATCATCTCATCAGCGAAGTCATGAATCTAATGCTTTCTGTGGAATACAACCTGATGGCAGAAGATGAATGGTTTCTGAATCTTCAACATTGTTTGATGTTTTCAATCACAGAGGCCCTGATGTCAAACTAACTCTTGCTACCCAGCTTTACAACTCCCTTAACGAGGTAGGCATCAGAGCATTTCTCGATTTGAAAGAGAGAGTTCTTAGGGAGTCGTTTCGTTCTACAATTGAGACTGCAATTAAATCTGCTAAAGTGCATATCGCCATTCTCTCTAAAAGATATGCAGAGTCAGCTTGGTGTCTGGCTGAGCTAGTTCTAATGCCACAAACAAAGGCCAAGATAATTACCGTGTTTTATCAAGTGTAGCCATGGGCACTCCGATTCATAGAAAAGGGGGAGTATGCCAATGCATTCAATAAATATGAAAAGGAGAGGAGGTACTCAGAGAAACTCCCAGAGTGGAAGGAAGCACTTCAATCCATTTCATTTGTGGCTAGTGAAGAATTTAATGGGTAAGATTTATGTGGTTTATGTAGGTAGGAGTTTATTTGTTCATCCTTAAGAGTCTATTTGGCAATGGGAATACAAGTGGAATAGGCATATGTATATTCTTAAAATTTTGAATTTTCTATTTGGATGCACCAAGTTGAAATTGGAATAGGAATAAAATTGGAATACATATTCCAATTTTGGCCCAAAAATGGGCATTTGCTATTCCACCTAAATTGGTAGAATTGGAATATGTATTCTCATTCCAATTTTTTGTTTTGTTTTAGAAAACATAAATTTTTGAGTTCCTGAATTCTACATCAAATTTAGGTGAACCAAACAAGAATAGGAATACATAACCCCATTTTCTATTCAAGAATAAGTATTCCTATTCCAATTTTTATATTCCCATAGCCAAATAGACTAGTTGTAACTAAAAGTATTTGAATGTTTGTTAATGCATGTAGCAATTGTTCTTTAGGAGCATGATTGATGGTTAAGGTTTTAGATCTTTTGAAGTCAAGAAACTTCTAGATGCATGTAATATGATGTGCACTCATTCTATACATGAATGTAATTGAAATCAGATCTAGGTGTGTGGAATAAAGGAAATTGTTTTCTGCTGCAGCAGAGTCGTGTGTGTGTTTTATTCTTTTGAATTGTGTATGCTCTGTTTTGGACTTGTCTTGCCCTCTTCTCATAGCTCGCAGTTTCGGTAGTTATTTTCTTAGTGATTATTTTTCAATTTTAAAATTAGTTAACTATTTTCTCATGCTTTCTTTTTCATTTCCTAGACTGCAAAAATATAATAGCAGCAGTCCAAAAAAAAGTACAAAAGAAGACATATTTACATGTTGCCACATATCCAGTAGGTCTTGACAATCTCGTGGAACATTTTCAGAGGTGGTGTCTTAATGAACTTGTACTAGATTTTGAAAATCAATGCCAGCTTGAAGAAGGGAAGTATAAGTCTAAGGTGGTTGGGATTTTTGGCATGGGTGCATGTGACAAGACAACGCTTGCCAAAGAGTTGTTCAATCAAAAGAGCTCAAATTACCATAGAGAAAGTTTTTTTTTGATGTGCGAGAAGCGCATGTGACATGCCAATTGCCTTCTTTGCAAGGGAAGCTTCTCAAGGATCTCTTCCAGGCACAATCTTTCAATCCTATAAGTACAAAGGAAGGAATGGGCTATCTCAAAGATCATCTACAAAGAAGCCCCGATGTAAGCTTTCTCATTGTTGTAGATGGCATCGATCATGTGGAGCAATTAAATGCTCTAATGATCATTGACATCTTAAATAAATTTTGCAATAATCTGGTAATTGTTACAACTCATGATGTTGGATTACTTATAAGAGCAGGGTCTAGTGATGGTTATAATCTAAGAGGAATGGATGAAAATAATGGGAGAGAACTATTTTTGTTGGCATGCCTTCAACCAACCCCATTCATCTAATGGATATGAGATGCTAGTCGATGCCCTTGTAAACGTTTGTGGAGGGTTGCCTTTCTCTCTCTAGGTTCTGGGCCGACACGTTCATGGTAAACCTCTCAGTTTTTGGAGGTCAGCATTAATTCAAGCGCGTATGACACTACCTAAAGATGTGAAGCATAGGCTAAAAATAAGTTTTGACGGTTTGAATAATGAAGAAAAACAGATTTTTATGGATATTGCCTGTTTTTCTATTTATAAGCCAAAGGGTATAGCTGAAAGAGTATGAGAGGATTCAGGTTGGAACACTTAACATTCACTGGAAATGCTCAAAGATAAGTGCCTTGTAGAGGAAACACAGATTTGGGTACATAAGGAACTTGAGTTGAGAATGCATGACCACCTGAGGGACTTGGGAAGAGAAATGGCATTGGAGCTCAGCACTCCTCTCCGCTTGTGGCGTCCTCCAGATCTGAAATATTTGGTATGCTAGATTTCTGCTTTAGCATTGTGATATTGCAAATCTTAACATGTTACTGTATTAATTAACATGTCACTGTATTAATAGAAAATTGAGTTGCTTGTGTGTATGTAGGAAACAATGGGATTGAAAAATATCCTGACCAGAAACGATCTTAGGTGTTTCCATTCCATGTTCGATAAATCTATGGGTTGTCAAGTTACATTCTTTTTAGGTCAACCAAATATTTGTGTTGAGGTGTCAGATTCTGTTCTATGGCTCAAGCTTGACGGCATACGACAGCTCGAGTTTGAGGGCATTCCTTCATGGGTCTCTCTAAGATATGTGCATTGCTTGAACATCCAAAATATAGGACTAAAAACATTGTGGAAGAAGAATCACATATAGGTATTCTGATATTTTTGTTCTATCTTTTTAATTGTTATGGTGAAATTCATTTCTTAATGATCGTTTCTGGCCACTATTTTAAAATCATTGAAAATTTTAAACAAATTCATCTTGAACTTCAGGCACCCTCCCAGTTGAAAAAACTTCAGATTGAGTTTTGCTCAGAGCTTGAGGAGCTAAGTCTTGCACATCTTAGTTGCCTGGAAGAGATTACAATTGAAAACTGTTATCATTTAAAAAATGTGTTAGGAATAAATAATCTTACAAAGCTCGAACAATTAAATATTAGTAAATGTCCGAAGCTTGAGGCTTGCACATCAAAGCTGTCTGGAAGAAATTGTAACTAGACACTGTAGTCATTTGAAAAATCTGTCAGGAATATCAAATCTTAACAAGCTTTTACAGTTGAATATTACCGAGTGCCCAGCGCTTGAGCAACTGGGCCTTGAACATATGAGCTGCTTGTAGAAACTCTCAATTGCCAAGTGTAGTCAATTGGAAAGTGTGACAGGAATAAATGATCTTGCAAAGCTGGTAGTGTTGCAAATTTCTAATTGTGTGAAAGTAGAGTTCGAGTGCTTGAGTCTCAGTGGCATGAGATGTTTGGAAACGATAATATTTGACAGAGGTGTTATGGTGAAACAATTTGAGGTGGAAAATTGTCAAAATTTAAAAACATTAAACTACAGGTGTAGAACGTGTACAAGATTTGGCTCATCAGAGCTTGAGAAGTTGCTAATTTTTTTAGGTCCAATTTGCTTGGTGGGGGTTATAATTAATGGGAGTGGAGATCAGTTCAAATATCTTCGACTGATTAATTGCGAGAATTTGAAAACTGTGCCGGGTAACTTGGAGATTGGAAAGTTGCAAGTTAGAAATTGTCCTGAGCTTGAAGAGCTGCCAAGATTTTCTAGCCTGAGCTGCGACTCTGATGTTATTTCTTGTGGAAAGTTACCAGGCATAATGTTGCCAGCATGCCTGACCAGACTGTGTGTAGAAAGTTGCTCAGAGTTGCAAAAGGTATCAGGAACGGGTGATCCTGCGGCGCTGACAGAGTTGTATATTAAAAAGTGTCCAGAGCTTGTGGAGTTGCCTAGGTTTACCAGCCTGAGCTGCACGAATAGAATTCACATTGCATCTTGTGGAAAGTTAGAAAACATTGTGCTGCCAACAAGGCTCTTCTTGAAGGAACTTGTGATTGACTATTCTCAGAAGCTGCAGAACATGGCAAATCTTGATGAATTGCATGTTGAAAAACACATGAGACTTTGTTGTTGCAGGCGCAATGCGGTAATACGGAATTGCATTGATAAGTTGAAGGTAATAATACCGACTCTCATTTTTAACAGGCAATCCTAAATCTAATTTTGATGCGAGTTTAATTACTTTCATTATTGAAATTCAGCTATGTTTCGGTCATCAGTTCCGACAAGATAGCGTTATATTTTGAGCAGTGATGTTGGAATTGGTCTGTTTATAAAAAGAATTAACCAGGGATGATGTTTGAACTGACAATGTTTTGTCTTCTACTTCAGAGAATGCCACTGAAGTGTGTTGTGATGGGAAGAGCAGTGGATGGAGCAGAGTCAGGTTTAAACGAGTATCTATTTTCTGAAGCTGATAGAGTCACCGAAATTGTCAAAATTAGTGATGAAGATTTGGAAAGATTGGAGGAGACTGATGAAGAATGGGAACGATTGAAATACACTGATGATGAAGTAGAGGACACTGATGAAAAATAGGAACGGTGGAAAGTTATTTTATGTTGCGTAGTTGTGGTTCATGGCTCTACCTCACTAGAGTACATAAATAATTACCTACTACATGCGTGGTGCGAAGATTTTGACATTGATTTGCTTCACGGAGAATGGACAATTACTATTTATTGAACCTGGTTATGCGAGGGAAGTTTCAGAGGCTTTAAAGAGGCATGGAATAATGAAGAAGGGGTTTCAGATATGGGCGAGAGAAGGTGACGAGTGGAAAAGTATGAGAATTTTACATAAAATTGTTGATAATCTACATAATTCATAAATGGATTTTTTAAGCTATATTGTTCATGAATGAAGCTTTTTCAAGGTGATTTTTTTGTGTATATAATTAAAATAATTTATTAATTTTAATATGAAGGATCTTCGTTTCTTACATATTTAATGACGAATAAATATTTTTAAAAATTTTTAATAATAAAGAAAAACATATTTCTTAAGAAGAGGTTCTTCATCCTGATATTCATCTTGGTTTCAGAGGAGGTTCTTCATTCAACATTTTAGCAGCGACTTGACAGATATCCGCAGCTTTCTCAACTCAAATAATTTCCATTACATCTTTATAGATTGAGGGGCATTTATTTTGCATGTTTTTGTAGGATTCAAACAACAGCAGCAACACAATAAAAAAAAAAATGATAATAAAACAAGGAAGGCTCTGTTTTACTGTAGGGAAAAAATCTGATATATTATTCCAACTACAAATTGCTATTCAGCCAATACATTTATTCAAATAAAAATTGTTAAAACTAATCCTTAACACATAGATCAAAATATAGATCAGGAGTTCTGACAGTAGTTTTAGCATTATTCCATGCCTATGATTAAGGATGGGAGAAGAAGTAACTAAGACTAGACAAAAATGCATCCAAAAATATCATCTAATGCATGCCATATGTACAGCATGCTTCTTGTTTAAACTACTCCTAAACTGAAGTATTCTAAAAATTATTTATAGAATGGTGGAAATGGAGCAGTGGAGCTGGAGTTTGAAGTGAAGATCTCAACATCAATCTTCATACTCCCCCTTGATGCTGAGAGGACTCACAATCTGATCTCTGAGTACCAAAAACTGATCTTTTGTAACTGCCTTTGTGAAGATGTCTGCAATTTGCTCCTTTGTGCTGATGTACTTCAACTCAACCGCTTTATTTTGTATCAAATCTCTAATAAAATGTTGTTTAAGATCAAAGTGTTTGGTCCTGCTGTGATGAACCAGATTCTTGGCCAATTTAATGGCACTTATGTTGTCACAAAAAATCACAGTAGGCTGAACCTGTATCTCTCCAATTTCTTCAAGAAGCTTTCTAAGCCATAAAGCTTGTGTGCCAGCTGAAGTGACCGCAACATATTCCGCTTCTGTAGAAGAGAGAGCAACCATACTTTGCTTCTTTGAACTCCATGTAATTAAACCGGAACCCAAAGAAAAACAATTACCAGATGTAGATTTTCGGTCATCCAAACAACCTCCCCAATCTGAATCACTAAAGCCAACAAGCTCAAACTTATTAGAAGAATAGTGAATGCCAAAATCTACCGTGCTTTTCACATACTTCAAAATTCTCTTGGCTGCCTTCATATGTTCCTCTGATGGATTTGTCATATACCTTGAAACCAATGAAACTGAATAAGCAATATCAGGCCTTGTGTGAGTTAAAAACATCAAACTCCCCACAATGCTTCTGTATAATGTCTCATCAACAATTTTAGCACCATCATCTCTACATAATGTAACTCCATGAGCAATTGGAGTGGAAAGAGGTTTACAATCAGCCATATCAAATTTTTTCAACATATCTTTTGCATATTTTTCTTGACAAATAAAAATTTCATCTTTACCTTGATAAACCTCCATGCCAAGAAAGTACTTCATGAGACCTAAATCTTTCATCTCAAACTCATTCATCATAGCAACTTTAAATTCATCTTTCATTTTTGAACTACTACCCATATATAACAAATCATCAACATACAAACTCACAATGAGAATATCATTACCTTCTTGTTTGTAGTAAAGGGTAGGTTCACTCTTACTTCTTTGAAAGCCATTCTACTGAAAATATCCATCAATTCTTGCATACCATGCACGTGGTGCTTGCTTGAGGCCATACAAAGCCTTCTTCAACTTGTAGACATAATCTTCTTTGCCTTGAATCTCAAAACCTTGTGGCTGTCCCACATATACCTCTTCTTCTAAGTACCCATTGAAGAAAGCACTTTTCACATCCATGTAATGAATACTCCATTTCTTTTGAGCTGCAAGAGAGATTAGCATCCTAATAGTTTATTGTCTTGCTACTGGTGCAAAAGTTTCTTCATAATCAATGCCATACCTTTGAGTGAAACCTTTAGCAACCAATCTTGCCTTGTGTCTTTCAACACTCCCATCACTATTATACTTGGTCTTATAGACCCATTTTGTGCCAATCTTCTTCTTCTTATGTGAAAGATCTACAAGCTCCCATGTTTCATTCCTATCAATGGAATCCATCTCTTCATTCATTGCTTGCATCCAAACCTCATTAGCACATGCATCTTCAAAACATGATGGCTCAAAATCAGCTTTAGCAAGTAATGCCAAATTTACTGTCTCACCTATTGGATCTTCTTCATGTGCTTGATTTTGACACCTCTCATAAATATCAATCAATCTTTTTACCTTCCTCGGAGGACTAGAGGATGGACTTGCTCTTGGTATTGGTGAGGGATTTTTTGGTGGGCTTGGTGATCTTGAAATAGAACCATTAGCTGGCTGCTCATTATCATTATCAACAATATCATCATCATCCAAAACTGATTTTGGCTTTCCAACATGTTGTTTTTGATGACCATAAACTCCCCCTTCATCAAAAATCACATCTCTTGAAACAACAATCTTATTAGTAATAGGATTGAATAATCTATAAGCTTTGCTTTCCTCACTATAGCCCACAAAAATACATGATTCACTTTTAGCATCTAGCTTTTGCCTATTCTGATTAGGGATGTGAACATAAGCCAAACAACCAAAAACTTTAAAATGATTTACATTAGGCTTTTTCTCATACCATGCTTCATATGGAGTCATCTTGTGGAGGGCACTTGTAGGACTCCTATTGAGAATATATACGGCTGTAGCAACTGAATCAGCCCAATAAGAATTGTTCAAACCCTTGGTTTGTAACATGCTCCTTGCCATTTCTACCACTATACGATTCTTCCTTTCAGCCACTCCATTCTGTTGGGGTGTGTATGCAGTTGTGAGTTGTCTTTTGATGCCATTCATCTCACAAAAATTCTGAAAATTGTTTGAGCAAAATTCTCCTCCTCGATCTATTCTCAAACATCTTATTGTGTTCCCTTTCTCATTCTCTACACGAGCTTTAAACTTCTTGAATATATCAAAGGCTTCATCTTTAGTCTTCAAAAAATATACCCAACACATGCGTGAGTAATCATCAATAAAAGTAATGAAATATGACGACTTACCCAAACTTTGTGTTTGCATTGGCCCACAAATATCTGAATGAATAAGTTGAAGTGGGTATTGGGCCCGCCATGCATTGCCTTTTGGAAATGATTCCCTTGAATGTTTCCCTTTTGCACACCCTTCACAAATCTGTTTATGCTCTTCAACCTTAGGCAATCCAAGAACTAATGCATTTGATGTTAGATTCTTCAAACTATTGAAATTTAAATGGCCATACCTGAGATGCCACAACCAACTTTTATCCTCATAAGCCATATTAACAAGCTGATTATCATTTTGACCAAACTTCAAAGGAAACATCCTATTCTTTGTCATAGGAACAACTGTAATCACTTAATTTTTTTGATTCTTATCATAGATAGTACAATGCATGTTCTCAAATACCACTCTATAATTCTTCTCACATAGCTGCCCAACACTCAATAAATTATGCTTTAACTTGAGAGTATAATAAATATCTTGAACACTTTTCATACCTTCCTTTGTCTGAACATCCATGGCTCCTTTGGCCGCAACATCCACAGTATTGTTATTACCAAGGGTAATATTGGATCTGTAACTATCATCAAGCTTTGAAAATATTTCTCTGTTGCCAGACATATGGTTAGAGCATCCAGAATCCAAATACCAAACATCATTCACATTACTTTCACCTTTCCCATAACACAAAAATAAATTACCCGAGGAAGGATCCTCATCTTGTTGGGCATAACTTGCACTATTGTTACCTGATTTCAGTCTACACTCTCTCTCAAAATGTCCATACTTATTGCAATGATAGCATTGGATGTTCCTTTTATCAAATCTGCCTCTACCTCTACCTCCTTGAGCACCTCCTCTTCCTCTAGATCCTCTTGAAAAATTCTAATTTTGGCCCCTTCCCGAGCCTTTGTTGTTGTTACTACTGCTGCTAGCACCATCGTTCTTTGAAATTTGCAATTGGGAAGCAAAAGCCTTCTCATTAACACTGGTAGATGTGTCCCTTATTCTATCCTCATGTGATATAAGAGATCCAACCAATTCATCATACTCCATGGTAGCTAAATTTTTGCTTTCTTCTATGGCAATTACTACAATATTCCATCTTGGGGTTAGGGATCTCAATACCTTTTGTATTATTTGCTCTTGAGCAATAGATTCACCCAAAGTGGCCATTTTATGAGTCACATCTTTCACTCTCACATAGAAATCTCCCACACTCTCTGTCTCCTTCATCTTCAAGTTCTCATATTCTCTTTTCAAGGTTTGTAGCTTCACAACCTTGATCTGATCATTGCCATGGTAAGCATCTTTTAGAGTCTTCCAGGCCTCTTTTGCTGTCTGTGCATCAGCAATTCGAGAAAACAAGCTCTTATCAAGAGCCATCTGAATGTGAAACAATGCCATTGCATTCTTCTTCTCAGCTTCTTTCTTCAATGTCCTATCATTAGGTTGGAGAGTATTCCAATCTGCAAGCTCTTCATATCCAGATTCAACGATCTCCCAAAAATCTTTCCCAATCAAAAAAGTCTTCATCTTGATTGACCAATATTGGTAATCAACTCCATCAAACTCTGAGATTTGCAAATTGTGAGCCATGCTGCTGTCTTCCAAACACCTTCAGCTCTGATACCAAATGTAGGATTCAAACAACAGCAGCAACACAATAAAAAAAAAATGATAATAAAACAAGGAAGGCTCTATTTTACTGCAAGGAAAAAAACTGATATATTATTCCAACTACAAATTGCTATTCAGCCAATACATTTATTCAAATAAAAATTGTTAAAACTAATCCTTAACACATAGATCAAAATATAGATCAGGAGTTCTGACAGTAGTTTTAGCATTATTCCATGCCTATGATTAAGGATGGGAGAAGAAGTAACTAAGACTAGACAAAAATGCATCCAAAAATATCATCTAATGCATGCCATATGTACAGCATGCTTCTTGTTTAAACTACTCCTAAACTGAAGTATTCTAAAAATTATTTATAGAATGGTGGAAATGGAGCAGTGGAGCTAGAGTTTGAAGTGAAGATCTCAGCATCAATCTTCAGTTTTATTTAGTGTAGTTTAATTTGTATAAAGGAATGCTTAATGCTTATTGAAAATCAAATATTTTTCATAGAATAAAATATCAGTTTTCTATGTTCTTGCAGGCTTTGTTTTTTAGTTTTTTTTTTCCCTCCACTTTAGTTTCTTTCTATCTAAACCTATGTTATAGCAGAAATTTTACAGATTCCATGCATAAAGTTCCTTTTAAATAGAGTGAAGAGCAAAGAAAATTCATATCCAAAGGAAGTGGCATCATTCATAGCTGCTCAGCAACACTTTCGTCAAACCCAACACGTCCATTTATTTGCTGAATAATCGTTGATTCCCACTTTGATAACATTGGCTGCTGATCTGTACATGACATTTGATGAATAAATGCTTGCAAGGTGCTGAGTTTATAATACTTGATGATGATGGTTGAAGCCATCAGCGGCCATCGGCTCCTTTTGATTTTTTCTTATTCTTAATTTAGTCTGATATGGGACATCTAAAAATAGATTGAAAAACAGGGGAATCCATGATCTTATTCTCCCTCTTTCCAGTAGTCATGGCCTTGGCTTATAAAACTGTCAAAATGGAATGTTAAATCTGTAGCCATATTATTTGAATTTTAATATTTAATAATTGTTGTTGCCGATCCATTGATTTCGTTCAATTTATCTTTGTAAATGTTTCATTTATGTCGTCTTCCTCAGAAACTCATTTGCCAAGGCCGTACCGTTCATATTTCATTTGTGTGCAAGTGTTGCGCAATATTGATGCCATTACACAATTTTTGTTAGATGGTAAATTAATTAACACCACCAAACTTTCGGCACAGACCATGGAAAGATCCTGCACATGTTTCATCTGCAACCGACTAGCATAAGACAGACAAGTACACTCCACCGTCCATCTCAACTGCTATCATAAATATTATAATTAATTTCTCTTCTACAATATAGAGAGCTTTAGCATAAGACAGACAACTACACTCCATCGTCCATCTCAACTGTTGTCATAAATATTATAATTAATTTCTCTGCTACAATATAGAGAGCTTTTAATATGCATTTCTCTATAATTTAATAGACTGGCATGTGATTAGTAGAACCTATTTTTGGGTTTCTCCATAGCTTTTTCTTACTTCTCTATTCTAATTTTTAACTATATTTGTAGGAAAGCATTAATATATATATATATGATAAAAACCCTGATTCAAAGGTTCAATTGGGAAGAAACAGGAAGAAAATCCAATATCCTTGCAAGAATACAACATGAAGGGAAAGAGAAGAAAGATGAAGATGCTGAGCACCCATCAGTGAGTTGGGGAAGAGCTAGAAGAAGAGGTCAGCACTAACAGTATGAATAAACAAGTTTGGAAGATAATAAATTTTCCAATTCGGGGAACAAGATTGAGATCTAGTCTGCTGAAAAAGATTCAATAAAGTTGCCATCACAACCAAGATGAGATAAACAATCAGCCACTTTGTTACCTTCTCTAAGAGTGTGAGTGATGCATATATCTTGAAAAGAATGAAGTATTTGCTAAATCTGATTCATAATATATCAAAGTTACCAGTTGTGAATTTTCTTGGTCATTCATGCATTAATTAGCACAAGAGAATCCCCTTCAATCTGAATTTTAGAAAAAACAACCTTCTTTTCCAAAACTAGACTGTGAAGAAGTGCATGTGCCTCTGCTATGTTATTCGTGCCAAGATTGATGGGAACAACCTTAACTGCTAATGGCTTGCCTAGCCAATCTCTAATACAAATGCCAATCCCAGAGATACCGGGATTACCGCTTGACGCTCCATCAAAATTGATTTTGATGAAATCTCGGAAAGGGGGATGCCATTTAATAATGGACCTGTCTTTGGCGTGAATAGATTTCCGATTAGGAGTTGATCCAACTAGTAGATGTATGTATTTCCATACTTTTAAAGTCATTTTTTCCCAATGAGAAAAATAATGATTGCATTTGACGTGGGATAAATTAGAGTTAGCTATCTCCGATATAGAGACTTCCATCTTATCACAAACTTGATCAATAGAAGAGACGTCTTTCCCCAAAATTCTTTTATTTCATTCCCACCATATTGCCAAAACAACTGAAGAAGGTATACATTTCCAAAGGCAAGAGAAAGTGGAGGAGGAGAACATCATGGGCCAGGATTCAAACAAATCCCAAATATTGTTTGATAGGGGCATGGACACATTAAGTTTCTTGATAATAAACAGCTAGTAGGAGAAAAAAAATCTATAGTTGATAAATAAATGGTCCACTAATTCTAAATCTTCCCTACATAAGACACAATAAAAGGGATTTGCAATGCCAAACTTAGAAAGTCTATCACTTGCTAAAATCTTCTTCCTAAGAACTAGCCAAGAGAAATAGTTCGGTTTAGGGAGGACTATGAGTTTCAAATAGAAAAAATATGCTCTGCTCTTCCTATTATTATTTTGAATATGTTGAAGAGCCCTATAACCTTCCTTAATTGAGTACTTTCCATCCTTAGATGGAACCCAAATCAACTTGTCCTCAAGGTTCAATAAGAATATTGATCATTGTTGAAAAATATTTGTGAGAGAAGATGACTAAATATCATCGAGAGCCAGTGAAGAAAGGTCCTTCCAAATTACTTTTTTGGAGAATATTTCCACATCCAGAACATAGTCCAGCAATTTAGAGCCCCAACAACTAGTTGATATGGCAATGATGTCTTCATATTGATCTAGCTAGGAGAGTGGAGGGAGGCCATTCCAAGAGTCAGACCAGAATTTGGCACTGCGACCGTTGTTCACTTCCCAAGATATGTACTTGGTAACAAGGTCTCTAGAATTAATCATGAAGTTCCATATTGCTGCTCCCTTAGGAGAGTCAAGAATGGAGAAGATTCGTGAAGGATAACTATCATCCAAATATTTTTCCTGCAAGATTTGGCACCATGTAGAGCCAGGCTTAGTGTACATTTGCCAAACAAGCTTTCCTGCAAAAGCTTTATTTTTGTGGGCAACGTTATGCAAACCAACCCCCCCATGCAATTTCTCTTGGGTCATGTTCTAGAGGGAGATGAGAGGAATATTCTTATTTTCAATCATATTGCTAACCCAAAGAAAATCATGAATAAGTTTCTCAATTTGGTGGATGATTGTTGTAAGAGCTTTGAGGACTGACATATAGTAGTTGGGAATTGCAGATAGAATAGATTTAATAAGCAAAATTTTTCCAGAAAAAGACAACCACCTAACCTTCCTAGCTGAGGTCCTAATTTTAATTATGTCTACCGCAGCAGACCAATAAGAAACTTTGTTGCCCCCCACAAAGAAGGGAATCCATAGGTAAGTGGAGGGGAGTTTGTCAACCAAGAAACCCAAAATCTTAACAATCTTATTTGATATGAATGATTTGTTGTTGAAAACAAAAATTGTTGATTTATTTGCATTGATCTTTTGTCCGGAAGCTGAAGTATACAACTCCAAGGATAGCTTGATTTGCTTAGCTTCTGTGACAAATGATTTACCAAATAAAAGAGTATCATCTGCAAAAAAGGAGTGGGTTACTAACAAGGAAGTACCTAAAATGTGAGCCCCATGCCAGAGACCATTTTCAAATTCTCTCAAAATGCTCCTACTAAATGCATTTGCCATAATAATAAAGAGGAATGGAGATAATGGGTCACCTTGCCTAACCCCTTGAGTAGAAGAGAAGAATCCTGCTAGAAGACCATTGATAAGCACTAAAAACCAAGCCCTTGAGACACAAGCTTTGATCCATTTGCACCATTTTTTTGCAAATCAAAATTTGGAATGGTAGCTATTTGAAATGCTCCTTCATGCTAGGGAGCCTGTGTTGGTAAAATAAAAGCATATATGGAATCTAATACAAAGTAGTAGAAAATGGTAAACGGTAGACATGCATTCAAAATGGAGAAACATTGACAAGGCTTGTGAGTTATTTTACCAAATACCTCAAAAGAGATTTGGTGTAATGGAATTTCATGATTGTAGGATATCCACATAATGGATTTGTTGAAAAGGCTTTGAAAACCTTTGTCTACCAGCATCCATGAAAGCATAATCAATTGAGGAATTTTATTAGATGTTTTAGCTGCTACTGCTTAGGTAGGTGTGTATGCAAATAGTGAAAACATAATTAAGGTACGTTAAAAGTTTGACAAAATGTCTTATACAGATGTGGCCTTGCGAAATGCATCAACTGTAGAATAGGTATAATATAATTCTATTATCTCAAATTCTTTTGCCAAACACCTTCATAGAAGCCAAAAAAGATCAATCACACTAGAAGATGACCACTAAACAACAACAAAACAAAGGGAACCATGAGAAGACCAGAAAAACTACTAGTTACAATAACTAGATACATACCTATCATATAGTCCTTTGACTGAGGAAGGGGCAATCAAGTTTGCCATACTCCACTTAAGAGGGTCAACACATAAATGGTGGCACTATGAAAAAAATTCCCTAGGACATAAGAAAATTACCACCTATGGAAAATTCATGTAAAGGTTGATGAATAGATTTGATCGAAGAGATCTGGAATGGTACTTCCAAGAACTCACTCACCTCAAGCAATCAGGGTCATTAGAAGAATTCGCAAATCAATTTCAGGATCTATCAGTAATGGTTCCAAACCTACCATAGAGCCAACTCACCCACTTGTTTATAAGACTCAAGGACATTGTTAAAGCACAAGTAAAACCCCCCAAACCACATAATCTAGAGGAAGCGATCAGAAAGGTGAAAAGGGTGGAATTTAATCACCCTAAGGAAAAGAATAAGAATTTTGGTTCTAAGCCCCCCTATACACATGAAGGATCTAAAAAGGACCATCAAGAAAGACCCTGCTATATCTATAAAGAACCATGGAATAAGGAACACGAATGTTATAAAAAAGAAGAATTATACCAGAAGAACTTATGTTTTAAATGCAAGGAACCATGGAAACCTAGTCATCAATGTAAAAGAGGAAAAGTAAATAGAATGGAAGAGGTAGGAGAAGATGATTTTCTGTGAAAGGGAACAAAAATTGAAGAAATAGAACATGGGGTAGTAGCTGTCATCACCCAAGAAAATGAAAATAGGACCTTCTAACTCAAGGGAATAATTAAAGGACAAAGAATAATTACATTAGTGGACTCCGAAGCTACCCATGATTTCATTAGTAAACATTTGGTCACTAAGAGGAAACTTAAAACTCAAGAATTCAAGGGTTTCAAGGTTGCTTTTGGGAATGGATCAATTGATAAGTTCACTAAGATAGTGCCTCAATTAGTAGTCACCCTAGGGGAACACGCCGTTAAGAGAAACTTTTATGTAACATACATTCAAAATGATATCATCCTAGGAATGC
Organism: Cupressus sempervirens; assembly: GCA_028749045.1. Taxonomy (NCBI): domain Eukaryota; kingdom Viridiplantae; phylum Streptophyta; class Pinopsida; order Cupressales; family Cupressaceae; genus Cupressus; species Cupressus sempervirens. Next base: position 90,587,422 of record CM053788.1, read on the forward strand.
CTTGGGTAAATTACCTTGGAAGATTCATAATGGATGGGCCAAATTCATAAAAAAATTTCCAAAATGAAGGGAAAGAAATCACATTAAAAGGATTGCCATATTGGTCCCTTAAGATGGTCTCTTGTAAAAAAATGACAAAAATACTCAATCATGGCCAAGAGAGATGGTTTGCACAATGTATGTTATTAGATAAATCAGTTTCAAAAGGAGAAACCATTCATGTAGATATTCAACCTATATTGAAAAGATACAAAAGAGTCTTTGAAGAAATTCCCCCAGGACTTCCCCTGAAAAGAGGAATTGAACATTCGATAGAATTAGAAGAAGAAGCAAGACTTGTAATCACCACCCCTTATAGATATTCATAGAAATTCAAAGAAGAAATAGAAAGAACAATCAAGGAATTATTGGATATGGGCCATATCCAACCTAGCAGTAGTCCATTCACATCATTAGTAGTCTTGGTAAAAAAGAAAGATGGTACCATGAGAATGTGCACCGACTACCAAGCATTACATAATAAAACTATAAAAAATAGATATCCAATTCCTAGGATGGATGAACTACATGGAACATGTTACTTCTCAAAGATTAATCTACGATCAGGATATCACCAAATAAGAATGAATGAAGAAGATATACCTAAAACTACTTTTAGGTGTCACTATGGATATTTTGATTTTCTGGTTCTTCCATTCAGACTCACCAATACACCAACAACTTTTCAATCATGTATGAATCATATATTTTGATAGCAATTATGAAAATTTATATTGATATTCTTTGATGAGATACTTATCTATAGTAAATCATGGGAAGAACATCTACAACATATTAAATAAATCCTAAGGATTTTGGAAATAGAATCGTTATATGCAAAACTTTCAAAATGCAAATTTGGCTTGGAAGAAATATTATACCTAGGACACAAGACTAATGTGAGGGGGGTGAGCATGTATGAGGAGAAAAGTAAAGCTATTAAAGAATGGCCTAAACCAAAAACACTTACCGAATTGAGGGTATTTGTAGGCCTATGTAACTACTATTGACACTTTGTAAGAGGATTCTCCAAAATTGCTTCCCCACTTACAAACTTAACAAAGAAAGGTGCTTTTACATGGAATGAACTAGCACAACAAGCTTTTGAGAAACTTAAAGAAACCATGTGTTCTTGCCCACTTTTAGCTATTCTATATTTTATCAAGCCACTTGAATTATAGTATGACGCATCAGGTGAAAGGATTGGAGCTATACTTATGCAAGGGAAGCACCCAATAGCCTTTGAAAGTTGCAAGCTAATAGATACAAAAAAAAAAAAACTCAATATATGATAAAGAGATGTTAGCCATAATGCATGCCCTACTTAAATTAGACAATACTTTCTCTACAGGAAATTTATCGTAAAGAGTTTACAATTCTTCCTAAATCAAAAGGATCTTAATGATAGACAATAGAAATGGATTAGTTGAATTTAGGCATATGACTTTGATGTATAATATGTAAAATGGATAAATAATGGAGTTGCTAACACTCTCTCAAGAAGACCCCACATCCATGCCATCACAAACATCTTGATGGATTGGAAAAAAGAGATCACTATAGAATACATCCAAGATCCTGAAGCAAAAGAAATATTAGAAGGAAACCTATGAAATGACAATTTTAGATTTGGGAAAAACTTATCCTGTACAAAGAAAGAGTATACTTAATACATAAGTCAGAAGTTAAAGGAAAAATCCTAAGAGAGTACCGTGATAACCCCCTGGCAAGGCACCAAGGGTATTTCAAGACATATAAAAACATTAGGGAAAAATACGCTTGGAAAGGCTTAAAAAAAAGAAGTATTAAAATATGTAAGGGAATGCATAACTTGTCAACAAAATAAACTAGAGCTAAATCACCTAGCATGTTTACTACAACCCTTACCCATTCTGAACCAAAAATGGGAAAGTATATCTATGGACTTTGTAACAACACTTCCAAAGGTTCAAGGGAAAGATATTATATTTTTCGTAGTAGAAAGACTTACAAAATATGTTCACTTCTTCTCCATCTCCATGGACTTCCACAAAACATCATAAGTGATAGAGACATCAATTCCTCAGCACATTCTGGTAGGAACTTTTTTGACTAGCTAGAATAGCCTTAACTCCAAACACAAGTTACCACCCTCAAATAGATGGGAAAACATAAGTGGTAAATAAGTGGTTAGAAGAATATCTAAGGAACTACGTGACATGTCAACAAAAGGCTTCAGTTAAGTGACTACACTTAGGAGAATATTGCTACAATACTACTTATCAGATGTCAATAAGAATGACCCCCTTCAAGACACTTTATGGATATGAAGCTACGTCCTTTGGGACCCTACTTCCTCAGGATAGTAAAGTATCGGGTGCACAAGATTTTGTAAAGGTAAACATAGATATTATTAAAACATTAAAAGAAAATATATACCGAGCACAAAATCAACAAAATATTGACGCAAAGAAGAAACACACTGAAATATCATTTACAATTGGAGATTTAGTATATTTATGAGTTCAACCATATAAACAGTCCTCACTTAAAAGGAGTGGTGCAAAAGAGCTAAAACCTCAATTCTACAGACGATATAAGGTATTGAAGAGGATCAAGGAAGTCACTTATGAGCTCGAACTTCCCCAAGATAGTATGATTCAGAATGTATTCAACGTCTCGCAACTCAAGAAAGCCCTTGGACAAAAAATAACTCCCTCCATAGATCTACCTCCCTTAGATGATGAGGGGCAGTTCATATTAATACCAAAAGTTATTTTGGACACTCGAGAGAGAAAGTTAAGGAATAGAACTATCATAGAATTCTTAATCAAATAGAAGAACCTACCTAAAGCAGATGCTATGTGGGAAAAATAAGAAACTCTTAAGTTGCTTGAGGACAAGCAAATTCAGGATGGAAGGATTGTAATGGAAGTAAATTAAATCACAAAATGCCAATGAAATATATAGAATATTGTTATTATCACATTGGAATTAATAGATTAAATTTCATGTACTAATAATAAAAATACCAATTGTTTCGTAATGAACATGGTTTATTTTTCAATATATATTATATGTTTCCTTAAACAACATAATGTTTTATAATAAATACTTATGATTTAGCATTTGATTATGTCTTAATTGTTTAATAGTTAAAAATGCCTTTCTATTCCGAAACCTCATGTCATAACAATAACCACCCAATGACACAATGGTTTGAAAGTGTATATTAATGCCATCCAATGAAGGAGGAAAGGACATTATGGAAGGTACAAGTCACAAAAGGAAGAAGATTCACAATAGAGTTGACAAAGCATCACCATTGGTTTGCTCGACATTGTCGTACCCCATACTTTGAGTAGAGTACCATCCTCGATAGTGCAACAATTTAGATAGAAGTCACGTTAGCAGATAGAGGCAACATCTGTAAGTATTTAAAACATCTCTGACCCTGACTCACACCTAGTTCCCTCTGGCAACGGCTACCCAGGTAGGAGGATCGACTGCCTGGGTATCCTCGCCCCCCATCCTCATGCCTCATGCCATCTCCAGGCATCATCCATACCATCCTGCAACTGTACTCTGCAACTGACTGTGACAAATGAAAGTACTTGGAGTAGACACGTACTTAGAACAGACGCGTTATGCCTTGAGATACGATTGCCGCCAAACAAGATTTATTATATTTATAGCCCAATTAAGTTCGTTCACTGATTTAGTACTTTTAATTTATTATATTTATAAAATTAATGAGAATGCCTACTTACAAATTTTGATCTTAATAAATAATTTAATAATAAACATAATTATAAAAATTTTATAAGAAAAAATACATATTATATTTATAGTTTTACATAATATAATAATAAACATAATTATGTTGAAAAAATTATTTTAAAAGAATAGTTTTTCTTAAGAATGCCTACTTACCAAATATAATAATAAAATACATAATTATATTATATTAGTTTTAATAAATTTTTTATAAGTTTTATTAAAATACATATTATATTTATAGTTTTACATAATATAATAATAAACATAATTATGTTGAAAAAATTACTCACAAATATTTCGAATGTCAAATATGAATAAACCATGCTTAAAATATTTTTGTTATACGTAAATCTAAATCTATATTATTTAATTTATTATATATTTAAGCTAAATATATAAATATATATAATTATTCAAAAGATTTATTATATTTTTAAAAATACATAAATAATTTAATTGTTTCAAACAGAAATGTATATTAATTAATAATTTCAAACTCAATTGTTGACAAATTTTTAATACATATTTAAAAATTAATATTAAATTCAATAATGTTATAATTGACAAACTTTAGTAACATTTGTTTTTAAATATAAAAATAAATTTAGTAAATGTTATAAATCTTGTTAAAATTTTGAAATGTAATTCTAACTATATATTTAGAATTATTGACCCTTATTATATAGATTCAAATGAGCAATTACATCAAGCAAATCTAAATGCACTAACAATATTTTCTAAGAACAATAACTAGTAAAATTAAACTAATATTTATCTCAAACATGAAAAATTTCCTTTTAAATATTTGTAAATGTCTCAAATATTAAAACCTAAAAATTATGCCATTTAGAAAATAAATTATAAAGTTGGATCACAAATGTCACACACCTAAATGTTTAAATGAATATGAATCAAATACATTACCGAATCAAGGGAAAAAATAGAGAATTTTAACTTAACAAAATAAACTTTGTGCATCACAAAACCAACAGTGTATTTCTTCATTGTGCCTAACATACAACAAAATATCACAAATTTATTTGATAGAGGTTTTATGGATAGCTTACTCCTAATGTCTAATCTAAGTTCAAAAACATGAGCAACCAGATTTTTGGGCACCACCCTCATTTCTTTCCTTGCGGCAAAAAAAACAATTATCTAACATTTATTTTTCACCGCTAGTTTGTGGCTATCAGATTTGGCAGAGGGGGCGTATTTGCAAGAGTGTCAAAAGACAGTAGAGTATGTCCGTGTAGGCGTCATTGCAGGAAGGACACTGTAGTGTCAGAAAGGACGGAAAGGGCGGGCATCTGGGCAGTCTATCCTCCTACTTGGATAGCCGTTGCCTTACTAGGTAAAAATATTGTAGACTAACTTGAATACTAAGGGTGATATTTTATTAGTAGTCATAATTAATTACTGAAGAATACTAATGGTATAGTATCCTTGTTAATGTGGTATAAATTAATAGTGTTGAAACTATTATATAAATAAAATTAATATGTTATAATGAAAATGTTATTTAAGCAAAATACTAATGAGAATTGCAATAAATAATTCGTTATAAAATTATATATATTTTATTTTCTAAAAGTTATTTACATATTTAGAATTAATGTTTAGTGTTTTATTCATTATATTTAAACACTTGCGATAGTTGTGTTTCTTTTTTCAATTATTTTTCATTTTTTATTAGTTTCATAGTTTCATAACGAATAAATTCAAACCGACAAGTGGCATTTACGTTTTGTTACTTGGGTTTAATTAGAATCTCAAATCTCTAAGCCCAATTTTTAAATGGCTCTCAATTGTTTAATCATGTCCTACCAATTCTTTGTCAAACTCTAATTGTTTAAATACATCCTTTGCATTTATTTTTTTAATATTTGTGATATAAAAAACTTAATCATATTGCTTTTAATGTTGAATTTCCCCAAAACTTTCAAATAGAGAGTAAAAATGTAACTCATAGATATACACTCTTATAACTTTGTATTGCTTGTAGACTCAAGAGCTACCTTCAATTTGTTATGATTTGATTATTTCTTCAGTATATAATTTGTGTTCCTCGTCCATAATTTTGGATAATGTATCTGGCCAACTATTTTACACTACTTATTGACTATTGAATGGATCCAATTTTATACTACTTATTGAATATCATAAAATATTATAATAAATAAATTGGCTCAAAGAAAGTTCCTAAGGGAAAGAAACATAAAGAAAAATCTCATTCATTACTCATAATATACAAGATGTGCAAAGTGTAATTGCTAAACTAAAATTGTCGATGAAACCAAAAGGCTTGCCTTATATCCTCTAGATACTCAAACTCTCACCACATATTGAAACACTAATGAGGCTTTACAAAACAACCATATAAAGTGTCGATACAAATATAATCATGAATTCATTTATATAAAGTTTGATAAACTATAATGATTATCTCAAGATTAATTAATTAATTTAGAGAGAGAGAGAGAGAGAGAGAGAGAGAGAGAGAGAGAGAGAGAGAGAGAGAGAGATGACTTATTAAAAGTAATTGACTAGTTATAAAAAATAAGAGGTGGAATTTCCATGTACATACTAGTGGTCTAATTTCAATGAGTGTTATTATTTTTCTTAACAAGAGTAGAATATCACCATATATTATAATAAACAAACTAGTTCAAAAAGAGCTCCTGAGGGAAAGAACCAAAAAGAAAACCCTCATTCGTTACTCATAATATTCAAGATGTGTAAAGTGTAATCCTTAAACTAAAATTGTTAAGAAACCCAAAAGGCTTCCCTTATATCTTTTAGCTATTCAAACTCTAACCACATATTGGAACACTAATGAGGCTTTATAAAATAGCCATATAAAGTGCCCGTACAAATATACTCATGAATACGTTTATATAAAGTTTTATAGACTTTAATGATTGTCTCAAAATTTATTGGTCATAATCCTCCATATAGATATCATCAATACCTACAAAATGAATGAGTTAGTTATAAAATTCATTTAAAAATAAGGTCTTAGAAAATTGAATATCATTTCATAATTTCCTTACCATCTCCACTTGTTATGTTTTGGTTAAGATCAATAGAAAAGGGCAACCCATATTGTTGATTAGTTTATTGATCATCTAATACAACAATGCACATTTAACACATCCATTTAGATAAAATTAAATTATAAACTAAAAACTCAAATATAATTTCAAATTTTTATTTTTTCTATCATAACAAATTCTAAATTAGAATATTGTTCTCATAATCTATATCGCATTATGTAACAATAAGAAAATCAAAATTCCATTACCTCCACAAGTTTTTTGAAATGTTTGAGGATGAATAACCTTTGGCATTGATGGTTGATATCCACAAACTACATCTTGGTTATTTGATAAAGCATTAAATGCAATTAGAAATGAGAAGTAAGTAATCAATTTTAATAAAAATAGTTAATAGTGAGTAAATTACCATCTAGTACTTGTGTGTCATCTTTTATTGTTTGGTTCAAATCAATAGAGAAAGGCAATCGACGTCGTGGAGATTCTCCTTGATCAACCAAACCTATATTGACACATGTTCAACATATGAAATAAAAATAACAAGTATTGAGCTATATTTTGAAAGTAATAAAGTACTTTTAAATAAATGTACTCACCTTGTTGTGATAGAATAACTCTTTCTCCTCGTATTGCTATGCTTGAACGATTAATGGATTTTTCTCCCTTTTTCTTTTTAGAGTGTAGAGAGGGGAATTGAAAATTTTCATGCTCATCAACTCTTTTACTTAAGTTTTGAGTCATAGGTTTTTTTTTTTTAATGAATAAATCGACGCTTACACATTTTGCTTGGACTAAACCATGGTTTCTTTCGCCTCATAGGCATGTTCTTTGAACCAGGAATTGATTCAAAATTGGAACTTGAAGCAAGAGATGCATGTATCTCATTTCTAAATCTCCCAACATGTTAAATGAATATTTTTTTTCATATTCTTCTCTAGTTGACAAATTTTGAATAAATGAATTTACATAATCAATGCATTTTTGAAGTTCATCACGAGAAGTATCAAATGATCTCACACAATCTGTAGTAAAAAAAATAAAATTGTAAAGTCAAAATACTATATATTTCTTAAGAAAAAAATTGGTATTAAAACTTACCAGTTCTCTCATCTTCACCAATGTTCACTCCAAGCACATCTTGATCTTCTAAAGGTATAGAACCATCTGCAATTGGAAAAAAATCACTTAATTTTTTGATCCATAAAATAATTTAATATTTACTTGTAAACACACATTCTTATTACCAATGTTATAGTTTTTATGACCAAAATTCCTTCCAACTTTGTCGTAATCCTCAACCAATGCATTAACATCATCTGTATTTAAGATCAATTTAAGTAGGTCTTAACAATATAATAATCAATTATATAATATAAATAATTAAAATTAACTCTCAAATGATACTTACCAACCACTTGACCTTGTTGGTTTATATTGGTTCTCTTTACTAGATCTAAAATCTTCAGCACATGTTTGCATGTGTTACCTCTTTTTGCCCACTCAAAATCACACACTTGCAAATTTGGTCCAAAATTTCTTACAAGATACCATTTGGTTGAAATCATTTGACTTCTAACATTAAATGTATTAGGAAGGTCATATAGGTAGCAATCTGTATCTGTTTTCTCTTTGATCTCTCTAAAGAAGTTAGGTAGTATCTTTCCTTTTTGAAGTTGGTTAGAAACCCAGATAACTGCAAGTATCTCTTATTTTTATAGTATGGCTCTACCCTATGAAGAAGAACATGAATGAGCCAATCCATTCTCCTTGTGCATTTTCTAGAACGGTTGGTCAAGCGGTGACTCTTGATGTGCATGTGGTATGACTCTATGGAAGCATTAGTATCTTGATTTGCATGAGAGAAACCTCTAAAGTTTTTTGCCCACATTTCTATGACAAAAATATGATAATGTCTTAACATATATATAATAAAAGAACCAAGCAATAAAAATAAAAATATAATGTAATGAATAATGTATATGATCTTACCAATGCGTCTCTCATCATGACACCAAGTCTTTCTAAAGTAATCAATAAACTCTTTTTGTTCTTTGAATTCATCTATAAATTCTTTTATTAGATGAGTAGTGACATCTCCATCATCACTTATGGCATACATTATCTCACCTAGTCTAGTGAACATATTTGTTTCTATAATGGGCACCCCTGGATGTCCCAAAAAACTAAATCAATTTGCTGAAGGAATTTTGTCAAACAGTTTGCATTCAACCTCTTATTTCTCCGTTTAATGTTTTAAACCCCTTATAACTCCAGAAATCAAACGTTTATTTGTTTGTTGTGTTTTGTGCATGGAATTGGTATCATACAACATAAACAAGAAAGAAACTACAATAATATGCAAAGTGGAAATGAACTGCTGTTAATAAAATGTTATTTTCAGAATTCATAAAATCAAATACATGGCAGATTTATCAACTCACTAATTACTTCAGCAGTATTGACATAATATTCCAGCCCATGCTTTCGAACTTGCTGCTACAGTGCTTTGTCCTTCAATCAGTCCACTCCCTTCGTAATATCATTCCCTCAAAGCGGCATAAGCGTCGAAAAAGTAGTGAAGAAGATATGAGCAAAATACCAAATCTGTCTGTAGCTAGAAATGCAACTAAATTGCCTGATAATGAAGCCAATAACAAAGAATTCCAAAGGCCAAACCCCAAGGGAATGATGTCTAAAATGTTACAAGAGAGGATAGACATCCTCAAATGCCAAGAACGGTGCTGCAACTCACACACCAATTTCTTCTCATATTCAACCTGGCTAATGAAGCCACAAATGCTTCCTTTTATTCTATTTCCAAGGGTCCGCTCAACTCATATGGGCAATGTGGGATAAAAGATGTGTAGTATATAAAACATATATTAAAATACCCCTTATGTCTCCCTTGGGTACACATCCCCATAAAATAAATATTAAAGTAACACTTTAATATTTTACAATTAAATTAGATGCTACTTTAATAAAACTTCAGGCATTAAAATGTATTAGCAATCGGACTCCGAATAATGCGAGTGATAGCTCATCAGAAAGCTCTCACTGAGGAGTATCAAATCCAATCACCAAAATTGACCTGCACTGTGTCCTGTTGACTTACTAAAAATAGTAAGTATGCCTAAAATTGAGTAAATCAACTTCGTTTTGGCCCAAACTGGAAATGACTAGGCCAAAACACTCTAGGATCCCTTTAAGCCCTTCGTTAGCCCTTAGGACCATGTAGAACAAGGCTAATGCACGCACACTTGGTCAACTACTAAAATGGAGACATTACAGTTGCAACATCCTTATTGCTTACAAACCTATAATAAAAAAGATAATATCAAGCTATGATGTTAACAAATATAACTTTACATGTATTTTAAGTAGAAATGACTCACTTGTAGACATTCTTCAACCATGCCCTACGTACATGCCAGATACATAAAAGTACTCGACAATTGAAGGAGCATCTACAAGTTACATTATAAGCATTAATAAGTAGCATTCAAACACAATCAGTTATTAAACTAAAATTATATGTTTAAATAATGAATTGTATAGTTTGAAAACCTATATATCAAATATAATTGGAGGATAATCAAACCTAATTGCTTCAATCTCGGCACTAGCGTCATCGGTCATGAATGCATTGACTTGCCAATCATCTTTACATTGCTTGCCTCTTTTGTTAACTTCTGCTAGCCACCCATGTATATCATCAATTTTATTTCTTGAAGATATGGCCCATGCAATAGGTACGCCGACCTCTTGTTCATCAAATACAAGTAATGAATATAACTCATACTGCATATGAAGAAATCAATAAATTAAGATTTTAGATAAATTTTAGATGAACTAAACTAAAATATATTAATATAGTTGACATTGGTAAACTCACAACATATTTTTTTGTTGAAAAAGTGGAATCCATTGCTATAATAGAGTTATGTGAATATCTCACCATCATCTCTCGCATCCATGGTGTTTGAATACCTATGATAAATGGAATGTTTTCTCCACTATTGGGTGTTTTATAGTAGAAGAAGTTGTCTTTCTCTTCTGCATGCCATAAACTTACACTTTTGGCATCATTTTCATTTTTTTGTGATCAAAGGGAACACACCCTATTGCATGCATTCATTACATCTTTTCTTAGCAGAAATGTGTCCCTCTTATTCATTAACTTCGTAAGACTAGGATCCAAATAATGTTGCTCACATATTGTGGAAACCCCCACACCCATCAATAACAATAACTCAATATAAGATTTATATTCATTTGACAATCTCGGTGTAACCATACTCCTTGGATCACCAGAAGGGTCATCATTTCCATGACAAAATTCACCATTAGCATCTTGATGACTAAACTCATTATAAGTAATGATGGCAATATGTGGTCTTCCATACATAACTCTAACACAAAAGTGCGTTTTACAACCCCTTTTCTTTGCAAACCTTGGTAACCTTTGTATATTTGTTTGGGGTTTTCTTCTATTATCATTAGGTCCAAATGCACATTGATATCTGTATATACATGTACAAATATATTTATACCAATTTATAATCAATAATTTTTTAAAAATTAAAATATTGCATGCTTAATTATTATACTAAATCTAAACAAACCTTGGATACATCTTGGTAGCTTGGTTATTAGGGTTTGTCAAGTTCATCACATTATGTTCTTTTCGTATGAACGTTGTTTCTATACCATCCAGTAGATCTTATCCCTTGACAAAGTGAGACAGTCTCTCAAGAGGGATAGCAACACATAAATCCATAAATGCATTATGATGTCCAATAGGTGTCCACTCTAGTTGTGCGCTTGAAAAATCATTTCCTTCATTAGGGACATCTTGCACAGGTAGTTTGATGAGTGATTGCCATTTAAACTTTGTATCCATTCTGAGAAATATTAATATGGTTAGTGATCCTTAACTTGTTGAAACATGTTAAAAAAAACTAATACGAATTATTACATATATCCTCGATAAAACAATTAGTATATTGAAATCACAATAATTACAATTATATCCTTGATATGAAATAATTTCGCTATACCATCAATGAAATTATTTCTCAAAATTATATTAGAAGTTGATATTATATATTTTATTCTATATTTTTCCAATCTTGTGATCTAGTAATGAGATGCATGTTACTGCAAGCCTAGGACACATGATTCATATTGCCTTAATAAGCGAATTCCTCTTATATAGAAAATAAATTTCTATAATTTCAAAACCTTTACTAGGAAATCATGTTGTCACTTATAAATCTATAGTTATTAAAATCTAATATGATTAGTCCACTAGTCATATATTCTAATTCATCATTATTTATCACTAACTAATTCATTTATTGTGTCATTAAAGATGATCACCTAATTTACTTTTTAATACTAGGCTTTGTGTTATGTATGTACATTAATTTAAGCTTAAAATAATTTTGAATGAACTTGAGTACAACTAACATGGGATGTAATTCTCCTGCCTTCCTAGCAATCAAGATCTGAGTCATTTTGTTATCAAGGTCCATAGTGTTCATTGTATCAAGGTCTAGGTCATTTTCACATAGAGAAGTTAGGAAGTTTTCCATGACTTAAGTCCATTTCACTGTATCAAGCTCTCTAGATCATTTTCACATAGTGAAATGTTCATCATTGCATCAAGGTCTAGGTTGTTTTCACATAGCGAAGTTATGGAGTCTTAGGTCATTTTCACATAGTGAAGTTATGGAGTTTTAGGTCATTTTTTTACATAGTAAATTTATGGAGTTTTCTATGGATAAGTACATTTAGTTATCAAGCTTTAATTCATTTATTTATCAAGGTCCATAGTGTTTAAGGTCCTTAGTGTTCATTTTCACATAGTGAAGTTATGGAATTTTCCATGATTAAGTCTGTTTAGTTATCAATGTCTAGGCCATTTGAGGTCATTTGCACATAATGAAGTTATGTAGTTTTTCATGATTTTGTCATTTTCATGTAGTGAAGTTATGGATTTTTCCCATCATTAAGTCCATGGAGATTTCCACAATTAAGTCCATTTAGTTATCAAGGTCTAATGAAGTTATGTAGTTTTCTATGATTTTGTCAGTCATTTAGTTAAGTTATGGAGTTTTCCCATCATTTTATCAATCATTTTCACATAGTGAAGTTATGGAATTTTCCCACCGTTAAGTCCATTTAGTTTGCCACTGTAGTGAAGTTATGGAGCTTTTCCTTATGGAGTTTATTTCATGATTCAATCCACATAATTTTAGCCCATTTAGTGTTTAGCCCACTTAGTGTTCATCTCATGAAGGTAAATAAATTCTTTTCTAGTTGAACATGAACAATTAAATCAATAGATAAAACTATCATATTATCCATCATTTATTAATCTAATTTAGGAGAAAACTTTATGGAACTCTAGGCTTATTGACACTAGATCATAACTCATAGCATAACATCTAGGATATATGTTCACAAGGTGAAATTATGGAGTTTCTTCTATGATTAAAGCTTGCTTAGTTTAAGTTATGGAGTTTCTTTTATGATTCAGTCCACTTAATTTCAACCCATTTAGTGTTAACCCCACTTAGTGTTCATTGCATGAAGGTCTAGGTCATTTCACTATGGTCATTTTCACATAGTGAACTTATGGAGTTTCTTCATGATTAAGTCCATTTAATTATCAAGGTCTAGGTCTAGGTCATGTAGTTTTTCCATGATTAAGTCCATTTATCTTTCTACTATAGTGAAGTTATGGAGTTTCTTTTATGATTAAGCCCACTTAGCCTTCATTGGATCAAGGTCTAGGTCATTTTCACGTTGTGAGGTTATGGAGTTTTTCCACGATTAAGTCCATTTAGTATCTCGTGAAAGATATTGACCCTATTAGGAATCTATTACAACTATATAGTTTATCTATTATTGTTAGGGAACTAGGCCTTATTAGTAGCCTCAACCCTATTAGGAGTTGTTATTATAATACAAAAGGTACAAGATGAGCCCACTTCTCAAGCATGCATATTCAACTGTTGTTATTAAAATACAAAAGGTACAAGATGAGTCCACTTAACCAACTAAGATCAATTTCATATTTATAAATAATAATCAGGCACATAGAACAACAATCAGGGATTTCAAGAAAACATTTACAAGAAATGGGCAAGGGACAAAGCAACCTTGCGCATGAACAAAAATAGTGTCATAGTATGAATCTAATCCCTAAAACCACTACTGTGTATGTTCTCAAAATATTTTTCAATCACGCACATAGTCCTAAAAAAGAAAATTTGGCAGCACTAAGGTTCTTAGTAATGGTCAACTCTATAGCTTTTGCAATCTAGAGTGGGTGAAATCCAATCCTAGCGTACCAAGCTTTTGAAATATTCTTAGAATTTAATCAATCGGAGATACTGAGGAGATCTGAAAACCCAACAAAAGACTACACTTGTGGGGATTTCCCCCACAAGGACATTTATATAGCGGTTGTTACTATCACATCAAAAATGGCTATTACCGCTTGAGGTACCATCCATGTGGTTGACCCAATAAAGGGAATGTCCACTATGGTTTAACCCTCTCTAATCAAAGAAGACTCACAAAGTTGTACCACATGAGGACTTGGTTTGGATTTAAGGGTTCCAAGTTTTTGATGTGCCCAAAAGGGAACAAAGCATACTCCTCTAGCCTCTTCACCTTACCCAAACATAGCAAACAAGATTCTTTGACACACTAATTTGAAATCACCTCACCAACTTTTTGGAAAATCCAAAAACAAACACCACCAGTCTCAAAAGACAAAGTACTAGTGGATGTTGAGGACAAACCGAAGCGGAATAGTGAGACAATAACAAATATCCTTCCCTACCTACAAGAGGATCCGTTGTCAAGAGGAGCTTCGCATGTAAAGCAAGTGAATGAAGCTCAGTCTCTCAAGATCTCCCAAATAGTGTTCATAGGGCCTAATTACTATGTGAATCATATATGCGTGAAAGCAAATCTAGATCCAATTTTAGAGCACCAAATGAAGTGTGAATCTATGAAAGCATGTAAAAGCACTCAAGCCAAACACATGAGATGTTCATTTTAGTTCCAAATCCAAGTGTTATAGAGATCCAAAAAAATACCTAGTAATCCTTGCAACACATTTTTCTCTATTGTACCTTTTGTTTATGCTTGAACGCTCACTCGCAATGAACAAAGCAACAAGAAAACACAAGATATGCAATAGTATAACAAAGCCAAGAGGTATTCCTAGATTAGAGGGAAAATGAAAATTAAATGAAAAGGTGTGACCCACATAAGAGAATGTGCAATTAACATTTAATTAAGAGATGTGGAGTGTAAAACTCCATAAAAAATATAAGATGAGGGGTGTTTTATTTAATTTAAATGTAAAATAATCCTTTTTCTTATAAAATAAATTGTGTGACATTTATTTAATTATTTATTTTAAAATAATAATTGTTGCACATAACATTAATAGGGTATACCAACTTCAAAATACTTCCATAAATATAGGCAAAATAAATGCCATGATTGATCCCTTTTAGACAAGGGTAAAACCTTTGGAGACCAAAATTACGCAACTCTTGTCATTCGTATAGAAAGAGAACACAAAATTTACATGGAAATTACATGTGAAGACATATATAAATGCAACTATAGAAGAAGTAGGAAGGAAAATAATAAACACCTAAAAATATATATACGAAAAAGAGTCTAATATTTCTCAGCTTAGACAAGCCTCTTTGATATAAAAACTCTAGGATAAATTACAAGTACTAACAATGGAAAAAAAATACTTGGTAAAGGAGCTATGTACATCTTAGGTCCTTCTTACTTGGGATCAAAGAGAATTTGAAAGCAAAATACCAATGTTTGAAAAGAAAGACAATAATTACATTTTATCTTGTCTTATATACTTTACTTATTTCATTTCAAGGTTAATTCCTTAATGGGGGCTTACCTTTAGCAATTTTTTTCCTTTTTTGTGTTTAGATGTAGATTTAGCAAATTCAAAATTATAGATCTAAAGGCGCAATTGTAGTTGTAGTCCCAAAACCCCTAAATTCATCCCTTTAAGGTATAGTTCACCTCAAGTTCAACCTATAATAGTATAGGTCACTCTGTATCCAACTTGTTCCTGTATTTTTTGTATTTTCTTGATAAAAAGGTTTAACTCTTAGATTACAAGATGTTAATCTATTTTCAGTTTTAGTAGAGGCTGAAAGGGTTTCTATAGATCTAAAGTGACTTCCTCTACTAACTCTCAAGGTGAGTGCATCTTCTTTTGTTTTCTTTCATATCACTTACTTTGATACATTAGATATGTTATCTTATTATTTATCATTGCATTAGTGTGTACTTAACTATCCTTGCATATTTATCACATTTCTTTCTATGCACTTATATATTAATAGAAAGCCCCCCACCCAAAAGGGATCCTAGAATCAACATCTTAAAAGGACCTAGATATTGTGTTGGCACCCCTTTATCTATTAGGGTCTTTTTAATTAGATTTAAATATTTTAGGGGGTAATAATTTAGGATCCCCCTTTCCAATGTATGGCCCGACGAAGTGAAAGTCTATCATTATTAACAATTTACATTATACATTTTGGTGAGCCCAACCTTTTACATTTCCCCTTTTCATCATGGTGTTTGATGTCCTTTACATACTATTAGGTTCTCATCCATATACATTTTGATGAACCCGAAAGTTTCATCCTTCATACTTTCTAATTTTCTAGTTAGTCATTGTACACATTGGTTCACCATATACATTTTGGTGAAGTTGATGCTTTCATGCTTCATACTTTCTAATTTTGTAGTTAGATACTCATTATATGCATGAGTTCACCATATCCATTTGGTGAACTTGATCCATCATACTTCCCCTTTTGATCTTGTTACATTAGATAACCTTTATATACTTGTAAGGTATTCAACGAGGGGGAGAATGTTGAGAAATATGAATCTCAACCTTGCAATTTTTCTAGATGGTTCCAAAAATATAGTTGGTAGTTTTCTACATGTCAGTTCCTTAAAAAGGTAAAGTTAGTTGTCAAAATATTCCTATATCCATAGTACAATATGGGAGGGACATTTTCAAAGATTAGACCACACATCCCAAGACAATTTTATTGAGAGATAAAAATACAACTTGAAATGTGTGCCAAATTCCTAAAAGATTTAAAATTTAATAATCAATCCCAAGTTTTGAAACTACAAAAATTTGGGACAATAGGTTTGTCATCTTTTTATAGAAATCATTTTTTATATTAGCAATGTATTATCAACATCTAATATAATAAATTTTTTTTATAATCTTTCATTTTCCAAAAATACAATAAAGGATGGGAAATAAAAACCTTTCTCACCTTATCATCCTCTTATACTTTATATTCACAACAAATATTAGTTCTTCACAAGGGATGGAGAATACTTGGGGACCCTAGTCTTATCACCTTTTGATCATTAAGCTATTCTCACCTATTGTCTCCCATTAATGTCCCTCTTTTGTAGTTTTCTTTTCTTATTTTAAGCCTTTGAAACTTTTATAATTAGGCACATCTTATCCTTTCTATGTACTATTTTTTAATTCAAGAGAAATTAAATATGTGGGAAATTTTATTAAGTAAAGGTGAAGAGAAACTATAGATAGTAGATTGTACCCATAACCCATTGATCCTATTAGATTATAATTTATTTCTTATGACTACTTACTTAGCTAATTATAAATATAAATTGTGATATAATGTGAAAGTTTCGCAAGTTTACAAATTTGTAAAGTTTAAATTTGATTTATGAGTACAATTTTAATACAAATACATAGATAAATGACATAATTATGTGTGAAGCTATAATCATTTCACTACACATTACATAGCCCCATAAGTGCTTGTTCGAATACATTTACTATAACCTTCATAGGTGTTGATAAAAGTCCCTTATAATACTTAATGCAAATAGTGTATAACTCACAGATAGTAGTATAAAGGAAATACCCCAAGGAGCCCAAACTTAGGTTCAGTAAGATCCCCATGGATATTTGAACAAGAGTATATGATTTTAAAAAGTGTAGGTTGAATTAACACTCAAAATATTAGTCCACTATCAAAATGGTACCCTAGACGTATGATTTCATCTTTGAGAGAGTATTGATCCAATATAAAATCTAAGGCAAATGCCATGTTATCATTATCTATTTTATTTCCAATATGTCTTAGTTTTTGTGCCAATCCAATTTTAAATACATTTTTCTAGTATAGATTTAATTATTCTTATCTTCAATCTTATTTCGCAAAGTAGCAAGTTAAGTTTTCTAAATTATCTATTTCTAATTATTTCTCATTTATGTAAGCTAGTTTGTGCGTACTTGTATATTAATATGAATAACATAGGTTAGTCCTAGAGAGATTATATTTTCTATTTCAAATAGATATTAAGAAACCTAAAATAGGAATAACATAGTTAAAAAATCTTAAGACATTACTTTTCATTAAAAATATTATAACTTAAATATTGTTAGATTTTTTTTTGATTTATACAATGAATCATTTTGTATATTTGAAAATTTAATATTATACTTACAAACCTTTTCATTTCATTTATATCATATAAATTCGTATATAACTGTATAGAATGTAATGAGTGATAACATATAGAAAGAGGCATTGGTCGTATTCTTTACAACTATTCATATAATTATACCAAATGAAAAACAAAAAATATAAAAAAAATTCTATAACTAATTTTAATAATGAGATATTATTACAATTCTTAAATAACAGCCACTCCGAAGAAACATAATAAATTAAAAAAATATAATTATACAACATTTTTCAACAAAATAATATTACGTCTTTTATATATCTATTAGCACTACTCCATATTAATAATAGATTAAAAATATAATTCTAAATATTAATAGAGAAACTAACACATAATTTAATCCAAAAGCTATTATCTAAGATTTAAGTGGATTATTAGTCATCATTGACTAGAATTCCACGATTACAAAAACTGAGTATTAGATTTATATTCATAAATATGGCGGAGAGAGCATTGTCGTGATCATCTGTACAAATGAGATAAAAATAAATATCTAGAGTTTGATCTACCTTCCACGACTGAATGAATAAATTTTCCAAAAAAGGTTTAAACATATATTGATTGGTAAAGAAATGTAACTTGAAAAACAATACAAATCACATGATGAATTTCTATACAATACGGAAGCAAAGAAGTCCCGAACGATAAAATTGAAAGAGAAAAACTATCCGTAGTTACTGTGACCAGAAGACAATATATAGTATGCATGTTTGAATTCAACAATGGCTAAAATGCATGTTTGAAGCAAAAATATATGGACATGGAAAAATCAAAACAAAACATGCTTCGCACATACCTTTTACCAGTGTAGCAACAGTAAGATTTTTGGACAGTTGAGAAGCTTCAATAGAACACAATATGCTCCAAACAATATGCAGCACACAAAATGCTCCAAACCAGAACAGGGATGGGTAGAAAGAACAAGAAAGGCACAGGCGAAATAAGCAGGTTTCCTGCTTCTTCTTTTTAAGGAAGTTGGTGTGGACTTTAGTGACATTGATATCTAAGTTGGCGTGTAAATTTTGTTTGGAGCTGGCGATCCCATCTTAGCATAAATTCCTGCCTAAAATCACCACCTTTCTTCCTGAACGCGTCTCTACTTTCGTTTGTCACAGTCAGTTGCAGAGTACAGCTGCAGGATGGCATGGGCGATGCCTAGACGATGGGATGAGGCATGAGGATGGGGGCAGGGATACCTAGGCAGTCGATCCTCCTGCTTGGGTAGCTGTTGCCGTTCCCTCCAGGCAAAGATTTATGATTACAGATGTCAATTCAAAATATTCAAAGGTGTAAAACTTTTATATTGTTTTTTGGCAATTAGAAAATATTGAAATATGTAATAAGGAAACAAATAAGATATAAAGATATATGTGAAGATAAATGAATGGAATTAATAAATATTAAGGAAGACTCCAATTCATTGTACCCATATCAGAGATAGGAATGTTCCTATTTGACGAGTACAAGGAGGTAAAAGAGAAAATATTAAATGCTGGTATTAGAGATAGGTGTTATACCTATTTGGCCAAATGTTAAGGAAAGATTTAAATGTTGGTATCAGAGATAGGTGTTATACCTATTTGGCGAACTATTAAGAAAAGACTTATGTGTTGGTATCAGAGATGGGTATTATACCTATTTGGCCAACTTATTAAGGAGAGACATGTGTGTTGGTATCAAAGATATATATTATATATCTATTTGGCCAAATAGAAAGAGATGTTGATACGTATGGGTGCTTCCATCCATCAATATATTCAAGGAAATATAATGGTAGAATATTCTAAAGGTGTTAACATATGCATATGTGAACCTTAAAGAGTGCATTCTAGAAAAGATAGTTCAATAACTAAAGGTTAGGACAACCCGATCTAGAAACACCTTTAAGGTTTAGGATTAGATTAGAAGATAATTACTTATAATAAGTTTGATTTATTGGAAGAATTCTAACTATGTTCTTGGAAGGGATATTATAGTCCATCCTCATTTCTTGGAAGCACTCACAACTATTTCTACTTCTCTTCTATGCATTATTCTATAGTTGCTTTTGACCCACAATATTATGTGCTTCATTTTATCTTTGCCGATCCATGGATTTTACAATATTAAACCTAGCTTAAAAATGAAAGCTAGGTGGAATGAAGTGCTTATAAGAATATTGATTTAGGAAATTAAATGAAAGGAATGATGTAGTAGCTTGTGGGATTTACAGTGATAAATTATCCTAATAGAGAACATATTACACTTTCCTGGGTCATAATCATAGATACCCTTGAATTTCTTGCTACATTACTTAGTGCACACCTTTGATACCTTTGTGGTTTTCTTCAATGACTCTTTATCAATATCACACCATACATTTTTCATCTCTAATGTATAGTCTTTCAACAAACACACTATAGCATTATGGTTTAAGTTGTGTAATATAATTCTCCATGAACTAATGATTAATGAACCAAAATACCTTGGGAAGATGGTTTAACCACAAAACCCAAGCTCTCCTAGGTTGTTTCCCAAGTAATTAAATTAATTTTATAATTGTAAAAGAATCTTGATACATAAAATGGAAGTGATATAGAGATCAAGAATCACAATTAAATTATTTTTCCTTTTAGTGCTCGAAAAAATTCTTATGACTACTCCTTGATTCTTTGTGTTTTTTTCAAAATGATACATGAATACATTTAAACATACAAATCAATGTATCTATATATCAAGACACAATCAATTATCACATAAATTCCAAAAAGGTATGAGAAAAATATGAGAAATTTATTTACATTTTTTAAATTTAATTTTTAATTGAGACTTATGCCAAGTGAAATAAGTGATCTAGGAAAGAGAATGCAAAATCTTGAGATTAAAAGTGAAGAACTAAGAAAGATATATATATGATAAATGTGATAATAATTAAATAAAAAATAGAGATTATTGATAATTTTATAATTATATCAAGTTTATTTTGAGAGAAAACTGAGAATTAATTTTACAATAAGATACTGGTACCGAAAGATCCTCCATAAGCATTAAAATTGTTGTAGTAGAATGTGAGTACTCCTTTTTGAGATTTAACATTGCAATTTATTGTAGATATGAAAATGTATATACTCATACAATGTCACTCAAATCAAAATCACTATTTGAAAGTAGGTTTAGTTGATCATTGTTTTCACCTTCTATGGATTAAATATTTTTGTTTAGAAAATGATGAGGGTAGATAAGTTCAATTCAATTGCAATTTTTAAAAATTGTTGACATATTTTATCTTAAATATTCTTGCAACAAATAAGTATGCACAATCAAGTGACTCTTAAACATCACATACTAATGAAAAAATTAAGCTTGGAAAAACAAGTCAACCTTGACTATTTAACACTTTTAGCCTAGAAACCAACTATTAGTGTGCGATGTTTAAATCGTGACATAATCATATTCATAACACAAAAAGAATGATACATTAGTTTTGATTCAAAGCTTCTTTTAAATCTTATTTTATGATGGTGGATGATAGACAAATAGATAGAATCATAGAAGATAAGGTCTGAGAAAAATAAATAAGAAACAAATGCTCATTCAAAATTGACTCTTTTGATTTTAATTTGATTTCATCCAATTGATAAATGACATTTAGAATGCTTAATACAAAAGATGAATTTTTGTACAATAATAACATAAAGATGACCTAATAATGAATTCAAAATTATTTTCAAATTCAAAATTTATTTCTAAAGAAATGCCACACATTATATTATCGACTAGTTATTAAAGTCTCTTAACAGATGTCATTTAAATAAAAGTGATTGTTATCTCATGCATTTAAATTTTATACCATCTCTCCTTTCGAAAAAAATTTGACTAAAACCCGTATAAAAATAGAAGCTTGACTGATATCCATGCAACATGTGGGTGCGATTAACAATTTTTTTACTCTGAAATTAAAATTGAAATTGAAATTAAATTGATTTAACATATGTAGAGAACAATCAATCAACAGAATCAACACACATTCTATACCCTCAAAGAGACGGAAATTTGGCACTTCTACAAATGCTTGCCACGTATGGTTTTGTGCGAAAATATTTTGAGACCCTTCTTTTCTATGGGTTTATGTCATCCATACAATTGGCGTGCATTTCTGGGACCATGCATTTGTTATAAAATGGACATACAGTGAAGTCAATACACACGTCCTTCAATTAGTTCAGTCAATTTGATTGGAGGAAATGAGGTTGCAGCTTCTTATGAATACCTTACCTTACCTTATGAAATTATATATACCTAGTCAAGCGAACGAATACTCCACATGCCAATTATTTGACAAATTGTAAACATTACATCCAACCATTTTCACCCGAGTTGTTTCGATGTAAATAGAAATAATTGAAACTTATGTACAGTCAACTCAATTCACCCGTTTCTGAGACTGCGAATAGATCAAGTCAAAGTCTCCAAATGGGAGGAAATAAGGTCGCAATTGCACACAGATAAATTATATATATACTCAACTCTGCAAATACTTTGAGTACATACTACTTTTTAACCTCCATATCAATTTCCTAGCAAAGTATTTGCAAAACAAAGCTTCAGCAATCTGATCTATTAAGAATTTCTTCCCACAAGATGGGTTTTAATAAGCAAGTTCATCATGTTTCTGGTTCGCCCAAAAGTTGTGATAAAAAGGACCAAAAGAGCAGGATAAGTTATTTATTTAGCAACTTAGCGATAAAATTTCTTTTTGATAATGTGAAGAGCCAAAATAATCCACACACAAAGGAAGTGGCCTCATTCGTAGCTGCCCAGCAACACTTTCGTGGGGTGCAACATGTTCGTTTATAATTGCTGATGATTCCTTTGACTGATTGGTGGATGAACATGTGACTTTACTGTTATCCCTCACCTCCATATCCGATGTTGAAGAAGCGACAGTGTCACTGGAAGGATAAAGCTAGAGGAACACAAGTTCCGGCAATCTATTGCCTTTTTAATGCTTTTATGATTTTGTGTTCTTGGCTCATCTCAAGTTCCTTTCAGTACTTTGGATTTTTGAAATTTGACGAATCAAAAGTTATGGCAGGTTAATGAAAGGCTCCAAAACAAATATTTTTGATGGCAACATTAACCTTACAAATTTTAAGCCTCATTAAGATTCGAAGTTAAAAACACGTGTTTCCTTTCCAAATCTTAAACTCTCACCCCAAAAAGAGTTACGGAAAACTTCTCAAATGTGCCTTCTGAACCCTGAATCTTAACCTCCAAAAATCAAGAAGGCCTAGCATGAGACCCAAAACACATGTTTTAGAGATGATCCTTTACCTTCTTTGCCACCAAATTAAGAGGTTAAAAATCAAGAGGTTAATTGACCTCAAGAAAAGCCAAAGTTTAAAAGAATACACATCTTCTTACGCGAATGCAAGGAGACATTTGTGAGATGTTACAGAGTCAGCAGAACTCCAATCAAACTGCAAGATCTATCGGCATGGAAATCAGATGCCAAGAAACCCATATTTACAAAATCAGGGAGCATTGCTAATGAAATAATGGTCGAATTTTCTCGTTAACCATTCAGGCAAAGTAAAATCTGTCCACTAGTGGCAAATAGAAATGTACGGATACATACAAAACATTTATTAGAATGCCAAGCTTTATGAAAGGAATGTTCATGTTGCATCGCTAACTATAAGAGGATGCATATTTCATGTTCAATGTTGATGTTCTGAGGAGGCAATCGTCCAGGGAACCTAGTCTGATGTGAATGCAATTTGAATATTGAAAAGCCCAATTCCACGATCTCAGCCACATCTTCTTGCCTGCACTAGAACCCAAGTACATGCCACCAAGTGAGAAATGATGCAAGCGATGCCAGAGATGCTCTAATCTGTGTGCAGCCAGTGCAATCTCAACCAAGCATCTCAAAGTGCAAATGGTGATTTGAATAATTGCTCTTATATATGTAGAGCACATAAGCATCAACAACATGGCTTGATAGAATGGAATGTTAGTTGTTATATTACATGTTCGAAAAAATGCTCGCATTCGAATATGGATACACAATAAATGAGAATGACGTGTTTGACCCAATGCCTTGCTAGGTGCTAGATGCGTAGGAAACACAACCAAATGCTCCTCATGAGTTTGCCGCCACCTTGGTTGAAGAAAATCCAAACTGTAGAATGGTGAATGGACCGATAAAGAAATTAGACTATCCAGTCATAAGTGTAATGCTCTTTGTGTTGGAAATAAACATCAATGTCTGCAGGTTGTCCTCGAGCCTCACGCCCATCTACCTTGTCAGTCACCGCAGGCATTCATGGACGGCAGACATTCATTTTGGTAGGTGAGATTTTTGAATCTAAAAATGTGAGGGAAAAACGTTTTAGGTCAGAAGACAAAAAGGAATGTTTCTACATTCATTGGAAGATCAAGTGCAGATTAAGCAGATCAGAGAGAAGTTGTAGACAGAGCAGAGAAGATCAGCAGATCAGTCGTTGGAAGAAGAAGAAGGAAGTTTGTTTGTTTCGTGCCTGCAGTTGCACGTGATTGATTGCTGGTTACCTTGTAAGTTTGTTATTGGTTGATTCGTCCTGTTGAAGCAGTGATTGCTCCAGGCATTCATGTATGCAGCCATTAGAGCTGCAAGTTTTAAAGTTGTTTGAAGTTTGAAGTTTTAACAATTTAGGATTTTCTGGTTGAAGCCGAATGCTCCCAGATTTTGTAATAGTTTAGTGAAAGATTGAATAGAAAGCAAGTAGCATACTTAATCTATTGTTCTTCATCTTCTATTCATTGCATTTGACAAGTTTGGTTGAAAGGTTAAAGCTTTGGCTTTCTGGTTTTAATGGTGAAAGCATTCACGTTGAAATATTTCCTAAGTTATATTTCTTAAGTTTGAAATAGAACACTTGGCATCTTTTTTCTCAGTTGGAGCTGAGCTCACTTGGCATCCATTGATGCCGAGCAATTATTGTGTGCCAAGCTCACTCGGCACCTCTTCTCTGGCACTCGGCACATCCTTGTGCCGAGTAAAACTGGCACTCGACACCTTCATATGCCGAGCAGTTTTTCAAGTGCTGAGTATAAATTGTTTTAGGTTTAGGGTTGTGATATTGAAATTTAAATTTTTAATCTATATTTCTCACATGGTATCCGAGCTTTGAGGCCCCACATCCATAGTGAGTTAGGGCATTTTTTTTTTCTTAGGATATTTGACATGGCAGTAGATGCAGAAAAAATATGGCAGCAGCCACCATCATTTAATGGACAAAACTATGATACATGGGTAAAGAAGATGAAGACCATTATGGTTGCAAATGATTTGTGAGAATTTGTAGTTAATGGGTTCAATGATGTAATAGACCCAACTCAGTATGCTGCCCTCACAAATGCACAAAAGACTCATTTGAAAGAGTCAAGGAGGAAAGATGCTAAGGCATTAAGTCTTATTGAAGCAGCAATGACAGAGTCAATATTCCCAAAGATTGCAGCAGCAAATTATGCAAAGGAAGCATGGGATATCCTTGAGACGAACTTCAAGGGGACTGATAAAGTCCATATTGTAAAGCTACAGAATATAAGGAGGGAGTTTGAGAACCTTCAGATGAAGGAGAATGAATCAGTTGCAGACTTCAGTTCAAGAACCTCCAATGTAATTAACCAACTGAAGTCAAATGGAGAAGACTATCAAGAGCAGAGGATAGTGGAGAAGATATTGAGGAGTTTATATCATAAATATAACCATTTGGTCATGATCATAGAAGAGGCAAAAGACCTCACTGTTTTGACAATGGATGAGTTGATGGGTTCTCTTCAAATCCATGAGTACGAGATCAATAGATCTACTTCTTCTACTTCCCAAGAGCAAGCATTCAAGGCTTAGTCAAATCCAAGAGGAAGGGGGAGAGGAAGAAATGGCTCAGGCAGAAACTCCAGAGGCTGAGGCTGAGGTAATAGAGGACAAAGGAATGCAGCAGCAGAAAGCTCAGGAAGAGCAGATGGAGCAAGTACCTCACACAATACTTCAAGAGGAGGTAAGAAAAACTACAACTCAAATAAGAGTAATGTAGAATGCTACTACTGTCATAAATATGGGCATTATGCAAATGAATGCTGGAAGAAGCAGAAAGATCAGTCAGGACAAGAAAATGTGGCTGATGTGAATATGGGAAGTGAAAACATTGCCTTCATCATGTGTAATGTTGGTGAAGAAGGAGGCCCTGAGGTTTGGTACCTCGATAGTGGATGTAGCAACCACATGAGTGGCAATGAAACCTTGTTTTCATTCATTGACAAGAGTTTAAAATCTGAAATTAAAATGGGTAACAATGGAACCCTACTAGTTGTGGGCAAAGGATCTATTACGGTCCACACCAAGAAAGGTGAGAAAAAGGAAATACAAAATGTGTATTTCGCCCCTAGTATGAAGCACAATTTGATGAGCATTGGTCAGCTCATTCAAAATGGATACAAAGTACTGATGGAGAATGACATGTGTGTCATTCAAGAAAAGGATGGGAGTAAGAACTTACTTGCATCAGTTCAAATGACCAAGAACAAAATGTTTCCCTTGAAGATTGAGACATGTTTCTCATCTCAAGTTTGTGCTGCACCTCCTACACAATCAGCTCTAAGGAGTGTGATTGAAGACCCCTCACGGCTATGGCACCTTAGGTATGGTCATCTTGGCTATGCTGGTTTAAATTTATTGTCAAATAAAAGAATGGTAGAAGGTTTGCCACATGTGGAAAATTCTTGTGACAAGTGTGAGGCTTGTATTTTGGGTAAGCAACATAGGCTTCCCTTTAATTCTGGAAATTATAGGAAGGCTAGATATCCATTAGAATTAGTCCATACTGACCTAGTCGGTCCTATGCAAGTTACTCCCATTGGGGGGAGTACTTATTTCATGACATCCATTGATGATTTCAGTCGTAGGACATGGGTGTATTTCTTAAAGAATAAATCTCAAGCATTTGAAAAATTTGTAGAATTTAAAGCCCAGGCTGAAAGAGAATGTGGACACTATATCAAGGTCCTTAGATCAGATAGAGGAGGGGAGTATACTTCCAATTCTTTTGTAAATTTTTGTAGGAAACATGGAATAAAGAAAGAGCTCACAACTAGCTATACACCACAACAGAATGGAGTGGCTAAAAGAAAGAACAGGACCATTGATGAAATGGCAAGGAGCATGATGAAAGAGAAAGGTCTCCCAATTGAATTTTTGGGAGAGGCTGTGGCAACAACAGTTTACCTAATTAATAGGTGTCCTACAAAGGCAGTCCGTGATAAAATTCCAATGGAAGCTTGGTCACGAATAAGATGGACAGTTGAACACTTAAGGGTGTTTGGATGTGTTGCATATGCACATGTGCCTAAAGAGCAAAGGCAAAAATTTGATGACAAAGGTGTGAAATGCATTTTCACAGGGTACAACCCAGAATCAAAGGCATATAGATTGTATGACCCATTGAACAACAAGATGATGCTTTCAAGAGATGTGGAATTTCTTGAAAATCAATCTTGGTATGGACAAATTGATGAGTCACCAAGCACTTCAAGTAAAGTGCCCATTATGAGTGAAAAAGATGCTGATGAACAACAAGAAGAAGGAGCAAATAGAAGAAAAGGAAAGCAGGTTCAGACATTGCCGAGCTCCTCTAGGCATGATCGAGTGTCAGTGCCGAGTACCATTGAAGACCGAGCTAGTCGGCAATGCAGCAACAATGAAGATTCTAATCCCACACTCTCCTCCCTGTTACCAGGAAAGACCAAGAGTCTTAGGGAGATATACCAAGATGAAAGGTATGAAGATTATGATGAGAGTGTTAATTTTGCATTATTTTCTCATAGTGATCCAATATATTTTGAGGAAGCTATTAAGGAGAAGAAATGGTGTAATGCCATGGATGAGGAAATAGATGCCATAGAAACGAATGAGACATGGGAGCTAACTAACTTGCCTCCCAAGAAGCAAGTGATTGGAGTTAAATGAGTCTATAAGACCAAATGCAATGCTGAAGATTGACAGGCATAAGGCAAGGCTAGTAGTCAAGGGCTACAAACAGTAGTATGGAAGAGATTATGATGAGACCTATGCCCCAGTTGCAAGAATGGAAACCGTGCGTGCTGTCATAGCAATTGCAACTCAGCACAAGTGGAAGGTATTTCAAATGGATGTGAAGTCTGCCTTCCTTAATGGTGTATTGAAAGAAGAAGTGTATGTGGAGCAGCCACCTAGTTATGAAGTTGCAGGTGAAGAGAACAAAGTATATAGATTGAAGAGAGCTCTTTATGGGCTCAAGCAAGCTCCACGAGCATGGTACAGTAGGATTGACTCATATTTTATGAGCAATGGCTTTAGCAAAAGCAATGGTGAGCCCACTCTCTACATCAAGGCAGCAAATGGTAATGTGTTGATTGTTGTCTTGTATGTACATGACTTAATTTTTACTGGTAATGACAAGGCTCTAATTGGTGAATTCAAAGAGGCCATGAAAGTGAATTTGAAATGATAGATCTAGGTCTCTTTGTACTGCCTACCCTCGTTCACATCTTTTCTAGACTTATTGTTGCTATTATTATCAGACTATGTAGACTAGTTTTATGATTGATGGTTTAGTGGTGTTGTTTTGACACCATCAGATATTATGATATGGATTCAGTTGATATATGATGAGATCATTTAGACTTTACATTTCATGTATGTATGATCATCATTACATTGTTTTTAGTTATTAATGATGATTAGTTAGATAGTTTATTATCTCATGTGTTTTATTATGGTTACTTACCCCATACTTGCATGTGTATGGTGTGCATGTTTTCTTATTGTATGGCATTTCTGATGTGGTTAAGGAAGGGAGTCGTAGTCACCTGCTTAGTCGGGATCTACATGATGCACCACTTCCTGCCATTGTCTGTTTAGCTTAGCATTATATATTGTATGTACATGCATGGTTTTTCTGCAGGTTGTAGGTACCGGATATCGACTTCCCTAAATTGCCAAGATGAGCGTACCCTATTATACTATCTCAATGATAAGAGAAGGGAGATAAATTCTCAAGTCCAAATCCCAAACCTAGAAACCATTTGTCCTAGTGAGTTAGGACAAGTATCAAAGTTGAATACCCACCGAATGTGTCAGATGACATATTTCATGATTTTTAACCCTTTAGATTTATTTTGTATGATTTGTTCTATGATGGATTTTCATATTTTTATCTTGGAGGTCTATGGTGAATTTTCCATTAATTAAGTCTTAATAAATAGATTTAATTAATAAATTATTTATTTGAAAAAAATAATAAAATATCATGATCTTTGATATTTTGATTGTAATTAATTAAATGTGAATTATTGGGGAAAAGGAATTAAATAAAAGAAAACTAGAAATTAAAATTAATAATAATTATAAAATAATAATAAAGTAATAAATAAAATAATAAAAATAAAAGTTATAAAAATTATAATGAAAGTTATAAAATTTAAATAGAAATTATTTAAAAGTAAATTGGAGTTATAAGCTTGCATGGGAATTAACATGTGTCAACAACACAGGGGTTAGTGCATCAATTAAGAACAAGGTGTCTACAACTCTATGACTCACCAAAAAGGTGGGAAAGGACCCATGCTTAGTTGGTGACACCTTTCAGTGGTTTCAAGAAGCATTCCAAAGGTTTCTTGAGAGCTCTTCATATTCAGGCATTCATAGAAGCTTAGGGAGAGAGCATTTTGGAGGGCAATTGGAGCATTAGAGGACTCGAGAACTCTGAAGAAGGGAGGAGCTTGCTCTGTGGATTTTTTTGAGGAAGAGCGATTTAGCATCAGAATTCGAGTAGATTCTTGTGAATTTACTTATGCTATTTTCGCATCATGCATTCCATGTCTCCTTCGTGTCTTCCATATGTCTTCTGAGGAATTTCTTATGCAATTCTCAATATGGTAGCTAATTTTATTTGAGAATTCTATATGCTTAGATCTAGAATGAACACGGGGCTAGGGTTTAAATTTGTAGCCAAAACCATCAGATGATTTAATGGATAAAATTTGAGATCAAAGGATTATAGAAAAATTCTGACAATTGGAATTTTGTGTATATATATGTTCATATTTTTAAATATATATATATATATATATATATGCATTATTTATACATATACGTTTCACCGTAAGCAAATGTTGCATCGCGGATTACATTGGAGGGGTGCGTTTTAATAAAACACAACTTTAAAAAAAAAATATATATGATAACTTTTGAATGGATGGGGGCGAAATATATTTTCTCACCCCCGCCAGTGGCCACATTAATACGGACTGCAGCCACAAAGTACCTGCGATCTATAGTGTACCCTGCGACCCGCAAGTTTTATATATTGTATCGGCGGTGATTATTATATCTTCGTTGGTTTGAAATTACAAAAGTTTTATTTTATTTGCAACGATATCTCATATGATATTTAATTATGAATTTTGATTTCGTTTGCATTGTTATTAGATATTAAATGTTATTATGTATATATATATATATATATATATATATATATATATATATATATGTATATAAGTATATATGTATATAAGTATATATGTACATATAATTATTTATAAATGATTATTATAAAGTTCTAAATTAATGGATCACTCTTTTAATGATTAAAATATTGATATTGAGCTTGTCAATTATGAAGAGATAATAATAATTAATTTAATTAAACTCAGTTTAATTAAGATTAATTATTAGAATATATAATCGAAGTTTTTGATTCATTGAGAATGTCAGTTTTCAAACAATGTCATATAAATCAATTAGAAAATTGAGTCTAATGGAGAAACTTTTATCTATCAAACATACACATGGGTTAGGTAAAACGTGAAACTTCTCCACTTGATATTTATTTGGGAAAACGTAAACTGAGACTTTTAAATTCAAATTTGAAAACTTAGCAAAACCAAAACATGTGTTTACATTGTGTATTCTTATGCTATTGTTTTGATTTTTGGGTTGACTAGTGTTGACCAGTTTAGGACGTCTACCAGAGGCTTGGGGGTTATATGATTGTGATGTCATGATGATGTTTTAATCTCGATCTTTATAAACCCAACCATGGTTATGTGATGGAATGCTTTATGTATTGGATGTGAATACTGATTGTTATAGTTGAGATTCTTATGTATGAGACACTTGACTTAACCATTATTTTTGGTCATCGATCAGTTATCCTTGGTTATTTTTTAGTCGCCATGATGGGATTGTAATGTGAATTTATTCTTGATGATGTCATGTGGTGACATGTGTGACTCAACCATTTTTGGAGTCTTCAATCAGTATGATTGAGATATATTTTAGTTATTGAGAACCATTGGATACTTTGATTATTAGTGATACTTCAGTTGCCAATAGAGAGCTGTTGTGGTCATGATTTTCTATGGATGCTTGCTCATGGAGATTTGATGCTTTTATGCATATTTGAAGATTTTATTTTGGATTATCTTTTGTGATTTTGAGATTTATGATTCCATGAGCATTAGGGTAGGATATCTACATGTAGTGATGGGAAGTGGCTTACAATGGGGGCCGGGGCCCTAAGAGGCTGCCAGGGTAACTCATTGTAAGTTGGATTAATAAGTGATAACATTCACACCTAATACTAACTGAATGAACCTAAAAAGATAAGAGTTTTTGTTCTCGCCTATGCCTTGAGTGCTTGTATAGGCTAGGATGGGAGTAGTGAGAACGCATGGTTGCGACCTTGCATTCCATAGTATGCCTCGTCAATATGAGAGGATACTAGTGGCCGCATGAGATCTCTATGGACCCGTGGAGTTTAGCTAACTGCTACGGTAACTTGTACGAGATAAATGCGATGACACTTTCCCGCTTGCATAGTAGGTTCCTACATGTCATTGTGTGCCTATGGGAAGTAGATGTCAGTTTCATGATTGGAACCTTTGAGTTAGTATACTTTTAGGATTCATAGATTATAGAGATTTGTGCTATGTGTTATGGATAGCCTGTTTGGGAATTGAGATTATCTCCTCAGCACAGTGGGAGTGGAACACTTAGGTACCATGCGGTCGGGTGGTAGTGTATTTTCCACTCTTATCATTTGAGATTCATTGAGGCATCGTTGCTGATGCATCCTTCGTGATGGTGGATATGTATCCTTTTTCATTGATGATTAGCATATGTTAGATGATGTTATCTTATACTTATATTTGCATGTTAGATTACTTTCTACATATGATGTTGTATATTTTAGGAGTGACATCCCTACTATGTTATTACCGGTGATCTCTTCGGTGATTTGGGATGTTATGCACGAAGCGATGGCTAGGGCCCACGATGGTCTAATGATGCTATTAACGGTTGGGAGGAACCGTGCACTTAGTTTATTTTGTTTGATCTTTATGATGGATGTATATGTCTTCTATGATGATGTATCATGTGTATCATGTGATTATCTTTACTTTGATGTATCATGGATTAGAATAGGATGATGTACCTTATTCTACATATGTATATTCTTTGAGCTTGTCATACCCTGTGACGTGTACAGAGGATGATTGAGCATTTGGAAATGTAATGTTTAAACATTGGACTTGCCATTATTATTTCATGTGGTTGTTGTACTAGATGGATTCATGTATGTAATTCAATGTTAAGGGATCTTAAAGAATGTAATCGGTTATGTATGTTATGTTTACTTTCAGATGGACATTGCTATTGCTTCTGTTATCAAGTACAAGTTATATGCGGTATTTACTTTCATGTTATTTAAAAAAAAAAAAAAACAAAATGTTACCAAACTTAGTGAAATTCTAGGTTAATTCTTTGGATCCCTTGGTGGGGCATTACACTCTTGAAATACTTTCTAGGCATAGAAGTAAAACAAATGCATGATGGCATCTTCATCTCTCAAGAAAAATATGCAAGGCAGATCTTGGAGAGATTTAAAATGCAGAATAGCAAGGCAGCCCCCACACCAACAACAGTAGGTCTAAAGTTGAGCAAGGAAGACTCTAGCAGGAGAGTGGATCCAACACTATACAAGAGTATGGTTGGAAGTCTAATGTATTTGACAGCAACTCGGCCAGACCTAATGCATGCAGTAAGTTTGATTTTCAGATTTATGGAAACATCAAAGGATTCCCATTGGCAAGCGGGAAAAAGGATCCTAAGGTATGTGAAAGGTACCAAGGGATTTGGGATTTTGTATACTGCATCAAATGATGATTTCAAGTTGGTGGGATACACAGATAGTGATTGGGCTGGAAGTTTAGATGATAGGAAGAGCACTTCCGGATACATGTTTCATATGGGATTGGGTGCAATTTCATGGGCATCCAAGAAGCAACCTATTGTTGCTCAATCTATAGTAGAGGCTGAATACATTGCAGCAAATGCAGCAGCATGTCAAGCAATTTGGCTTAGGAGGATCTTGATAGATTTGAATGAAAGGTAAGCGGATGGAACCACAATTTACTGTGACAACATCTCTTCAATTGCATTGTCCAAGAATCTAGTCTTCCATAGGAGCAGCAAGCATATAGAGATTAGATATCACTTCATCAGAGAGTTGGTGGAGAATGGAGATATCAAAATTGAATATTGCAAGTCAGAGCAGCAGCTAGCAGATATTTTCACCAAGCCATTAGGCATTGGAACTTTTGTGCACCTAAGACAGAGTCTTGGTGTAGTTGATTTTGATCAACAGTGATCCTTGTTTGTGGGTCTCAAGACAAAGGGGGAGTGTTGGAAATAAACGTCAGTCCCTACAAGTTGTCCTCGAGCCCCACACCCATCTACCCTATCAGGTCACCGCAGGCATTCATGGATGGCAGGCATTCATTTTGGTAGGTGAGATTTTTGAATCTGGAAATGAGAGGGAAAAAAATTTTAGGTCATAAGACAAAAAGGAATGTTTCTACATTCATTGGAAGATCAAGTGCAGATTAAGCAGATCAGAGAGAAGTTGTAGATATATCAGAGAAGATCAACAGATCAGTCATTGGAAGAAGAAGAAGGAAGTTTGTTTGTTTCATGCCTGCAGTTGCACGTGATTGATTGCTGGTTACCTTGTAAGTTTCTTATTGGTTGATTCGTCCTATTGAAGCAGTGATTGCTCCAGGCATTCATGTATGCAACCATTAGAGCTGCAAGTTTTAAAGTTGTTTGAAGTTTGAAGTTTTAACAATTTAGGGTTTTCTGGTTGAAGCCGAATACTCCCAGATTTTGTAATAGTTTAGTGAAAGATTGAATAGAAAGAAAGTAGCATACTTAATCTATTGTTCTTCATCTTCTATTCATTGCATTTGACAAGTTTGGTTGAAAGGTTAAAGCTGTAGCTTTCTGATTTTAATGGTGAAAGCATTCACGTTGAAATATTTCCTAAGTTATATTTCTTAAGTTTGAAACAGAACACTTGGCATCTTTTTTCTCAGTTGGAGCCAAGCTCACTCAACATCCATTGGTGCCGAGCAATTATTGTGTGCTGAGCTCACTCGACACCTCTTCTCTGGCACTCGGCACCTCCTTGTGCCGAGTAAAACTGGCACTCAACACCTTCATGTGTCGAGCAATTTTTCAAGTGCCGAGTATAAATTGTTTTAGGTTTAGGGTTGTGAGATTGAAATTTAAATTTTTAATCTATATTTCTCACACTTTTCAAATGGATGTGATACTCATAGGCGAAGAGTCATTTGATAGTCTTGATTGCTAGACTTTGGGAAAATTCTGATTTAATTTTCCATTTGATAAATTTTCTCACATTCATCTATGCGAATTGCAGAGCTATATACAAATCTCGATTGTACAATATTGGCAAGTTTTCTCCCAACTATGTAAAAATAGAAGCAAATTCAAAAGTAGAGTTTGGTTAATTACAATTGAAAGCATCATGGTTGACATGTATTCAATATATGGAAGCATATAGGGAGTGCATCCATTATTTCTGCTCCCCACCCAAGTGAACATTATGGCATGTACTTGCGACCCCTTTGTACAGTCAGTGCACTAAAAGAGATGATCAAGCATGAATGAACTTATGGAGTGTTGCACATCTCGATTTGACAGGCATGAGAAGAGAAAGCATGCAAGCTTCTTGACTAAATGTTTGAAGATGTAAATGTGGAATATGGAAGTGTAGGCATAGCATGTAAACTGTTTGAATAAATGTTTGAAAGGTATAGTGCAAAGGAACGTGGTCTCCTACTCAGTAAGCTTCTTCAAGAGAAGCAAGCTGGATGGTCAAAGCAATATGATATCGATGGAGTGAAGCTAGAAGAGGTTGAATATAAATAATAAGAGGACTGATGGATTGCTACATCATGCTATGATCCATATGCTTAACTGCAAAAGGGGTGTTTATTTATATGGAATAATTATACAAAATTTTCAAAAACAATTCGATGTGGAATGAAGGATTTCAATATCTAGAAAAGTTTAACAAAGTGCTTCATTAGAAGTATTTATGCACATTTGTAACTAGTGGGTTTATAGCTTTTGGGTTAACTTTTGTGAGGTTAATTAACCTCTTCCAAATTATGTAATTAGGAGGTAGTTATTAATCACATAGGAGTAGTTCTTAGCGTAAAGTCTATATGATGGGAACACAACCCAAGAACAGAATGGACACAACAGAAAAGGGAAATTGTATTAACTAAGAAAATAAGCTAGTACAAATAGTACAGAGAAAATGAACTTCAAAACATGCCCTAAGGGCTTACAATAGCATAAAGCTGGAGATAATTTCTCCTTTCAGTACCTCCTCTCAAACTCCACTCCGAACTGCCTCTTACAATGCCATAAATCTCCTTAAATAGACCCCGAAGGGTTAAGGACTAGGAGTACATTCTAGAAAATGCTAGTAGGCATCCACCAACCAAATAGAAGGTTCCAGAAGCTGCGTTAGAAGTCGGTGCAAATCTAGAAGAATCCAAAAATGGTAACCGAACTTCCAGGAGGCATAACTTTTGAACCGTAGCTCCGATTGATGAACCGTTTACATTTTTGGAAAGCTCTCGAAGTGCTCTATAGCCCCATGAATCAGCTTTGCTCGTTCCCCATTTTTTGGCCCTTTTTGAAGTCATTTAATGCCCCTAACCTGACTTTGAAGCATTCTTAGGAGGTCTCCAAAACTCGAAAAATTGTAATAACTTTCAAACTGTGGGGTCTATTGACTTGATTCTTTTTTTGGAATGCTCTAAATCATGATTACACTCACCTGGCCAATTCACACCTTCTAGTTCACCAAAATGATGGCCCAATTACATGCTCCTATTTTTCAGGATTTTCAAACACACTGATAGTGGAACTGTGAGAGTTGGAACCTTTATTTGACCCAAATGGGTATCCAAAAATGAAAACACATGAAATAGAAACTAAGTCTAAGTATATTTTTTTGGGTGACATAGGATTGCCCTTATACCTCTGGATGCTCCTGCATCACTATATAAGAGACAAATTTTCTTTGTAAAGGGAATTTTTGGATTTTTGAATTAGGGAACACTTATGTGAGAATTTTGATGATAAGATAATTTTTGGAAAGTGTGTACAAATTTTGTCTTTGTAGTAAAAAATCCTGTTATGTTCTTGGTGCAAGAAAGTAAAGGAAAGCACATTTTGAGCTCTTTTTAAAAAATCCAAATTGTTGAATAGTGAAAGTGTTGATTCTCTTTGCAGTGAGTGTTTTCATGGTATTATTCAAATGTTCATGAATCTTGAATCAATATTGTGCTAATGATCATCTTCAAGCATAGCTCTTGATTGTCTTTATTAGCAATTTACATTAATCTAAGAAAGCTTCAAGTCATTTGGTGCATTTTTTGCCCTTAGCTTTCTCTTAATCTTTCAAGTTTGAACACATCTTTATTGAAAAATTAAAAAAAATTATAACTTATGAGGGAGCTTCCCCTCTAAATGTAGAGGAAGGTTGCATATCAAGGGCCTATCTAATTTTTGGAGAAATTGATTTGCGACACACATTCAATTGGGCGAAATCACACATTTTTCAAGTGAAAATTTTCTTTACCAATAACCTGGAAGTGGAAACCTCCCCCCTTCCCTCCTTCATAGCTAGATAATACTTAGGAAGAGGCTTGGAATTTATCACATTAAACTAAGAAGATGGAAATACTAAAGGTGTTTTAAGGAAGAGTAGGAAATGGAAGTCACCCCCCTAAATTGGTGGAAACTTAATTTTGATTGCTTTGGTAGGAATACTACTACAATTGCTAGGGGTGTCATCTATGATGATAAGGGAAATTGTATTATGGCATATGTGGGTAATTGTGGTAAGATTTCAAGCAATGAGGCATAAGCTATGGGCCTTCTTTGGGGTTTGGAGACTACTATTAATCTGGACATTTCAATATTGGTGATTGAGGGTGATTCTCTTCTTGTCATCAAGGATACTAAAATGGAAATAAGGTGAGTTGGCATACCACACTGATAATTAGGGATGCTTAGATTTTGCTGAACATATTTAGTGCCACCAATATCCAACATGTGTATTGTGATGCTAATCATGTGGCTGAAAACTTGATGACATATGTACATGGTGTCATAAATCAGAAGGTCTAGGAAATAGAGTATGATCTTCTAATGATGGTATTATTGATAGTATAAAAAGATCAACACTTATTGTTATGATAGCATTTTCAAATTTTTGGTATGTGGGTGGCAGGGTTGAGTTAGCACCAACCTTGTCGGATGTTTATACAATGGTGATTTTGAGATGAGTTTTCATTTCAATAAGTACTTTGACTAGGCTTCATTATGGCAAGGACATGTCCTAATCCCAAGGTAGGACATGGAGTGATATTTTACAATCCCAAAGGAAGTGACTTTGCAATTTTTGAAGGCCTCTTAAATTATTCATTTATTATATGGCTACAAAAGGGGCATGAAGTGGCAAGTGGAGAATTTTATATTCATTTTTTACCCAAATGCTCTAAATATTATTGTGCTTTTTTCTTAGTTGAGAAAAGGTGGTCTTCTGAGTTTTTTTCACATTTCCTCTATTCTTTGGTCTCTTAGCTATGGATATGTAAGAAGTTTTTGAAGGTTTGGTGGTTGAGCTTGGTGACAACACGACCATGGAAAGTAACACTACTCATATCAAGCCATAAAGGATTGGGGACTCCATTTAGAATAAAAAAACCCACTTGGGCTTATCCACATGAAGGGGGTTTGATTCCTTTGATGGAATGCATTGAAGGTTATGATGAAGGGTCTTCATTCAATTCATCAAATCAAAGGATCAATGGGTAACTATTAATGGCATCTCACTTGAAGTGAACAAGGAGTTCAATGTGAATACTAATGGGCTATCCTTGGAGGGGAAGAATTGGAGGAAACATGCTAGGGTCATAGATGAAGCAAGTTTGAGAAAGTTCTTTCTACTAGGTGAGGAACATGAACTCTTCTATGGTGGGTTTTTTCAAGAAAAAATTCCTGAGCCTTGGGATGTGGTGTGCTATGCTATCATGAGGCATATTACACTTGAGGAAAGGTACAAGGTCATGTATTATTATCTCTTTCCCATCTTCAATCACTTTAGGAATAGGGAAATTCTATATTTTCCTTACCTAATTTTACACCCTATTGAAGATTGTGTTGGAATGTGCTTAATAAAAGAGACAAGGGCAAGAGATATACCATTGATCACCAAGATCTTATGTTTCATATCTAAAGATTTCATAAGGCCCTTAACCATTAGGTGCAAAATATGCCCCCGTCTCCTCTTAAAAACTTTGCTACCCCCAAAGATTCTTCCTATTTTGGTCCTACCTTGGATGATAAAGATCCCTCCTCCCCCCCTAAGGAGATTAAATTTGAGAAGATTAAGGTCCTAGTTTTGGATAGTGATGGAGTTATGGGTACAAAGAAAATCCTTATGACTAGTAAGAGACTACAAGATAGACATAGTGGTGCTAGTTTTTTAAAATTTTTTTTCTATTATGATATATGTTTTTGTTGTTCAAGCCTAATGATCATTTTTACATTCTAGGGGGCATAACTTGCTCTATTTTGCTCTATTTTTCAATCCAAAAGAAGCGTTGGAAATGTCTCTTCAAGATCTTTTTAGATTCTCTTTTATTTTCACCAGATTCCTTCAAAGGTACACATGATACTCAACTGAAGTTTTTTTAATTTTATCTTACTTACATAAACAAACTCCTTCTAGTATATGGGGTTCAATTTTTAGCATTATAGGGTGTGCTTTTTAAAAAAAATTGTGTTTCTTTCATTTATATTAGTAAACCAAAGCTTTATTAAAAAAAAACACCTTCTAAGAAAATGGTCAAGTCTTCTTCTTGTCTAGTTCTTGTAAACCCACATAAATGTTACACATGAACAACTACAACATGACATGACTTCTCCATTCAAAGGGTTTGTGGTCTTGTTTAGATGAAGTGAAAACAATATTTCAAAGTACCTATTATACCTTGCAACATAGGAATAAGATGGATGAGGCCATGGATTTTTTTTCTTTGAGTGTTTAAGATAGCTTACAATTTCATCTTGATGGGTATGATATTCCTTGAGAGATGTGGACCAAGTTCAAGAACTTGTTTGGTACCACCAATGAGTTCAAAGAAATTCATATTGAGGAAGAGATTACATCACTTGTACTTGATTCTTTTCCTCTATTAAGGACTTTATGACGAGGTTTAAAAAATAGAGATCTTTGTTATAGGGTTGTGAGAAGAACAAAACTTATACAACATGTACTTACTTGATTCTATCAAAGCTTTGAGGAAAATTTTAGATTTACTCTTTGATGCAGGAGCATCTGGCATGGAAAAATTATTGGGAAAAAAAAAAAATTGAAAAAGAAAATTTGAAAAAAAAAAAAAAAAAAATTGTGGAGGAGAGAGAAAGTGACGAAAATTAGAGGAGAAATAATAAAAAATAAAAAAAGGGAAAAGGAGAAAAGAAAGGAAAAGAGGATTTCTATTTTCGAGGTGCATAGGTGGAATAATAGAAAAAAATAAAAAATAAATGGTTGTCATTTCATTTATCAAGGTGTGTGGGTAGAATTCTAGAAAGTTATGAATATTGTAGAAAGTTGTGATATTGTAGAAGGTTATGGAAGTTGTACAAGGTTGTGGAAGAATTCTAGAAGGTTGTGGATAAGTCATGCATGGGGTGGTAAGTGCCTATTTAAGCAAGGCATATGAGCATTTCTAAATCAAGCTCAAGGGGAAGCTTGAGGAGTAGAAGCTCAAGGAGTAGCTTGAGAAGTGGAAGCTTCAGAAGAAGTAGCTTGAGAAGGAGAAGCTTGAGAAGTAGAAGCTCGAGAAGTAGAAGCTTTGGAAGGAAAAGCTTGAATGTGTGAAAGTTGGAAGGTGTGAAAGAGAAAGAGGAGAAAGTGAAGAGTGAGTTTTCCTGAGACTGTGGACAGAGTGCCGAATGTGAGGCAGTTTACAACAGGATTGTGATGGAGTTGTGAGTGTAGATAGAGCGCCGAATGTGAGGCAGTTTACACTTGGATCTTGGATAAGGTTGGAGAAGAGCTAGTGGCTGCGGCTTAGAAACAAGGAGGTTGCTTGGTGGCTTGTGAGCACAAGTTGAGATCTGGAAGGTTTCTACCAGAGTGTGGATCTGGACTAGCTTGGGTTTGGATTGGATCTTGAAAGAACTTGTTGCATTCTTTGTCATGAGTTGGTAAGGGTGGTGTGGCCCTTCGTCAGTGGTATTAGAGCATTACTTCATCAGTGGTATCAGAGCGTATCTACATTAGTGGTATCAGAGCGTACCATCATCAAGTGGTATCAAAGCGGCCCTTCATTAGTGGTATCAGAGTAGGAGTTCCTAAGTGTACAAGCAGATCGCCAAAGAGTGAGGCAGTTTGTACCAGGACCTTGGTTGGGTGAAGTTTATTAGAGTGGGAGTTCCTAAGCGTGTAAACAGATCATCAAAGCTGAGGCAGTTTGCACTAGGACCTTGGGATGACATGTAGATTGATCGATTGATGCAGAGATGGAAGACTGGACTTGTTGAGGCATGATTGTGGAGAGCTGGTGGATTGCAGATCCATTGTCCTAGACTTGTGATTTGGTTCTTGATTGTTCATGCAAGGTGGCAGGTTGCGATCTGACTTGCAAACAATTCAAGGTTGTCACAAAGAGTGTGGGAAGGATTTGTTGCAGAGGGTTTATGAAGATCTTGGAAGATGGCTCCAACAGGATTGGACCCTAAGATGATTTCCAAAATCCATGATATAG
Source organism: Cupressus sempervirens (assembly GCA_028749045.1). Taxonomy (NCBI): domain Eukaryota; kingdom Viridiplantae; phylum Streptophyta; class Pinopsida; order Cupressales; family Cupressaceae; genus Cupressus; species Cupressus sempervirens. The sequence goes on from CM053788.1 coordinate 90,629,109, forward strand.
TGGAGAGGAATTTTTCTAAGATGATTTCTCGATTGGATGCTAGATTGGCTGATCAAGCTAAGAAGGTCAAGGTGGAAGGGGATGGTTTTGCTGATCAGTTTGTGGAGTTTGATGCAGAACCTGCAGAGCAACTAGAGGTTGTTGCTGAAGATATTCCTAATGTTATTGATGTTGGGACAGATGTTGGTTTTCATGATCAGTTGGTTAAGTCTGACATGGAGACTACAGAGCATTTGGTCATCGATGATCTAGTTGATGTTGGTGTTGATTTATATCTTGCAGAGCATCTTGTTGTGAGCAATGAGGTTGCTAGTGTCGAGAGTTTGGCATGTGTTGATGGAGATCTACATGTGGCTGTTGATGTGGGGTTTGTTGCTTTGGGTGTGAATTCACTAGTTGCTGATGTGAATGAGAAGTTGGTAATGAAGCATTATGTTCAGTTTGTTCCTGGGAATGAGCATGTTGATTGGATGGTTAAGATTCTTGTGTTTGATAGAGTAATGCAAATGTGGAAGATTTGCATGGTGGTTTTGTTGTCCCCGTTGAGGTGGAAACCTTTGGTGAAGATGAAGATGGTGGTAGATCTTTCTTTTTGGCATCAAAGTGTGGGACACACTTTTCTATCTACCAGGGGAGTCTGATGCAGGAGCATCTTGCATGAAAAAATTATTGGGAAAAAAAAAAAATTTGAAAAAAAAAATAAAAAATTGTGGAGGAGAGAGAAAGTGACGAAAATTAGAGGAGAAATAATAAAAATTAAAAAAAGGGAAAAGGAGAAAAGAAAGGAAAAGAGGATTTCTATTTTCGAGGTGCATAGGTGGAATAATAGAAGAAAAATAAAAATAAATGGTTGTCATTTCATTTATCAAGGTGTGTGGTAGAATTCTAGAAAGTTATGAATATTGCAGAAAGTTGTGGATATTGTAGAAGGTTGTGGAAGAATTCTAGAAGGTTGTGGATAAGTCATGCATGGGGTGGTAAGTGCCTATTTAAGAAAGGCATATGAGCATTTCTAAATCAAGCTCAAGGGGAAGCTTGAGGAGTAGAAGCTCAAGGAGTAGCTTGAGAAGTGGAAGCTTCAGAAGAAGTAGCTTGAGAAGGAGAAGCTTGAGAAGTAGAAGCTCAAGAAGTAGAAGCTTTGGAAGGAAAAGCTTGAATGTGTGAAAGTTGGAAGGTGTGAAAGAGAAAGAGGAGAAAGTGAAGAGTGATTTTTCCTGAGACTGTGGATAGAGCGCTGAATGTGAGGCAGTTTACAGCAGGATTGTGATGGAGTTGTGAGTGTAGACAGAGTGTCGAATGTGAGGCAATTTACACTTGGATCTTGGATAAGGTTGGAGAAGAGCTAGTGGCTGCGGTTTAGAAACAAGGAGGTTGCTTGGTGGCTTGTGAGCACAAGTTGAGATCTCGAAGGTTTCTACCAGAGTGTGGATCTGGACTAGCTTGGGTTTGGATTGGATCTTGAAAGAACTTGTTGCATTCTTTGTCATGAGTTGGTAAGGGTGGTGTGGCCCTTCGTCAGTGGTATCAGAGTAGTACTTCATCACTCTTCTACCTTCCATTCCATTGTGGATGCTTTGGGTCCTAGATTTACCATGCCTGCAATTGAGGTATTATGTGATCTATTGATTAGAGAGTTGGCCAAGATTCCATAGATCTAGGAACCAAACATTGGTTTCTTAGACATCTACAAGGAAGCCAAAGCCAAAATTGAAGCCCAAGATAGATTCAACTGACAATGAGTGTTCCTATACATGGAAATCTACTCTGAAGGGTAAACCTTCTAAGTCTAGTGAGTCTTCTTCCAAGACTAAGAACTTTATAGGTGATCCTTGTGATTTTTGTGGCAAGGAAGGAAATCAAATTTCTAGGTTTTGGAAATGTCTTGAGGCTTTAGAGGAGGCCATACATCAACACAATATTTCTTCTTAGAAGCCACCACTACTTCCTTTAGGGAAAGGAAACTCTCTTTTTGCATGAGGATTTTCTTCTTTTGCCACTTGGATCATTGATTTAGGCACTTCCCACCATATGCCACACTCACCCAAGTTGGTTACCTCACTTGCTCAAAGTATTACTACACAAATTATAGTTGGTGAATCATAGATTTCAATATTAGGTTCTGGCACTACCTCTTTGGAGGGTGGTTCCCTACAAGATGTTCTACTAGTTTTGGCCATTTCTACAAACCTCTTGTTTGTCTATAATATTTCTCATTCTATCCCTAGTAGTAAAATTTATTTCTCACCACATGATGTAGTTATTTGAGACCTCCATGATCCTGATTGGTTGTTACTATTGGGAGTATTGATTTACAATCTTACTTATGTTAGTTTGATGACTTTGAGAGCTTTGATTTTGTAGATATTTCTCTTGTTTCTCATGCAGGCATAGTAAGAAAAATTTGGCATGAGCATTTTGGTCATGTCAACGATAAATATCTAAAGAAGATTAGTACATAGGAGCTAGTGACTAGGTTACCTCAAATCTCTTGTATCGATGGTGATTGTGGAGGTTGCATACTTGGAAAACATCATAGAGATCCTTTTTTGATATGTAGATCCACCCATGCTAAGGCACCATGAAGTTGATACACAATGATCTTATGTCATTCCCCACTCTATCTTTTTAGGGTGTTTGATAAATGATTACCTTCATAGATGAATTTTGTAGACACACATGGTTGTACTTTCTAAAGTACAAGTCTGATGTCTTTGATTCATTTAAAATCTTTAAGACATTTGTGGAGAAGTAGTAAATTCTTTCAGTCATGCATATGCTCACTAAAAATGGTAGGGAATATGTGAATCAATCTTGCAGAGATTTTTGCACTGAGAATGGTTTACATCATCAATTCATAGTTCCTCATACCCCTCAGTAGAATAAGGTTGCTGAGACAAAGAATATAATGTATTATGGGAGATGGTCAATTGTATGATATAGTCTCAAGATATGAGTCCTTCTTTTTGGGCTAAGGCTATCAATTGTGCCAAATATATTCAAAATTAGATGGCTCACAAGGAATTGCAACATTTGCCTCTTGAGGAGGCTTGGACTCATGTCAAGCCCAATGTTTCTACATTCTATATTTTTCATAGTGATGCTTGAGCATTTATTCCCATATTTGTTGGCTAGTATGTGGATGTGAAGGCATACATTGTTTAATTATAATTCTAGAAAGGTATTCTTTCAACAAGATGTCTAGTTTGATGAGCATTATCCTTCGATGGTGCCTCCATCACTAGCTTCTCTGTTACTTCCTAGTACTTCCTCTTGTTCTCTACAAGATTCTTTATCCTTTGACAAAGATTGTGATAATGATTTACCTTCCCCTCCTTCCCCTGATGTTCTCTAAGTACCCAAGTGGACTCATGATATTGTTGGTGCAACTAGACCTATATGTTAGAAGATCCTTAAAATTATTGTCACACTCATAGTTAGATATCTGGTACTAGATTATTGAGATATGGTATTTCAGATGATCAACAAATTTTCTCATAGGCGATATAACACTTAGATTAGGATATAGTTATGGATGAGGAGTACTCTTCTTTGATGAAGTGCCACACTTGGGATCTTTGTCCTCTTCTAAAAGGAATAAATTTAGTTTAATGCAAGTGGATGTATCGTACCAAGTATGTTGCAAATGGTTCTATTGACATGTACAAGGCACATCTTGTTGTGAAGGGGTTTTCATAGTTGGAGGGTATTGATTACGTAGAGACCTTTTCTCATGTTACTAAGATGAATTCGATTCACCTTGTCCTCTCTCTTGTAACTTCTTAGGGATGGACACTATTTTAGATGGATGTGAAGAGTGACTTTTTGCATGGCGAATGACATGAGGAGATCTATATGGACCAACGTCAAGATTTTTGCATGACTCTTCTATGGTGTAAAGACTTTGGAGATCCTTATATGGTCTCAAAAAAGCCCCTCAGGCTTGGTATGAGAAGATGAATTCCTTCTTTCTTGCATGAAACTTCAAACATTGTCATTTCAATCCTAAAGTGTATATTCAATGTCATGGGGATAATCTATTGATACTTTTTCTATATGTTGATGCTCTCATTATTATAGGTAGCTAACACTCTATAATTTAAATTGTTTAAAAAGATTTGAGAGAGAAGTTTGAGATGGCAGACCTTAGACTTTTACACTATTTTTTTGGCCAATAGGTTATTCAGTCTTACAATGTGATAGCAATACTCCAAAAGTATTCTCTTGATATGCTTTAGAGGTTCAACATTCTTGATTGCAAGTCTTCTCTCACACCTTTTTCAGCCAAGTTTTGTTTTATGTACCACTTGCTCTATTCCTATTGTGGATTCCACTTTATAAAGATAGCTTGTGGGTATTTTTTTGTACCTAACTCACACACGTCCTAATCTTTTATTTTCAATTAGCCTTGTCTCTTGATTCTCACATGATCCTCATGAGAGTTATTGTCAAGATGCCAAACATATTTTAAGGTACATTTAAGGTACTACATGTTATGGAATTCACTATACATTAGGGGATCCTCAAATTGTTGGTTATAGAGATTTAGATTGGGCTGGTTATATTCATGATCAAAGGCCTACTTCTAGCTTTATTTTCTATCCTGGTTTTGGTCCTACCACATGGTCTTGGAAGAAGAAGCATGCTCTTACATTATCATCTACAGAGGAAGAATATAAGGTAGTTGTGCTAGCGAGTCAGGAGGTTTAATCTATTTTATAGTTGATGACAAAGTTTCAATTTCCTCCTGATAGTTTAACCATTCTTTGGTGTGACAATCAGAGTGATATAATCATTTCTCACAACCCAGTTGAGCATTAGTAGAATAAGAACATTGATCCTCATATGCACTTCATTAGGTATTTGATTCAAGATAGCTTAGTTAGCTTGGAGTATATTCCCATTGTTGAGTAGGGTGCAAACATCTTCACTAAAAACTTTCTGTCCCAATAATAAATGTTGACATATCAATCAAGTTTGTTATTAGTGATAACATTTATTTAGATTTTGTATGGCTACCGAGCTCATTGAACAGTCTATAGTGTTTGCCATGTAAGTTAGTAGCCACTGAGCACTATAGTTCCTACCAAGCATTTCAATGGTTACCAAGTGAATTTAGTTACTGTGAAGTCTAACAATTCAACCTAAGCACTTTAGTGGTTATAGAACATTGTAGTTTCTATCGAGCTAGTAGTTCATGAAAAGTGAAGCTAGTGTTAATTGAGCTATATGATGGTTAGTGTTTACTAAGTTCAGTCATGTTAAACAATTAATCCAATTTATGTTGAGCTACAAAGTACCTACCGAGTTCAAGACTACTTTGAGATGATTAGTATGGATTGAGCTTCTACTTCTACTGAGTGCATGATGATGCTATGTAATGATAGTGGATGCCGAGTATCAGAACTTCACCAAGTTAGTCTTCTGAACCCGAGTATCTACATATGGGCTGACTTTGTAATATTGGTGTTAACTTATATAATGGCCGACTTTTTAATTATGTAAATTGGATTGGTATATATGTAATGTATTTGTATCATATCCAAGAGTGTAATTTTATGAAGAAAAATAAGAAAGAATGCGAATGTGAACCAACAATAGATACAAGTGTATTGTAAGGACATATCAGTAAAGGAGCAGCAGAGACATATCCATCATAGAAAGGTGATCAGTAATTCATGTAATCTCTATCAACAATTCAATTGTAAGTCAAAGATCTATTGTTTCATCCTAACAGGTGAACTAGTCTAAATCCTTTAACAAGGTAGACTTAATAGTCTTTTCTAAAATCTCTTTACCGAGTGCATACTTCATTGTGTATCATCCCCACCCCAATCTCTGGATCACCAAATCATTGTGTTCAAGTGTTATGAATGTTTTATGTTTTTATTTTGTCACGTACACAGTTAGATCATATTTGATGAACTAAATGGTAATTGGATTATTGCAATTAAGATCTATATTTGATAAAGTTTTAGAGGTTACTGATTCACCCCTCCACTCTCAGTAACCTAGCATAGTCTTGAATATTTCCAACAATTAGTATCAGATCTTTGTGGTTCTTAGGATAAAGTTTGATAGCTTGAAAAAAGATCAAGGATAATGGAGATATTTAGACTTGACAAAGCCATTGATAATGAAAAGCTGGATCTAGAAATGACCATTGCCCAACTCAAGAAAGAAAAGGAGCATCTTTCCCAATCTCTAAAAAGAAGGAAGGAACTTGCAAATTAGATGAATGATGATTAGTATATTGAAGAAAGCATTGAAGATTTTTTCCCTTCAAGCAGCCCAAATGAAGCAAATGATGCAATTAAAGAACTCCTAGAAAAGAATGGTTCCCTACAAGAAGAGGTAAGGAAATTGAAAAGAGAACAAGAAATTCAATCAATAAGATTATGTGAAATCTTGGAACAAAAAAATAAGATAAAAGAAGAAATGGATGATAAGAATAATGGAATTCAAAATCAATCCCCTCAGCAAACAGACCTTATTGATCAACTCTCTAATGCAAATGAAGAAATCATGAGCTTAAGATCTAAAAATGAAAAGATAAGGAGTGATCTAAACTTTAAGAGACAAATCAATGAAAGATTGAGGAATGATTTGAATTCTGAAAAGCAACTCAATGAAAAAATAATGAGATCCCAAGTAGACATGGATTAATTGAATTAGATGAATGAATAGAATCTTTATAGACAAAAGGGTAAAGTAGGAATTGGATACAAAGAAGAAGGTGAATCCTCCAAACAAGGTGCTCAAAAGAATAAAAAAACTACTTGCAATCACTATGGTAAGATAGGTCATACATCAAACAAATGTTGGAATAATGGAAAAGCTAAATTCAATGTAAAATGCTACAATTGTAGTTAGCATGGTCATAGGGCTAATGAATGCAAAGAGAAACCAAAATTTGAGTGCAAGTGTCACAACTACAAGAAACAAGGTCACAAGGCATCAAAATGTAGATCTAAGTCATTCAATCTAGCAGCGCAAATTGTAAAAGCAATATTTGGTTGGGACTAGAACACTTGGTGTAGGTGTCATTACTATGGTGAATTTGGACACATTGGAATGAATTGTATTAAACATCACATGAGAAGAAAAGATACCACCATAAGATGTTTCACTTGTACCGAAATTGGTCATCTAGCCAAGAATTGCATGAATACAAGCATAATTGAAGATGAAAAGAAGGCAAAAGCAGATAACATTAGAAAGTAGATGAGATAGCAATGGATTCCATAATCTAACAAGCATGCTAGTCCAAGTAATGATGGTAATGTCACTCAAGAAGTGGGTGACTCCACCATTTCTGACTAAGTTTTCAAGGAAGAACTGAAACTGCATTGTCAAGATCACATCCAAATAGTTCCAATTGAAAGTAAGCAAAGATCCAAATTCGTATTCAAGATACAAAAGGATCTCTTTACCGAGCAAGGTTGGGTCATGGAATCTATCAAACAAAATTAAGAGTAACAAGGATACATTTGGTTACTAAGTCATGAAGCCTTTTACCAAGAAATCTAAATAGATAATGGATGATAGCCTGTCAAGCACAATGCCATCTCAGCTACCTTCGTACCAAGCATTAATGGAAAAGTTTTAACAAAAGGAAAGAAATTGAATTCATCTCACCATGAAATCTAAGTGCCATTATGAAGAAGCAAATTACAGTGTGATCAACTGACTGAGTGAAATTTGCAACAAATTTTTTCAAGGTTTTCATAATTTACTGAGTATCCATGGCATCAAGTAGCAGCAACAAAGCAAGGAAAAGGTTTGAAATGTTGGTCTAAGGAGTAGAGTGGAAAGCACCAGACTTCAAACTTGTGCCCATGATTGTAGAAACCCTTGACCTAAGCGAAGCACAATCATAGATCCCTCCCAAGGTACTCATTAATGATATTCAAACTCATTTCAAGTGTTCTATTTAGAAAATTGGAACCTTAGAAATGGATGATGCCCTAGGTGAATTGTGTGTTAATGGGACTCTCAAACCTGAGCATAAGCATTTGGAAGTGAAAGGTTTGACCCACATTCCCCACATGCTCTAAGGTTTTCAAATTAAGTGGATTAGATAAATCCTAAGCTGGGGGTACAATGGTCAGTTATGGCTTGAGCAACCAATTGTGATCATAAAGAAAATAATTCATCACATTACTGGCCTTCCCATGCTTACCAAAGAAAAAGTAAATAAAACCCTAGGTTGGGTGGAGTTAGAAAAGAAAACCCTAGTTGAGTGGGATTGAAAAGGTATGAAAATTAGCAGGGTAATAGATGCAGAGCTGAAATTCAATATTCATGTGATAACTCTCACAAAATTTATAGTTCAAGCCATCTTAATAGTGTATCATGTGAAGCTGTTGACCTAGCTTACAAAGTTGTGAGGAACAATTTGTCTTATGACTTGGCAGATCTATTGTTTAAGCAATTCAACAAGAATATCGAAAGTATTAGAACTTCCAAGAACAACCCTTGCAAATTTGGCTCTCTGTTGACCTATTTATTCTTCTATGTTCATAAATTATTCCCTTCTAAAGGCATAGTAGTATGGAGAAAAGATGTGCCAGTGTTATCAAATTAATGAATACATTTTTGAAATGGGAGAGAACTATGTTAGTATTATGGATAACTATTTTGATGCTTTCAAGGAGAAAATGAATAACAGATTCAGGATACTTAGGAAACTGGTTGAAGATTACAAAGATGATATTTGTTTCATGGTAGGTAGTGACAGAGTCTACATTCAAGTAGTGAAACCCAGAGTTGTATGGGTAAAACCTCTTCCTTATGAGGTAAACATTGATGAAACCAAGAACATTATTGAATCCCTAGTGAATGAACTTGTTGATCCAAAGGCACCATACTTTGGAACATATGATGAGGCTAAGGCAAGGATAGAGCTTGAAATAAAGCTTCCAAGGTGGTTAGCAAAGGAAAGAGGGGGATAGCCAAATTGAAATCAAGCACATCTCTTATGTTAACTAAGGGAAAAGGAGAAGATCTAGAAGAACCAGAGGATGAAGAGGAATCTAAAAAGGAAGAAGATCCTATGAAGAAGAAAGGCAAGGTGATTATCACCAAGCCACCTAAGCTATCCACTATAATTTTTACAAGAAGAACAAGGAAGAAGGTAGATAAGGAAGTTCGTGGTGTTATATTCAACTGATCTCCACTTACACTAGGAAAGACTTAAGGTATTGAAAGAAGGAGCAGGTGTACACAACTTCAAAGTTCTCAAGTATGAAACTAAGACACCGACAGAGAAGAAAGAGATTGAAGACCTAGTCATGGACAAAATGGGCCAATGGAAATACTCACTTGATCAGTTGGCATCTCAGAATCCTGGTGTTTTACTAGAAAACAACAAGGTAAGGTGGGAGAATACCAAGCAAATTGTCAAAGATATCTATGCTCAAACCTTAAGATAGTTGGTACCTACCTTGATAGATGCTGAGATGAACAAGTCATTGAAGGACAATGAAAACAAGATGACACTAAAGTTCAATACTTGTCTAGTTTTGATGGACATAGAATATGTTGTGAAGAATGCTACAAACACTAGGAGAAATGTGTATCATCTTTACAAGCCAAGTGAGCAACCATTGGAAACTAAAGATTATGATGATGATGATAGTGACAAGGATGAAGAAAATGGTGAAGATTCAACCCAATTTGTCATGTTTGACTATCAAGAACTCATGAAGGATGATGAAGAAGACAAAGAGGAAGAAGCTATCGAGGAAGCAAAGGAAGATGATGAGGAGACTGGCCCAGTTAAGATAGTTGTGACTATCATTGCCTCACTTACTCACTCTCTAGCTAAACCAATAGCCACACCAAGCTTAGAGACAACTTCAACAAGTTTGATTGCGACAACAAAAGATACATGTCAAATGTCCAATCACTCTTTGCTCCCTCATAGCTTAGCAAATCATTGATAGAAGTGTCTACCACTTCATCTACCAAGCTACAACATCCCTCTTCTTCAGCTACCAAGTTAACATCATCAAAAATGGATGTAGTGTCTTCTACAATTTTGTGTTCATCAATAGTAAGTACTACAATTTTGGATTCTACAAGTTTGGCTACTTCAGCTTTGGATACTTCAGTTTTGGATTTTACAAGCATACCTGTTAGTATTCCATCTATTGGTACTGTATCAATTTCACTACAAGTCCTACTATTTCTACTATTGTTTCCATCCCGGATACAAAGGCACTAAGTACAGGGACAATTGAACCTAAGGCTCAACCGAGTCCTCAATTTTTGAGTAAAGGAAAAGAAATAGAGGATGAAATAGATTTAAATGAGGAGATAGAAATTCCCAAGTGGGATATTCATAATCTATCTATAGACCAAATGCATGAATTTGGTGAAATTCTTCAAAAAAAGGCAAGGCAGTAGAAAATTAGAGAGGAAAGACATAAAGAGTATAAAATTATAGATGATGCCAAGAATATTTTGTCTAAGGTTATAGGTATTGAGGTTGATACTTCTCAACCAATTTTGTTGCAATTAGTAGAGGTAGTCCAAAAGTTTAATGAGGACACTAGTGGTCAGGATAAGTTGATTGAGAAAGAAGAAAATAAATTTGATAATAAAGTGCTTGAGCACATTGCTCAGCAAATTGCTATCCATCAAGTGGAGCTTTCCTCAATTTTGACCAATCTTGAAACCTCTTACACAAATGTGACATCACTTTTTGGAAAGTTGTGTGATGTTACCAAGTTCGCAAAGGAGATAAAGAGAAAACTAACAAAGATTGATGAGGATCTAAAGGCTAGTGCACAATAGTTGCAACTTGACTCTAGTTCAAGCTCTACACATCATATGAAGATCAAATTCTTGTCAGACATGTAGGACAAGTTGTTGAGAGAGGAAGCAAGGATCTGGTCTACACTAATAGCTATTTAGAATATGATCCTCCCTATCATGGATTCAATGCAAAAACATATTTTTTATTCAAAAACCTTGATCCATGACAACAACTTCTCCATTGTAGATCACATGATACATCTATAGGCAGAAGTGCAAGTTGCTCTACATACATGCGAAGTTTTGCAAGAAAACTAGGATAAAAACCTTGACACTTATTCTTAAGGTACATTCTGATTTCCTATCTCATTTTGGTGTCTTCATGTAAATAAGTTTTGAATAAAGCTTTGGCATTATTTTCAAAAAGGGGGAGAGACACTTAGTATGCTATGTATAAAAAGTCATTATGTATATTGTATGGGGGAGAATCATGCAAAGGGAGAGAATTTATATAAAAAAGGAGAATTTGTAGATATAGTATATTGTATATACTTACAAAGAATTTTTTTGAAAAATCTCAAAAACAATATACCATACCAGGCTAGTATCACATTGTGGTGTATATAAGTTTTGGCTGATAAGTGTTTTTGTCAATAATTCCAAAGGGGGAGATTGTTGACATATTAGTCAAGTCTTTTATTAGTGACAACACTTATTCAGATTATGTATGGCTACCGAGATCATTGAATAGTCTACAGTGTTTTCCATGTAATTCAGTAGCCACCAAGCACTACAGTTCCTACCAAGCATTTTAGTGGTTACCAAGTGAATTCAGTTAGCGTGAAGTCTAGCAGTTCAACCCGAGCACTTCAGTGGTTACCAAACATTGTAGTTTCTACCGAGCTAGCAATTCATGAAAAGCGAAGCTAGTGTTAACCAAGTTGTATGATGGCTAGTGTTTACCATGTGCAGTCATGTTAAATAAGTAATCCAGTTTATGCCAAGTTAAATAGTGTCTACCAAGTCACCAGTGCAAACCGATTTCAAGACTAATTTGAGATGATTAGTATGGACCAAGCTTCTACTTCTATAGAGTGCATGATGATGCCATGTAATGATAGTGGACACTAAGTATCAGAACTTCACCAAGTTAGTCTTCAGAACCCGAATATCTACATATGGGCCAACTTTGTAATTATGTAAATTGGATTGGTATATATGTAATGTATTGTATCATATCCAAGAGTGTAACTTTATGAAAAAAAATAAGAAAGTCTAATGCGAATGTGAACTAGTAGTAGATAAAAGTGTATTGTAAGGCCATATCAGTAAAGGAGCAACAGAGACATATCCATCACAAAAAGGTGATTAGTAATTCATGGAATCTCTATCAGTAATTCAATTGTAAGTTAGAGATCTACTATTTCATCCTAATAGGTGAACCGGTCTAAATCCTTTAACAAGGTAGACTTAAAAGTCTTTTCTAAAATATCTTTACTGAGTGCATACTTCATTGTGTGTTTGTAAAACTTCTAATAATGTGGACCTAGTAGTCCTAATTGCTCCTAACAGGAAAAATCATCAAAAGTGATCAATGTAAGAATTAATCAACCAACTTTATGCTGCAATATTGAAGTTTTGTGGGTATCATCCCTACCCTAGTTTTACTTTCTATTTGGAAGGTTTCTAGGTCACCAAATCATTGTGTTCAAATGTTATGAATGTTTTACGTTTTCAATTTGTCATGCATGTAGTTAGATCCTATTTGATGAACTAAATGGTAATTGGATTATTGAAATAAAGATCTGTATTTGATAAAGTTTTAGAGGTTACTGATTCACCCCTCCCATCTCAGTAACCTAGCATAGTCTTGAGTATTTCCAAAAAATATATTCACTTACATGTTCTATGCTTAGGGTGAAGGAATTTTTCCTTAGGGGGTTTCAATGACAAGTCCTTCCTTCCTTCTTTTTTTAGCATTCTTCTCTATTGTTTTAAAGTGGCATTTTTACCACATAGATTTCCCTATTTCTCCATTTTTTAGTGATTTGGTTGTCTTGAGTACCTCATCAGGCCATGTTTTTGGGACCCATTTATGCTTTCAAAATTGTAGTTTTCTTTCTTTTTCATGCATTTTTTGTAGTTGTATTGTTGCTCATCTTAAGGGCGGTCTTAGAGTAAATGATTAATTTAATTATATTTAGTAAATTATCTTTACTCCCTAATTAAGATTTCACTTTATGCACATTCATTCCCATTTAATAATTAAATATTAATTATTAAATATCATTTACCTCTTAGGGTTTCACTCTTAGGTTTTACTATCTCCATCTATAAGGATTGATCCATTATATATTTTACTCATTATTTTTGTTTGATAATATATTTGTCCATATTTCAGAGCCAAAACCTTGCCTTCTCTTGTCTTTTTATTATTTGTGACAAGTTCTTCCATGCATATGTTCTACTTGATCTATGGATTTGTTCATATCAAATCCTTCACTTAGGATATTCCACTAAAAATAAGACATGCAAGTGTTTGAATACAAACACTAAAAAACTATGGAAACTGCAAATATTAGAGTTGATAAATTCATAGAAAAGAATGAGGAAGAATGCAAGAAGTAACTTAAAATTTAAAGAAAATTTGTATACATATATGAAGGAAAACCAATTACTTTACTTGAACAAGAGAAAGAGGACATCAAGCATTAACATATATGCACTTTTGTATTATAGCAGAGAACTCTGCGGATTATCAACAAACTGTCAAGTATTAGGATATAGAGGGTGAGTCACAGATAGAGGAGACCAAATGTTAGAAAAAGGTAGTTGACTTATAATAGGAGATACCTGGAGAAGATGATAAAGATGGATGAAGTGAACTACAACAAGGAGAAATAAGATCTAAACTTGTTTTAGAAAAATGTGAGAAGACACCACACAATTGATCAAATCATTGGAGACAAAGATTTAGTTGCAATGAAAAGAAACAAGTTGAATACTGATACATGTCTACTATGTGAGTTTGAGCCAAGAGTAACAAAGATACATTAGAGAATTAAGATTGGATTAAATCAATGAATAAGAAGATTGATCCAATAAAGAATAACTAAACATAGACATTGGTACCAAGGTCAAAGGATAGGAATTTGATCAGAATCAAGTGGTTATTTAGAAATAAGTTGAATCATAAAGGTGAAGTTATAAGAAACAAAGCAAGATTGGTTTGCAAGGTATATGCACAAGATAAAGGAATTGACTACCAAGAGACATTTTCTCCAATTGCAAGGTTGGAAGGAGTAAGAATATTACTTGCATATGCTTCTCACAAGTGCTTCAAGGTATATCAAATGAATATCAAATCTACATTTTTGAATAGAGTCTTCAAAGTAAAAGTCTACACTAAACAACCTAAAGGATTTGTTGAACTTGGCAAGAACAACATGGTATGTAAGTTGCACAAAGAATTGTATGGTTTGAAAGAAGCCCCTGGAGCATGGTATGAAAGATTACATGCATATTTGGTGAGAATTGGTTTTGCAAAAACTAATGATGACAATAATCTATATTTGAAAAGTGAATTTGAGGATAAGATATTATTATCTAAAATATTTGGAGGACAATATTTAATGTGAAAATCATTTTCTAATTAGATGAAGAAATAATTTGAGATGTCAATTTTTGGAGAGATAAAGTTGTTTGTTGCTTTGCAAGTCTATGAAATGAAAAGAGGAATATATTACACAATCAAAATATATTGAGGAGATACTAAAGACCTTTGGAATGGAAGATTCAAGACCAGTTGGAACACCTATGGCTATTGGACATAAACTTTTAAAAAATGATGATTTTGCTAAAGCAAATCATACATTGTATAAGTCGATGATTGACAAATTGCAATATATTGTTTATAGCAGAGTTGACATTACATTGGTTGTTGGAATTGTTGAAATTTTTCTATTAATCCTAAGGAGAAACAACCAATGGATGCAAAAATGATATTGAGATATCTAAAAGGACCATAAGGCTATGGTTTATGGTATGGGAAGAATGACAAGTTTGAGCTAAAAGTTTACACATATGTTGATTAGGCTGGAATCATTAATGATAGAAAGAGTACAAGTTGAGGACCTTTCTTACTAGGAAACAAATTTAATCTCATGGAAAAGTAAGAAGAAAAATTATTTTTCAGAATCCATAGCAGAAGTTGAATATGTTGTGGCAACAGTTAATTGGTAAAACATAGTGTGGATCAAGCAATTATTGGAAGGTATGAAGGATTATATTACTAAACCCGTGGTGATGTATTTCGATAACACAAGTTATATAAACACATCCAAGAATTATGTGATGCACACAAAGACAAAGCACATTGCAATAAAGTATCATTACTTAAAAGAATTAGTGCAAGACAAAGAATTGAGACTAGAATATGTGAATACAAATAAATATATATTTGATATATTTACTAAGTCATTACCCAAGGATTTTTTGGTGTATCTAAGAGGTAAGTTAGGGGTCATTCCCCTATTTGAATGAAACTAAGAAGGCATGCAACAAAACATCGATTGCTATGATCATAATATGTTACAGTTGAAGTAGTAGATCACACTATAGGAGCTTCCTAAAGACGTGAAAAAAGGATAGGAGCATGAGGTGATAAAGCTTCAAGTAGGCACATGGTGTTACAGTCAAGGACTAAGATAATCAAAGATGAAAGAGGGAGAGATGATTAAAAGTCTGGTCAGTATAAAGGATATAGATATTTGCATGTGTCTTTGGCATTTTTTTCAAAGAGGAAGATGTGTACCGAGTTACTATCAAACATCTAAAGAGGATGAGAGAAATGTCAAAGAGGGAGCCAATACACTTGGTATTACAATTAGAATCTCAATTTGTATCATAGAGGGAGCATATCAGAGGTTGAATGGATGATAATCAAATGAAACTAAGGATATTGATTGGGTGAGAAATAGAATGAAGCTGAGGATATTAATGAAGATTTACTATAGATGATAGAGGGAGTTTCTAGTGAAAATCTAGAGAATAATTTTACTGGATTGCATGGTAACTAAAGGTGTTGCTATTGATACCAAATACAAAGAATGTTGGAACTACAATTGGAACAATTGTTATGTTGTCATTGATGTCAAACCTTACTAGTAATATATTTTCTAATAGTATAGAGTGTCATATTATTTAATTTATAGAAGAGAGATAACAATATGAATTAGTAAAGTGGTTGAGTAAAGAGGAGTAAGTATGATAGAATTATCAAGGGAAGTTGACCGGTTATTATTTGAAAAAATAATATATTATTTGATCATTTTATTAAGCGAAGAAGAATAATTAGTTGAAGTGTAGAAGAGATGATTGATATAATTCAATAAGTTATGTAAAACAATAGTTTGACTAAGCAACAAGTTACTAGGTTAATGAAGAAGTTAAGCATTACTGAGTAGAAGATTAAGGAGCTTAAGTATTAGCTAATTGATGGTAATGAGCAAGCAAGATGAAGAGAAACCAAAGTAATGACCAAACATACTGATGGTCAAGAAAGCCAGTGTAAGCCAAGTGAGACAGATCGGTAGTTGAGGCATATGAGTGTTTTACATATTGGTTGCTTGAAGAATTTTTGAAGTACAAGTGGAAGAAAAATAGTTGCATTGGAAAAGTGAGAAGTTGGTGAAAGAGAGATTGCTTGAGGTATTGCCAAGAAGATCAAAGATGAAGAATGTGATGAAGACTATTCAATGAACTAGGAATGAGTTAGATGGATATATGAACATGCAAAGTGAGTTATAATTTATCAAATCAACTTAGTTGTTACTTTCTAACCATTGTGGCAGTAAAAATTATTTAATCGAGATTGAGGTACAATCATGTTGTAAACCCTTTAATCATGATGATATTTTGATGGAGTATTTTTTAAGACCTCTAACGAGGCCCCTCCTAACAAGATGATCAAATCCTTTAGTAGGGTCACACCTAAATGTGTGTTTTATAACCTTGTATAAGGTTGGCTCTTAACCTACCTCACTTCAAAAGAGTGAACAAGTGGTAGCATGTTACTTGGTGTTTTTTTGTTTTCTTCCAAAATTGGGTTTCCATGTTAAATCCTAATGCCATAGTTGTGTAATTTTTTTCATGTTTCATGCTATTTACTATTGTATGCTTCCTCAATTCAGCTAACACTAAAATATAGAGCTAATTTTTTATAGTATGTTGGACTACTAATGATTTTATATGTTGAATGAGTGGATATAAGAGTTTTATTAAGTTGTTAAAAGTTGAATTGGTACATCTAGACTTGAGGATAACTGATCCACCCCCACTCTTAGTTATTCTAATCATTCTAACAAAGGGCTTTTATTTTGATGAGACTTTTTCTCTAGTTATTAAAATGACTTCTATTTGTAGTGTTTTAAGTGTTTTGGTTGCTAAAGATTTGCACTTGGAACAACTTAATGATTACAATACTTTATTTCATAGTGATTTGGATAAAGAAATATATATTGAACAACTATAATGATTTAAGGTCAATGATAAAGAAACTTTAGTGTGTAAATTGAAGAAAAGTTTATATGACTCAAAGAAAGAACCTCGATAATGGTATCTTAAATTTGACAATTTTATGAATGAGCATGGATACACTCAGTGTCATTTAGACCATGGTGTAACTTATTTTAAGAGGTTGGATGATAATAACTACATTATTTTATGTTTATATGTTGATGATATGCTTGTAACTAGGTCTAACATGGATCACATCAAGGGATTCAAAGAAATTTTAGCAAATTCATTTTCTATGAATGATTTGGAGGTAGTGAAAAAATCCTTGTTATGAAAATTTACAAGGATAGGAAAAATAGAACATTTCAATATTATCTTAGGTTGATTATATTGAGAGGTGTTACAATGTTTCTCTATGGAGAATTCAAAAACTATCAACACATATTTCCTTCCTCATTAAAAAATGACTAAGGATATGTGTCCAAAGATATAGGAAGAGTATAAAATGTCCAAGGTACATTATGATTTAGCTCTAGGAAGTTTAATGTATGCTATGGTATGTACTAAACAACTAGATATTGCACATATTTTGGGAGTTGTTAGTAGGTATATGAGTCATTCTAGGATTGATCATTGGAATGAAATCAAATGGATTCTTAGATATTTGAGAGGAACATCGTGTGAATGTTTACATTTTAGGGGTTCTAGTAATTTGTAGGGATATGTTGACTCAAATTTGGAAGGAAATCTAGATACCACTAAGAGTACCACAAGATATATATTTACTATTGGTGGCATAATAGTGAGTTAAATTTATTGATTATAGAAGGTGAATGCTTGATCTATTACAAAGGAAGAGTATGTTGCTTCTATAGAGGCAACTAAGGAGATGATATGCCTTCAATTTTTCATGAAGCAATTAGGGTACCTAGGAGATAGTTATTTATTTAAAGATAGCCATAGTTCTATGATTCATATTGTTAAGAATTCTACTCTACATTAAAAGAAAAAATACATACAACAATGGTACCATATCATCTAGTCAGTTTTGGATGATCCCATACTAAAGAAAGAAAATATACATATAGATGATAATCTAGCAAATATGTTTAGGAAAGTAGTAACAAGGGAGAACTTAAACTCTTATTTAGTTTTAGTTGGTCTTTTAGACTGAAAATAATAAAATATAACGGAGTCCAGGGTGAGTTTACATTCTAGTAGGAGCTATAGGTTTACCAGTTCTTTGATCAGTCTCCAAGTGAAATTTTATTATTTTGTGGAGATAAATTAGACTTAGAGGTTCATTATTCCCCACTCCATTCGATGTAGTTTCCCTCTAGATTTTTCTGTGAGGGTCTTGGGGAAGCACCCACATGTTAGGGGTCAAGGGGAAAATCTATTTGCTAGGTCCTTAGGTAGCACCTAAGGTGGGGTCAAGGGATAGTTCCCCTTGTAGGATCCTAAGGTTTGTGGTCCTAGGTGAACTCCCTATTGCAATACAAGGCAAGATCAATGGGTAGCACGTCTGTTGCCAAAAATGAATTTACTATTGTAAAAGGAATCAAAATTTATTTTTTACTCTTCCACAACTTATTCTAACTCTAATTTTGTAAGTGAAAAAAAGATTGTATAAAATGGCTTAGGTTTAGGGATTTTATGATGTATGTTGATTTTAGTAGCTTCTTGTGGTAGTATTGAGTCACAAGGGATTACAAATTTTAATTAGGTTGAAATTGTTGGATAATAAGAATATTGGACTTCTTGTTTGGTGGATATAGCCCATGGATTGGGTGAACCACATTAAATCTGTATGTCTCATGTTCCCTTACGTGTGGTTTATTATTTTCTAATATTGCTTATATTTGCATGCAACTATTATTTCTATCTCTCTAATCCTAACACATGCATGTTTGAGGAGTTCCTATTTCATTTTGTGGAAGCATTCACACCTATTTGTACTTGTCCTCTATGCATTATTCTATAGTTTTTTTTGAATCACATTATCTTGTGATCATTTTATCTCAATTCATATTTGGTTTTTACATGGTATCAAAGTAGAGTAGAGATGTTTTGAAGCATACAAACTTTGTAGGTGAGAAGGAAAAGTGTAACTTGGCCTGTCTTTGCATAGACATTTAAAATGACATCAATGTGAGAGGGTTTGAAAAAGGTTGTAAGCTACATGTACATGGTGCCCCTACAACTTAGTTTTTTGGCACATAGTTGTTCGTAAAACTCCTTTGGGGCCATGATTCCATAAAAGTATCTACAATTACACCCTTCTCTGATTTGAAAATTACCTTCAGTTTCTCCTATGGTTTGAAATCTACCCTTTGTTTAAAGAATATGACCCTCCTATACTTAAAATCCTTTGCAAGAATTGCAAATTTGGGTTGGAAGCCTTTGTGAAACTCACCAAATTTGGGAAATAGTGGTCCAATATTTAAAAGATTATGTTTCAATTAAGAAGGTGATGACCATCATATATAATACATGTGTTTGTGACATTCATTTTTTAAAAAGGAAACTTTTTGAGGACAAACAACTAAGGGGGCATGATGTCAAGTTGGCAACATTTAGTCCTTGGTTCTTTTCAATCCCATGAAGCTTAACTTGGCTTACATTAAATATTTGGAATTAACTTTTTGGTAGAGTTTTAATTTTTTAAACCATGATTCTAGTCCAGAGGATTAATTTTAGAGTAAAGTGACAAGATTCTTTTTGTACATAACTTTTTCTCCTTAACCCAAAGCTGATTTTTATTTTTTCAACTAAATTGTATTATTTTTTATCATCACATAGTACCATTATAAAGCACTATTTTTTTTTTTTTTTTTTTGGGTTTGATTATGAAACACTCTTTCTATAAAGCATTAAAATGAGGGGGGAGATAATCAAGGGGGGAAAACTTTGTGTGTTTTTTTGTTTTTTGTTTTGGTTCAAAGTGATCATGCCTTTTACAAACAACTCCTTCCATTTGATTATTTAGTAGAGTTCTCCCACTACGTGGAAAATTAAATGTGGGCATTGTGAAAATTATAGGCATATAATACAAGAATATTGGTTTCATTAATTGAGGAAATACAATGAACTCTTCTCAATCATGGTATTGTCTTACTCATACTCAATCTCATACAAAAATACCATCTGGTCTCACTACTTGGCCATCTACTAGGACACCATCACTTGTTTTTGCATCTAAATCTTTTATTCACTCATTCATCAATTCCATAGATTCTTTATATTGGGTATTTTCTATTGGCATACCAAATTAACCACACTAAGATGCATATCTATTAGATGTATAATATATTTTTTTATAATATTTCATCTTCTAAATTTGCATGATAATATTGAAGACATTCATCTTTTATTTGGTGATGACTTTCATGAAGTTGCATTACCTTTTCCATCTTTGGATATATTTCTTACTTCAACTACATAACCTCCTATTGTTATAAATTGCGTTGAAATTTATTTGATATACATCCACTATTCATATTCCATAATATTTCATGGTACATGATTTGTCACACATAAAAAAATGTATTTGATATCTTTGAGCATAATTCAAAATCATCATTGAAATTGCTTCAATGTTTGTGTTATATGCAACATTAAAAGTCATTCATCTTGCTTCCTACATTCCTATCTAGAATGGGAAGTAATTGTGCACACATTTATGGTGTTGTTTCTTTTGAAGGGGAGAAATGTTGTTCAATCTTCATGGAGAATCTTTAGCATGTAGTGTTGATGATCTATCATCTCCGCATGGAGTTCATCACTTCATATCTTCAAAGGAGAGGAGGCCATATGATCTTCTCTACTTTCTTTCCTATGGGGATAACATATTGTACACTTTGTGATAGAAGTACATAAATCATAGTATTCCATAAGGGGTTATCATGTGTACTTCATCTATCATTCTTCTTCTTCATTTGTACTTGTCATAGCATTTTATCTCTATTTTGGCGGGAGGATTTTTTCCCACTTGGTTTTCCTCTTGTATCCTTTTACCCAAGAGATTATATATATATATATATATATATTTGGGTAACTTACTAAGTTAGTAGCAAGGACCACAAATTCTATATTATCTTCCTAAGTTAATACATATTTTTAATTACAATTAGGATTTTAAGATTACTTAGTCATTCATTCACACTTGACACTTGTTGATGCAAGTTGTCATTATTTAGGAATTCTCTAGACATGTGTCTATTCCATTTAAACACTTCATCATAGTTAATGGGTTGTTGTTACACCACCACCAAAGTTTCAAGAGTCCATCCTTCATTTTTAGGAAGCACTTGTGAAGGTATTTATACTCTTTTATGCATTATTCAATAGTTATTTTTGGCTCACATTGTTTTGCGCTTAATTTTCTCTTTACCGATCCTCAAGTTTTACAATATTTAACCTAGCTTAATTATAAAAGTTGGGTCGAATGATATGCATATAAGAATGTTGACTTAGGAAATTAAATAAAAAAGAATGATGTAGTAGTTTGAGGGATTTAAAGTTATAAAATTATCCTAATATTGCATTTTTTTTCTTCGTTCATAATCAAATAAATATCCTTGAAAGGCTTGCTACATTACTTTGTGCATACCCTTGAATACATTTGTGATTTTATTGTATGATTCTTTTTCAATATCACATCATACAAACTTCATCTCTAATGTAGAGTCTTTCATGAAACACAATATAGGATTATGGTTTTAGTTGTGGAAATTGATTCTCAATTAACTAATGATTAAACGACAAAAATACAGACCCAAGCTCTCCTAGGTTGTTTCCCAATTAATTAAATTCAATTTTAATTTTGAATGAGTCTTGATAGATGTCATGCAAGTTATATAGATGTCAAGAATATCATTCAAATTATTGTTCCTTTTAGTGCTCCAAAACATTCTTATGATTACTCCTTGGTGAAGGTTCTTCAAATGATTATTTGATAGATTTAAATGTACAAATGAATGTATCTATATATCAAGACATAATGAATTATCTAAATGAATAAATAAGAATTAAGAAATATAAATTGTTTGCTTGTATGTCTGACTATCTATCTTTCTATCTATCTCTCTTTCTATCTATCTATCTAATACAAATAAACATAAATATACAATTTAAGTGTAGTAACAGCTAAATAAAAATAATAAAAATTTAAAAAATCTAAAAGTAAATATTATCAATAATTTTATTATTATATCAAGTTCATTTTTAGAGAAATATGAGACCCAATTTTACAATAAGATATTGGCCACATAGGATCATCTATAAGAATTAACATTATTGATGAAGAACATGAGTACTCCATTTTTGAGATTTAAGATTACAATTTATTATATAGATATGGAATTTCAAATACTTATACGATGTCATTGAAATCAAAATCATAATTTGAAAGTAGGTTTAGTTAATTTATATTTTCACCTTATATAGACCAAATATTTTTGTTTACAAAATGAAGAAAGTAGATAAGCCCAATTCAATTGTAGTTTTAGAAAGTTGTTTTGACATTATTTATCAGAAGTATTTTTACAACAAACAAATATGCATAATCACATTTAAAAATAGAAGAAGAATGATACATTAGTTTGATTCAAAGTCTTCTTTAAATCCTATTTAATGATGGTAGATGAAAGAAAAATAGATGTAAGATAATTCGGTATGATAAATAAACAAGAACTAAATTTTCTCATTTGAAATTCATTGATTTGATTTTAATTAGAGATATGATAAGGTTTGACTTCAAGTGATAGATTTATGTAATAAATCACTAGAAAACATTTGTAATGCACTATTTATAATGCTTATAGTATACAAGATAAGTGACCTTGAAATTTTATTACTCCACCTTTAAAAGTCAACAAATTTTGTAATGAAAGTCACTCGATTTAATGACAACTTCGAAATTATTTTAAAATTCAATTTAAAAATAAAATGAAACACCACATAATATGGTCTAAATAGATGGTCTATATGTTTTTACACATGATTATATCTCATAAATCTATATTATCTTTTGTTTCCAAGAATAAATGACTAAAACTCTTAGGAAATAGGGACATGCTAATCTCCATCCAAAATGCACTAAAGACAAAACAAAGTGAAACTTTTTTTTTTCCAAAGACAATGTAGTGATTGTTTTCCAATTTTGTTGTTGTTTTCAACTACAAACTTTGCAGATCATGAAGATCAAATGCTGAAAATTTTAGAAAAATCTATGATGTTTTCAATTTTTTGAAAATTGGTCAACTATACTATTTGGATGGATGATAGCCCCATCCTAGGAATAAAAGCCATAGGAAATATCCATCCAACATGTAGAATGCGATTAAACATTTTTTAATAATGATTAATTTAATTGAAATTTCAAATTATTTAACATGTGTAGAAAACTATATAATCAATGCTCATTTCTATAATTCATAGACATTTCAATGAACCTTCAAAGGAGCGAGAATATTGCACTTGTACAAGTGCTTTGCCACGTATTGTTTTGTGTTCAAATATTTTGAAATAAATAGTGTGCATCTCTATGACAAACAACTTAAACATCACAGTAAGCTTAATTCCTAGACCAAAAGTGTTAAATAGTCAAAATTGACTTTATTTCTAAAGCTCAATTCTTCCCTTAAAGTGTGATGTTTAAGGGCAACCCTCTACATACCTATGTTTATTATAAATTGACCTATATTAAAGTCAATATACACGTCCTTGAATTAGTTGTACAGTAAATTCAGTCAATTTGATGGGAGAAAATGGGGTGGCAACTTATTATAAATATCTTGGCTTGTACACCAAGAAATTATGTATACCTAGTCAAGCCAACAAATACTTCACATGCCATTTCTTCGACAAATTGTAAACATTACATCGAACCATTTCCACCAGCGATTTGCTTCGTATTTCATTTTTAGGAATGAAGTTTCGAACAAATGGGAATAACATAAATCTATGTACTGTCTAAGTCAATTCAAAGATCAAGTCAAAGCCTCCAAATGGGAGGAAATAAGGTCGCAATTGCACACTGAAAATTTATATATATACTCAACTCTACAAATACTTCACATACCAATTGCCTAGCAAACTATTGCAAAACAAAACTTCAGCAATCTGATCTATTAAGAATTTCTTCACACAAGATGGGTTTTCATAATTTATTTTCTTGATCAGTGGACGAATATGTGATTTCCCCGTTTTTCTTCATCTCCGTATCAGATGATGAAGAAGCGACAGTGTCATCGGAAGGATAAAGACAGTCATATCTAATTAAATTTATTTTTATTTCTTGTGGATTTTGAACCCAAAAAAATCACGCAAAAGCCGGTGGAACATAAGATTAATTCCCAATCTTGGCCTCGTTCAACTTTTAATGGGTTCAAAACAAAGATGCAAAATTTGTAAATACATATTAGAATTCTAATAAGACTTTGTTGCTTCTTTCTATTATTATTAATCTTTTTACAAATATTAGTTATGGTGGAACTTGCTTTTATATTAATATTTTAATTTTATTATTAATTATTTCATTATAGGTTAATAAGTGAGATATTCTTTTAACATGATTTACATTATACTTTTTATTATATTTTCAATTTTTATTAAAGATACTTGATGTATTGTCAAGACACAATTTTTTTTTATAAAAATGTATTTTTAACTATTTATGAAAATAAAAAATTCTAGTGTATCGATATTGTTGGAAATGTACAAATAGGCTAGGTGATTGAGAGAGTGGGTGAATTAGGAATCAATAAAACTTTTACTTAAATTCACCAATTAATCCTTCACAAACTAATTTGATCTAATTACATGCATGAAAGATTGGAAGCAATAAAATGGTCATAACACTTGACAAAAAAATTAGTAACCTAGAAACCCTCCAAATAGAAAGTAAAATTAGGGTGGGGATGATACCCACAAGTTTTAGTATTGCAGTACAAAGTTGGCCTGTTAAGGCTTACAATTGATCACTTCTAGTGATCTTCTCCATTACGAGCAATAAGGACTGTTAAGTCCACCTTGTAAAATGATTTATACAATATAATGAAGTATGCACTCGGTTAGGAGATTCTGCAAAAGACTATTAAGTCAACCTTATTAGAGGATTTCACTATAGTAGATCTCCGATCTGCAACTTGGTTTGCTGAATGCAATTCATTTTATGTAAAATGATCACCTAATGTAATGGATGAGACTTTGCTTTTCCTTATACTACTTATAGTCATTGCCTTCTAATTCACATTCATACTTATGCTTCTTCATTATACACTTGCTTTTGGATGTGAAAAGATATCTTACACATATACCAATCCAAGTAATTACCTTCTAGAATCAGTTACAATATCAATTTCAACAATCTTCACCAAGTTGGCTCAATGTTGATACTTGTGTTCTAAAGACCACTCAGGTGATATTCAGTCGCTCAACATGAACACAATGAACTTGAAAAACTCTGGCTCTTAGTTGACACTAGTGCTCGGTCCACATTGATCACTTAGGAGTAGGTGTGAACTTGGTCAACACTGATGGATCAACGAGCACTGTAGAACTTAGTTGACACTACAACTTAGTCAAAACTACTAATGCTCTACTTGGTTAACATGACTAGCTTGATTTACAATGTCATTCAGCTCTGCTCGGTTAACACTTACTTTTTGCTTGGTTGACACTGCAACAACTCAATTTACACTGTGATGCTTGGTTAACATTGCAACAACTCAGTTAACACTCTGAAGCTTGGTAGTAATGTGACCAAACATGATCAAGTGTTTTGGCACTAACTGACAAATGATTTGACCATAAGGTCAACAATCTCCTCCTTTGACTATTGTGTTGATACTCGGCTGACATTGACTTTATTTTTTATTTTCAAATTTGTTTTTGTAGCTCTAATGTATATAAATTCCTTCTATACAACTATATTTTCTCCTTATAGCTATATTTCCCACTTTTTACATATTGTATTATATTTCTCCCTTGTTTTTGACACAAATGCCAAAAATGTATAATTACAAGGTAACACCAAAATGTGAGAGGAAATCACTCTGTACCTTCAAAACTAGAGACATGGTCTTGTCCCAATTTTCTTGCAAAAATTTTGAAGTATGAAAAGCTATATGTATTGCAACTAATAATTCTATCATATAATCATCAATAGAAAAGTTGTTGTCATGGAATAATGGCTTTGCATGAACAATGTGTTTTTGCATTATATCCATGTTTGGAATTATCATACTTTGAATCTTTGCCAATGTAGCCTCAGTTCTTGCTTCTTCCCTTAACAACTGTACTTGGAAGTCTGTCACATACCTGATATTTACAAAATGTGTTGAGCTAGTGCTAGGGTCAAGTGATAGCTACTTTGCACTTTCTTTTAGATTAGCATCAATCTTTGACAACTTGTCCTTGATTTCCTCGATAAAACTTGTAGTATCACTTAATTTTAAAAATAAGGAAACAAAACAAGAATAGTGGATAGTTCCACTTGATCAATGAAAATCTTCTGTGCCACATTCTCTAAAACTTTGTTATCAAATTTTCTTTCTCCCCCTATAGTAGTTTCTCTTCTCCATTCAAATCTTCATTAAACTTGTGAACTATGTCAACAAGTTGATTCAAAGTAGGCTTCTAATCATAATTCTCAATACCAAGCACATCAATAAATATACCTTTGATATTCTCAAACACTTGATTTCTTTTCTTCTTCTTTGCTCTTAGTTTCTATTGTTTGGCCCTTTTATTCCAAAGTTTTCTAAGAGTGTCCATTTGATCAGGAGTAATATTGGAGAGATCCCAATCTAGAATTACTATGTCCTCTTCTAGATCAACTTCCTCATTAGAAACTTCTACCTCTTTACCTTTAGCCTTAGGGACACGTGAAGGAATGATTTCCTTACCTTTTCTCAAATCCTTAGTAACCGGTTAAGGCATAACTTCAACTATCATTGCACTTACTATGGAGAAATTTGTAATAGAAACAACATTATTGATTGGAGAAACAAAAACAATAGCACAGTACTTACAATGCCTTGTTGTGCCTCTGTTTGGCTTGGAGCTATGATGAGTGGAGCCTGCTACTCGGTAGATGAAGTATTCATAACAATACTCATCACTGAACTCAATAAGACAACTCCAATAGTCATTTAGTGCTAGGTTGAACAATGTTTAACCCAATTGTCTGTGACTCAGTTGCAATCACCACTAAGCTTTATGTAACACTTGATTTTCCTAGAGAATTAAGGAGGGAGGCCATTGCCTCTACTGCAATCTTCTTAGGACTTGAATCTTGAATATTTTGAACTTCAGGTAGATCCTTACTAACTGTTTGATCATCATATTTCTCTTCATCATCATCCACATCATCTACTTGCACAACTTCTTCAGTGGGCTTTATAACATGCAATCTAGAAATGTTCTTCCATGCAGTTGTATTAGATTGTGCAATAGATTCAATATCATTTGAAAAAATCAAAATGCATTGAACTTAGGAGTTAATTTATGTTCATGCTTGGTCAATGCTTCCTTTACTTCCTTGTTTGAAAAATTTGGCATAGTCTTCCTAAATGTTTATTCCCAGATATCCATGGCAACCATTACAACACTATCCCAACAATGTGCCACTACCTTAAGTATAATATATGGAACTTGATTTTTCAATTCACTTAGAGAGTATTTCCATTTAGCCATATTTTCCACTAAGGCTTCTTCAATATTCTTTTTCTCTTCCTTACTACTTGATTCATACTTTAGAGATTTGAAATATGTCATACCTCCACCTCCTATGAGTCTTCTTAATATTTCTTCAAAGGTAGGAGTAGAATTTTGAAAATTCACCATCTTCTCTTTTTCTTTATCTTCATCTTCATCTTGAAGTTTAAGCTTCTTTCTTGACTTGGCAGGCCTTCTGGTGAAGAAGGTAGGAGAGGAGCTTATAGCTCTTTTTGTTATAGTTACTTTCCCCTTTTTCTTTGGAGGTTCCTCTTCTTCTTCTTCATGTTTCTTTGCTTCTTCTTCTTCTTCAATGTCATCACCCTTACCTTCTATAAGCAGAAGAGGGGAACTAGATTTTACATTCTCCTTCTAAATTTTCTCTACCTTCTTCCTTCCTCTCTTCAAAATTTGAGGAATTTTGATTTCAAGAGAAATCTTGGTTTTTGCTTCTTCATTGGTTCCAAAATAAGGTGCTTTGGGGTCCACAAGATTATTGGCATGAGCCTCAATGATGTCCTTGGTATCATCAATGTTTACCTCATATCCAAGAGGTCTTACCCATGCAACTCTAGGACTAATTGCCTAAATATGTACCTTATCATAGTCCACAAGGAAACATATCTCTTGTTCATAATCATCTACTAGTTGCTTAGGTATTCTCAATCTAGTTTGCATCCTTTCCTTAAAATTTTCAAAATATGCATCCATGATGCCCTCAAAATTGTCTCCCATTTCAACTATAAACTCATTGATCTAATATACAATGGGTTTGTCCTTTTTCCATACTAAATTTCCCTTAGAAGGAAAGAATATTTGAACATAAGAGAATGAAAATGCCAAAAGTGAACCAAACTTACATGGATTTGTCTTGGATGCTCAGATGATCTCTATATTTTTTCTCAACCAATTTAGCTACCACTCAGTGAGGTCAAAGGAAAGATTGTTCTTCACTACCTTGAAAGCCAAGTCCACAACTTCATATGGGAAACTGTTCAGTCAACTAAAACTATATATCTTATGAGCAATTACATGGATACCAAACTTGATCTCCATGTCAATGACACCCTTCAACTTCATTCTTTTGCCATCCCACTTGGCAAGAGTCTTCATCTCCAGTTCAACCCGAGCTATGATTTTAGTCATTTTAGGTCTGTCAAGCATGGGAAACTTGGTAACCCTGTGAATCATTTTATTTGTGATTTGAATGGGTTAGTCAAGCCAAAATTGTATGTCATGAACATGACAGAGGCTAAACCTAATCCATGTGATTTGGAAATCCCTTAGCTTATATAGAATGTGGGTTAAACCCTTTGATTCTAGGTGTTTATGCTTGAGTTTAAGGTTTTTGTCCACACATAATGCTTAATACACTTGATTGTTCTTTAAATTTCCCAATTCTTGAGTTAAACAATGATAAAAGGATCCAATGTCATGTATCAACAATATCTTTGGTGGAATTTGGGAATGTGCATCAGTTGGGTCCAATTCTTTTGTAATCATCGAACAAAGCTTGAACATTAGGGCTTCATGCACAATATTCCTCTCTAACATCTTGGAACCCTTCTTAACCTTGCTACTAGAGGAGGATGCCATATCATTTGGTGATGGAGGGATAAACTTTGATAAATCTACTTTGAATTGCTTGGGGGCTTTGGAATGCTCTACTCTTTTCACTCTCAAATTCACGATGAAAAATGAAAACCTTTGATTCGACCTTTTTAGTAAGATCTTTCTTCAAGTTTCCATTAATGGATTGTACAAAGGAGACCTTGGTGGTAGCCTGTTAAACTCAATAGGCAAATTTCTTGGCTAAATCTTCAACTCAACAAATACCTTCAACTCAGTAGATACCTTTGAATTGATAGATACCTTTGAGCTTCAATTTGGTAAGAATAAGTTTGGTTATGTCTTGAACTTAGTATGTTCCATCTACCTCCAAGATCAATTAGGTCATCAACCTAAATTTTTTTAGTAAGGTCATCAATCTTAATTTTCTTGGTAAGGTCATCAACCTGACTTTTCTTGGTAAGATCATGCAAATTGACTTTCCTCTATAAGGTTATCCAGCTCATTGATCGTAATGCATATGAAATGATGATTTAGATCTTCTTTCTTGTTGACTAGAATTGATAAAATATGTTTCTTTTGGATCATAGTTTCAGTAATCTCCATGGATGATTATTTTGAAATGTTTGAATTACCCAGCTCATTAACTTGGGTGTCAATATTTTGACTTGCATTATGTAGAGATTTCTTTATTCATTGCTACCTCATTTGACTTATGATATTTCTAGCCTTTTATTTCTTTTCATCTTCAACTACATCTTGGTTCATACAGTTTCTAGCTAGGTGTCCAAGATCTTTGCATAAAAAACATCTCTTTGTGGGGTCTCTCTTCCTGATGTGAGTTCTCATGTGTCCATACTCACCACACAAGTGACATCTACACCATGTGTTATAATCTCAACAAAACATAGCTTTCACAATTTTTTCTACTAGATTCTATCTCTTGGTTTTGCATTCTAAAGATTTATGCTCTTATTTATAGTAATTTAACATTTTTCTTCAAACTTGGTTTTCTTTGTACACTTACTTTCTCTATGTCCCTGTTTGTTATAATTGTAACATTCTCCACTAAAATCTTATTTACCATTGTTCCAACACTTATTTCATGTGTGCCCTATCTTTCCACAATGATTACATGTAGGCTTTTCGTTTTTCTAAGCTCCTTGCTATGATTATTCACCTTCATTTATATAGCCTAATCTTGTTTTACCTTTGTGTCTGAATTGATTTTGCTCATTTAATTGATTCATGCTTTCTTGAGATTTCATCATCTTTTCATTAGTTTTCCTTTCAATGCTAAAATTATTCTGCAATGTTTTATTATCTTTCCTCAAGTTGATAAGTTCTTGATTTGTACAATTGAGTTGATTTATCAAGTTTGGTTGTTGAAGAGATAGGTGTTGACTTTCATTTTCCTTTTTTTCTATCCTTTCAATTAGCAATATTTTCTCTTCTTCTACCATGTCCTTTTGTTCCATATTTTAACATGTTTTGACGGGCTGAATTTCTTTCTCTCTTTTCAATTTTTTGAATTCTTCATGTAGAGTGAGATTCTTTTCAAGTAGATCTTTGATTGCTACATCAGCTTCATCAAAACTTCTATCTTGGAAAATGTCTTCAATTCTTTCTTCCATGTAGATATTGTCATTCATTTCTCCTTCTATTTATTTTCTTCTTTGTAATCATTTAGGGAGTTGCTCCTTCAGTTTCTTGAAAATTGTTCCATGACAAATTGCAGATCCAACTTTTCATTTTCAATATCTTTCTCTAGTCTATACACTTCCATTTCCTCTAATATTTTTTCTAGCTGATAAAATTTTGACATGAGAACCAATGCCAATTGTTGGAAATGTACAAATATGCTAAGTAACTGAGAGGGGGGCAAGGGGGTGAATCAAGAACTTATAAAACTTTTGCTTCAATTCATAAATTAATCCTTCACAAACTAATATGATCTAATTGCATGCATGAAAGACTAAAAGTAATAAAACATTCATAACACTTGACATAATAATTAGTAGCCCAAAAACCTTCCAAATAGAAAGTGAATCTGGGGTGGGGATGATGCGCACAAGCTTTAGTACTACAGTATAAAGTTGGCTTGTTAAGGCTTACAATTGATCACTTCTAGTGATCTTCCCTATTAGGAGCAATAAGGACTATTAACTCCACCTTGTAAAAGGATTTATACAATATAATGAAGTATGCACTTGGTTAGGGGATTATGTAAAAGACTGTTAAGTCCACCTTGTTAGAGGATTTGATCTATCCACTTGTTAGGATGAACTAGTACTAGATCTTTGATTTGTAACTTAGTTTGCTAAATGAGTTTCCTTTGATGTAAAATGATCACCTTAATGTGATGGATGGGATTCTTCTTTTCCTTATACTACTTGTAGCCTTTTTCTTCTAATTCACATTCATACTTATGCTTCTTCATTATACATTTGGATATGAAAAGATATCTTACATATATACCAATCCAAATAATTACCTTCTAGGGTTGGCTACACTACCAATTTTAGTAATCTTGACCAAGTCAGCTCAATGCTATTACTTAGGTTCTATAGACCACTCGGGTGATATTCTGACACTCGAAAATACAGTGAAATCAACAAACTCTTGTACTCAGTTGACACTGGTGCTCAGTTGATATTGATCACTCAAGAGTAGGTTAGAACTCAGTTAACACTAATGACTCGACGAACACTATAGAACTGAATTGACATTATAGAGCTCGGTTGACACTACATCTTAGTCAACACTACTGATGCTCTGCTCATTTTACACTATCTTTTAGCTCTTCTTGGTGAACAATTACTTTCTCCCTTGTTGACATTGCAACAACTTGATTTAGACTTTGAGGTGTGGTTAACTCTGTAATAACTCGGTTAACACTATGAAGCTTTGTAATAATGCGACTAATTGACAAATGATATAACCATAAGGTCAACAAATACATATAGATCATTTACATACATGTACATATTAAATTTTCAACAAATTTAAAATAATAAAATTAATTTTTAAGAAATTAGTACTTACAAACACTTAATTCTTTTGAATTGGAACATCAAGTACAGTGTCAAAAAAAGGTTTAGAAGATTGCATACTACTAGTTGTAATTAGAATCAAAGATATTTTTTATGTTTTTTATTCATAAGTATTTAGATCATAAAATAAAAAATGAAAAATGATGAAAGTAAAACTTATGGTTACAATAAAATAACTAGGCCACCTCTATATAAAAATCTTACCAAAAACACAATTTAAAAAGTCATCTTGACTAGACACAAAATTTATAAACCACCTCATTATAATTTTTTTTAAGAAACTAACAATTACAAAAATGATTTGAAAGCTTTCTCCATGGGACATAAACTTACTACATT
This sequence comes from Cupressus sempervirens, assembly GCA_028749045.1. Classification (NCBI taxonomy): domain Eukaryota; kingdom Viridiplantae; phylum Streptophyta; class Pinopsida; order Cupressales; family Cupressaceae; genus Cupressus; species Cupressus sempervirens. The sequence goes on from CM053788.1 coordinate 90,662,066, forward strand.
ATCAACCAATTTAATGCATTTGCAGTATGCTATAAATGTCTTACTATTTAAAGTCATTCAATATTTTATTAATTGACATTTAAAAAATCAAGAAATTATTTATTTGCAATGATAACGAAATTTATATGGGACCACCTCCTTATAATAAATCTTCAGAAACAAACAATTTCAAAAATATTTTGAATACAATTCAATGGGGATGCCAACTTAAACTCATTATGAGCCAACTCAATACATTTATGCAATATGCAATATGTCTTAAAGAAATGAAAGGTTCATGAATGGCTTTAGGAAGAATGGAAATAAGAGAAGATTTAGTTCAAAGACTTGAACCTTTAACACCAAAGTAGGAGAGGATTCATATATTCATTTGGGGCAGACAAAAAACTAGTAACAATCACCACAAGCTATTCAAAACTGCATTGGGAGAATGGAAGCATATAAAGGCTTGTGGAATCTTGGTCAAGTGGATGGCAGAAGAGGCACCAAGGGACTAGATCTATGATTACTTTTAAAAGCTATTTGAAGGACGTGTACGTGTGAAATCTTTAAGTAGTAATTTATTCCTATTAGATTGTACGTGTTAGAATTTAGAATTTAAGAAAATTTTATATTGAGAACCTCTACTTTTTGAAGGTTTTTGTTTCTTTAAACTATATTGGGAACCAAACTTTAACCCTAAGAAACACATACCCTAATTTTTCTAATATTGGATTAAAAGATTCCCTATTTTAATTGTTTCATAATGAAATAGAAAAAACTTGGAAAAGATAAGGGAACCCCTAAGGACATTCATTAGATTTTAAAAGGAATTTTTCCTAGGTAGATTGAAAGAAAAGAAGGTTTTGGTAGACTTGGAGACCAAATAAGATTCATTGAGAATCTAGAGATATTAATAGAAAAGGTATCATGGTTATATAAGGTCTTAAGGTTGATAGGAAATGATGAAAATGCATACCAAGATATAGGATATGTCGCAAGTTGCACAAAGTGTGTGGAAAAAATAGTTGATGTCCCCTTTGTTTAACCTATTTGATCTAATACACTACAAAAGAAGGACCCAAAATCTAGAAGTTCCCAATAACCCTAGGTCATATTTGAATCCTAACAATAATACTCACAAACTAGATTTTATTATGATTATGGGGGTTGAGAAGGAAGGCAAAATAGACGTTAAAAATCTTTTTAAGGATGTGGATGCATGGACAAAGGTAGTTGAGGTGGATTTTTTTCTTCTATACCAAATATCTTATCAGCATAAATCGTTTCTCAAGATTTAGATTCACTTGATAAACTAGATGTTGATATGATGTATTCTAGGGACATGCCAATAAGGAAGGAAATAAGATTCTAGCCATCAAAGGCTGCACAACTGAATAACATTTAATGTGCAAGGATATTATGATGAAGATATTAAATAAAAATAGAGTTTGACTCCAAAAAAATTGGAGTTGGAGTACTAATAGGCTAACCAAGGAGTGGAAGGTTATCTATATTTGGATCTTGTGTAGAATTAAAAGGAATTTGGCTCAATAGATGTGGTTCTAATTGGAATTCTACATATTAGATAAGGCCTCAAAGTTCTAGATACATGTGAAGAATTTAGGGAACAAAAGGTGATAAAAACATTTGCAAGAATTGATATTGAAATATGGGATAGTATAAGGGTGAAATAATATTACATTATTGTTTGTACAAAGAAAGGGGAACCCCCTCCTCTAGGAGCCATAAGGATCTTAACATGGATTGTTAGGGGCTTGAGTATCTCCAACAAACAATACTTGGTGAAGAAATATTTTTCTATGATTAATGTTGATATGGTATAAATCTAAGAGACTAAATTAAATACTAAAGACTTATAGACACACACAAGGAAGTTAACCAATTGAAAATGATCTTCATGTTAATGATGCATCATTAGGTTTGAGTATCATTTGGGAGAGAGGAACTTATATCCTTTAGTTTTCTAGAAATAAGAATATCATGGACATGGCTGGATGGATTCTAATGATCAACTAAAAGGTAAATTTCATCCTAGTCAATATTTGTGGTCTAATACCTAAAGAAGAGAGAAGTTCAAATAGAGATATATAATTTAATCTTAAATAACACAATAACAAATATTATCATAGGAGGATTTTCACAATAGTTTTTTATTTATTAGATAATGTTGGAGGTCTATTTGGGATAGGTCAATCACACACTAATTGCAAAGATTTTTGAAGGAGGAAAAATCTAATGGAGATACTTATAAAACAAGGATAGTTCACATGGAGTAGGAAAAGACCTCTCTCTCTCTCTCTCTCTCTCTCTCTCTCTCTCTCTCTCTCTCTCTCTCTCTCTCTCTCTCTCTCTCTCTCTCTCCATCTTTGTCTATTTGTAAGTTTGTCTCTTTTTGTATTGTTTATCTCTTCTTCTCTCTCTCTCTCTCTCTCTCTCTCTCTCTCTCTCTCTCTCTCTCTCTCTCTCTCTCTCTCTCTCTCTCGCTCTCTCTCGCTTACTTAGATTATCCTATTCTACCCCCTCTTGCTCTCCCCTTCTCTCTCTCACTTTATTCCATACAATGCATTAAATATGTAATGAATTATATAATGCATTGCATATGTAATGTATTAGATAGGAAATTCATTACATGTGTATTGTTAAGAGTAAAATGTTGGCCCCTTTTCTATATATCCAATATTAGATACATGTGGAACAACATGGGGAAGTGGGGCATTTTTATATATTCTAGCAGACCCTACATTATTTTTTCCTCTAAAATTCAAAGGTTTTGAAAGGGAAAAATAGATGAAAGCATAAACAAAAGATATAACTTAAAAAAGATAAAATGAAAGCATATGGACAAAGAGATATAGAAAACCACAGGAAGAGGAGACAAGGTATTTTAAATATTAGTGAAGGTGATGCCCAAGGTCAACATGCAACTTTTATTTCAAGTGAAAAGGAGATTGAATTTTAAAATATTGAGTATAATTTAGATAATGAGAATGCAAAATTGACCAAGTGTTATGTCTTCTCTTCTTATACATGGACAAACCTTTGATGAGCTTGGTGTTAATTTTTTAAATGAGTTTTGCAAGTGATAGATGTAAAAAACTCATATTAAGAATGGTGTACATGGAAATTTCTAGACTTGTTTGTGATCTCAACTTCACATTAATTAGTGGTCAATCATCATCCATGGAGGACACTACTATTTAATGAAATAGAAGGACTTGTTCTCTATTTTTAAAATGATTTCTTAATTAAAGACCTTCTAGTTAAAATCAAGAACAAAACTAAATGATATCAACTTTTTAAATTAAAAACCCTATTATTTAATTGAACTCTATTCAAACAATATATTTAACACATTTAAATTCATAAATTCAATCATCAAAGACAAAAACTAATGAATAATGCCATAAATGCTTACTGAACTAATTGCCACTATTGTGATAATTCTATAAGGATTTAATAGTGTAGTTTTTGAGTCAAACTCATTGACTCATGTTTCATGAGTAGCAATTCACACGAATCCATCTCTCATGAGAATAAATGGAACACTCAACACTTATTGGATCTAGGTGATGCTCACAGAGGTTCAGCACCGAGACTTCCTGAGAGGTCACCCACCCCAATAGTACTCCATCTTGAGCACACTTAACTAAAAAGATTCCCATCATAAAAAATATATTAAAACTTCAAGACATTTTTATAAATCCCTAACAAGATACAATCAAATATTTAAGCTTCAACTAATCACTTGCACAATTTATTTATAAATGTTAAATATTCACCTTTTAGTGAAAAACTCAAGTCATTGTAAAGAACTTTCTTAAAGAAAAATTATTTTAAAATGAAGGAAACTCTAAGTCCTTATAGACTAGTTGAAAAAGTAATAAAAATATTCAAAATTTTATTTTTATTGTAAGAAGAAAAATATGTTAAAATAAAGTAATGATGTATAACTTTTAATATCATTTTATAATGTAGCTTGATACAATTATATTTCTACAAATAAATAACATAATTTTGATATTTTAAATTTCTACAAATAAATAACATAATTTTAATATTTTAAATTGAAAGAAATGCAGTTTTCAATAAAAGTTAAATACAAGATAAAACAAATTTAAATACTTTTAAAATAGTTTCTAATATCAAATTAATTATATATGAATCTAAAAAGATATCCTAAATATCATATATTGTGATTTGATATCCAACAGTTATATACTTTATATAGATTTAATTAACGAAAATCATATTTGCTATATTACAAGAATTAATTATGATATGGTAGATATTTTAGGAACCGAGTAGCAGAATATTTGGGAGTATAAAGATATGGTAGAGGAGTATATAGAAAATAATATTTACTAAATAGAAGAGAAATGTAATATTGATATAGCTTTTAGAAAATAATTTATAGATAAAAGAGGTAAAGTCTTTAATTTTATTTTCCCTTCTATAATAAAGAGATTCGAACATTATATCATTCACTATGACTGTATTATTACATTAACTATTATTTTATTTTAGAGATACAGTTCCATTTACTCTCTTGTTCCATATTCTTATAAAATGCCTCACATCCCTGTAATTAACACCTCAGAGCAACCAGTAGCAGCAATTATTTGGCAAATTGTTGCAAACACAGAGCTTGAACGTTTTGAGCGATCAGTATTTATTGCGCACAAGATGGGCTTTAATAAGCAAGTTCGTCATCATGATTCTGGTTCACCCAAACTATCTGATAAAAAGCCCAGAATCGCAGTAAAAGTCTTCTGTTTCGAATACCAGGTGCAAAATTTCTTTGGAGTAGTGTCAACAGCAAAGACACATCACATCCAAAGGAAGGGCTTTAGAAATTTTCATTTCAAATATTCACAAACAATAAAGAAGTTTTGTCAGATGGTGTAGCTGATACTGGTCTGGAAGATGTTGGTGCAACAAGTAAAGCATAGATAAGGCACATGAATTGTTTAACAAAATGCTTCACAAAAGCCAAACTGTAGAAACATAGACAAAGCAATCGAACTGTTTAACAGACTGCCGGAAAGAGTCGTCCTTAGCTTTAAAAGTGGATCTGGAGTATTTCTATTGAAAATTTGTAAAGATCACCCTTGCAAAGCCAATGTCAGATCAGCAATCCTCCTAATATGCGGAAGTCAAGGAGAGTCAAAATCATTTGAATATTGGCCAGTCAACATTAGTTGATTCATTATTATTAAATTTAACTTCTTGGTGTTAATCTTCAAGATCTGAAGTTTGCCCTCGTCAAGTTTACTTTGAATGAAACCGTACCTCAATATGCTTAGTCCTGCTGTGAAACACTGCATTTTGTGCTAAGTCAATGATACTTTTACTATCACAATACAAGGTTGATCCTTGTTGAGGACAATCAAAATCACCAAATAGATGTTGCAACCAAATCAACTATTTTGCTCCTTTAGTGAGAGCAATGTGTTTAGCCTCAATAGTAGAAAGTGAGATTACTTGTTGCTTCTTCAATGCCCAACTGATCCCTACTCCAGCAAAGGTAAATACATAACCAAAAGTGGATCTTCTATTATCTAAATTTTCAGCCATATTTGAATTAGTATAACCTCTGAGCGAAGTGTCTTTGCCACCAAAACACAACACAAAATCATGAGTGCCCTTAAGATATCTTAAGATCCACTTAACCACATCCCAATGTTGTTCACCTAGATTACTCATAAATCTGCTGACAACCCCCATTGCTTGGGCGATAGTTGGACGAGTGCAAACCATTGCATACATAAGAATACCCACTGCTGAAGAATATGGGATGTTCTTCATGTAGTTTTTTTCTTCTTGTCTCTTGGGACACATGTCTATCAATAATTTGAAAGGATTAGCAAGAGGAGTGCTGATCGGTTTGGCATCCGCCATGCCAAATCTTTTTAGTACCTTGAGAATATAGTGTTCTTGAGAAAGTTTTATTTCCCTCTTGTGTCTATCATGGCTAATATCCCAGCCAAGTACCCATTTTTCTGCCCCTAACTCCTTCATGGAAAACCTTTCTGACATCTTTTCTTTCAATTCTGAAATCAACTTCATAGATGAGCCGGTGACAAGCATGCCATCAACATAAAGCAATAAAAGAATAAAGCAACCATCAAGTAACTTCTTATAGTAGACACATGGATCAAATTCACATTGCATAAAATTATTTTCAGTCATGAATCGATCAAAGTTGAGGTATCACTGTCTCAGAACTTGCCTGAGACCATACAAGCTCTTCCTTAATCTACAATAAAAAATTTCTTTACCTAATTTAATAAATCCCTCAAGCTACATCATGTGGATTTCTTCATTCAGACCACCATGGAGAAATGCCATTTTGACATCCATCTATTCAAGTTAAAGATCATAAGTAACAACTACCAAGAATAGCCTAGATTGTAGTCATCTTAACTACGGGTGATAAGATTTCATTGAAATCTATGCCCTTTTGCTCATCGAAACCTTTAACAACTAGCCTAGCTTTATACCGCTTTTGATTTTTTCCCTCATCTTTCAACTGATAAATCCATCGATGTTTGAGTGCTTTCCGATTTGGTGGCAATGGAACCAAATCCCAAGATTTATTTTACAACAGAGAATCCATCTCTTCCTACATCGTTGCTTCCCATTTGTCAGAATCTGATGCTTTGTGATCTTCTTTGAAGCTTATTGGTTCAACTTGGTCTAAAAGAAAAAGTTTTGGCTTTGCATATTTGGAGTACAAGAGTTCATAATCAGAGATTCAGGCACAAAGTCGTCTCTGTCTTGTTGATTTTCCTCCATCCTTGAGCATTTTTGTTATGATCAAAATGTCCCTTTTCTTTATCCTGAGAGTTTAGTGTGTAGAGATCAAAGTCACTACCCTTTGAAGAGGTTCAATTATAGTGATTAATATTGATTTGCACCATTCCCACACTTAAAGCACTATTGTTTCTCTGCTATGAAGGAAGTATGCTTATAAAATTTTCAGTATGAATTATGCCAATGTTGATATCGATACAGTTCTGATTGTGTCTACCTTCTGTTGTATTGCCTTTGTCAACTTGACCTTGGCTACTACCATGAATAGGAGTACGAGACTGGGAGCAAGTAAAATGCAGAGGATGCTCCCATGTGAAGACTACATGAGTGTTGTGAGGATAGTGTAAACACTTTTCATTATTAACTTTAGTCACCAAATGTGACATATTGTAGTGGTGTGATTCACACTGATTCATGGGGGAACTTGGTTCAGTGTGAGAAGGAGAGTTATCACCTGTGAGTCTGATGACCATATTACCTGATGCTATACCACTTGATTCAAGCCCTGTTTGAGCTGTGTGACAATGAGTGATACCATGACATTCACCCTTGGATATGTGGAGACCATGTTGATAGTGGCGACTAGGCTCAGTGTAAGAGAGGAAGTGAATTCATTTTGAAATCTCATTGGCATGTAAGTGAGAATACAGTTCATCTATATGTGTAGGACTATGAGACAGGGGCTGAATGTCAATTGGAGTAATAATTTTTCCAATGTGAGGGATAGAACTAAACTCGTGATCCACTGTGGGCTCCTGATGCCAAGTGCCAAGTCTATCATTGAGTTGGACATAGTCTTTGGTGCATTGACCAAATGTGCCAATGTTTCTAGTGCAAGGATCTTTGGAAGTAACTTGCTTGTGATCGAGTGTATCAGTAGGGAGTGTGCCTTGATCAACATATTTTCCAATGTCTCTATACTAAAAAAGAGAGATATCTTCTTTATTTTGATTTGGATTTGAGGATGAGGTATTATCACTTTGACTATGATAATCTGAATTTGGTTCACCATGTTCATCATATGGATTCCACATACTTGTAGATGAGGAGAGAGGGGCAAGAGCTAGAACTGAAGTGGGAGATAGAGTATTTGAGGAGACATTGTTATGATTTCTGTCAACATTATTATTATAAAAACTAGAGAAAGGGGCATATTCACATACCATTTCTTCTTCATTGTGAAATGCTAGAAATACCTTCTCATTGAAGATGACATCCCTTCTTCTAATAATTTTTTTCCAAATTGGACCCCATATTCAAAAACTGAACTGGTCTTCACCATAGCTCACAAAAATGCCTCTTTATGATTTTGGATCACACTTCTTTATTTTCTCCTTTGGAACATGTACATTAGCTTCGCATCCAAACACCTAGATGTGAGAATATGAGATTTTCTTTCCTAGTCACTCTTCCTCTAGTACGCCAAAGTCCAACTGAGAAGAGGGACTTTGGTTGATTAAGTATATTGTTGTATTACATGCATCTTCCCAAAACTCCTTGCCTAAACTAGCATTAGAAAGCATAGAGTGAGATTTCTCAAGGATTATTCTATTCATCCTCTCTACCACTCCATTTTCTTGCGGGGTGAATGGAACAATCTTAAGTCTTCAGATGCCATTATCCACGCAAAATGAATCAAACTCCATTGAGCGAAATTCTTTTCCATTGTCCATTTGCCAGCACTTTATTTTGTGACAATCTAATTTTCAACTAAAGCCTTAAAATTTTTAAACTTGCTGAATACATCAGATTTCTTATGCAATATGTAAATCCATACCTTTCTTGTGCAATCATCAAGGAAAGTGAGGAAAAAATTTGCTCCTCCAATAGAACTTTCCTCAGTGGGTCCCAAGGTCCTCAAGAAGCTAACCCGCTTCTATTTTACATAGAGATAATGTTCACAAAATTGTAAGCCAACTAATTTCAGCCTCGGTGATTGCTCCCTTTTATGCCTAATAGCAAGGCCCTTTTTACTCATGTAACTGAGCTTTTGATGTCACAATTATGAATTGCTATCTTCAACTGTCATGGCAGCCCCCACTTCACCAATATTTTCTACAATATATAAAATCCCAATCTTGTCTCCTTTTGTAACTAACATGGATCCTTTTGTGACTTTCCATGTGTTAGTAAATAGGTTTGTCTCCCCAAAAAGTACCTTTGCAAATGACTCTCAAATACCCAAAAAGAAAGATAAACTTTGAAACCAACAATAGAGTCACTTGCAATTATCTTGTCAAGTACTCTCTGAATTTTGAAATAGAGGTACAAATCCCTCCTTTTGATTTAAAATAAATAATTAAGGAAAAGAAGGAACACTAACATTCATTCATCAACATGATATGAATGTAAACCTTAATTTAAATAATTTTGAAAGGAAATCAAATACATAGTAGAGAGGCTATCTAATCAATCTTCCTACTTATAGAGAAACAAAAGGGAAATTTGATATTCACTACATGTACGGTGCATAAAACCTTAGGATTCCATGACACACAAGAACCTTATAAATGAACAAGACAATATTCCGAATAGGGCTGGAGTAACCACAAGATCATTTCCAACCAGAGAAATGCAAATTTAAACCATAGGATCTAGAAATGAAATTTCTCTTTATTCCAAATATGTAAACAAAATAACCATAGGATCATCTTATCCTTGCGCCATAAACAAGTTTGCAAAATAAATATCATTTTCTCCTTCCCTTCTCTATTACAAATCTTTAAAACTAAAATGCCTTCCCCTTTCTTGAAAAATGTACAAACATCTCCCAACCTAAGAAGAAGAACCTGTTACCATTTTTTTCTCTCATTAAATAATTTTCTAAAGAAGTTCAACTACTGTAACTTCTTCTTGCCAAACTAATTTATTTTTATCTCTTTACCTTATCCCCACTCTAATTTCACAAATTGTTATGCACATTACAATAATAATTAATTCTATAAAGAACAAATAATTTTACATTCTTCTTCAAATTTAACCCACTCCCACTAACTCACTAGTTTGCTTCTTTTCACACAATAATAATTAATTAATTCTTGTAGAATTAATTATGTGAGAGATTAATTCTTTAAAAAAAAATTAATTTGACATTTAATTATTTTATATTTAAATATATTAATATTTAACTCTTTTAGGAATTAAATATTATATAAAGAAAAATAATTAATATATTATTAATTTAAAAGATTTTTTTATACCTTTTCACATAGTTGAGCGGGAGGGAAATACTTAGGATTTCAAAACCCTAGGTAATAGTTACTCTCTATGAGGACAGTATTCTATGCCAGGATGCAAAGAATTCAAAAATCTTTGGTTGTCACTATCTAGTGTCTGCCTTGGGCCATAGAGTCATTAATACTTTCATCATTCAAACTAATATCACCATAAAGGAACTCTATTCACTATTTTTCTTCAACTTTAAAATCTGCATGCAACTTAACATGGAGGACTCACCTTAACCTCAGAAATCACTAGCATGCCCTCGACCAACCATCTATTTGAAACTCTTTCTCCTTTGAACACTTTTAGACTTTGGATTCTTTGTTGTACCTACAAATACAAAATAAGAAAAGAAACTTTTGTGGCAATGTTGATTGCATTTAAAAAGCTTAAGGCTCACGATCATACATTTTTCATCTTCATTAGGCACTAATACATGAAAATTATGCGTCACCCTAACTTTACCTCACTTTGTATTAATTTATCAATATAGCTGCAAGGATATTTGTTATAATAGGTAGATGTTTGATGAATGGAGACCATAAACATTTGCGAGCCCATGATAAATGCAATTGAATCTATTTTGGTCCATTCTTTATCAAAAATTCACAAAACTGACTAATTTTCTTTCGGGCTGTAAAAATTCATGGGGCACAAATCTAGGATACTCTTGGGAATCTTAGGCCACAAAAGAATCCACGATAGGAAGATTGTTTCTATTGAAAAAAGTAACATTGATGGAAAGCTTCAGTTTGAACCCAAGAAAACATATCTATGCAAATTTATCCTCCACGATGCGAAACTATAGTTGCAGCCAAGTTGGATACACACCTACTAAAGACATAGAATTCCTTATTTCTCAATTGTCACTCCTCAAAGGTTCAAAAGTTCTAAGGTTACCCCAATAAGAGAGCTAACACAAATCCTCAATATCTTCAATAGCCCTGCCCAGCTCAATGATACCTATATCAGTAATTTGCATTCTCCCCTCTACATGAATGAGAGCTAAATATTAGGTCCTTTCTTGAATGAAAGATGTAATATTTGGAATTTGCTAGAAAGTCTTTCCTGAGTGGTCTCCTCCTTATTCATTTTTCAATAACAAACCAATAAAATTTTCTAGTGGTAATATTATTACTGAGCTTGCTTATTCCATGAACATGTCAAGAAGAATTCTTTCAAAAATATGTACATCATGCATTCCTTTGATGAAGTGGACCATCATGAATCATAATCCCTCCCAACATCTAAGTCCCAAACTTGTACTCCTATTTATTGCTCTACATTTCAAAAGTATCAATCAATTGTTCAATGTACTTAGTGTCTGGTAACTTTGAAGTAGTGCATCAATACCATCCTGAAAAATAGGCCCAAGGCATGATTTTCCTTATATCTAGCTCATGATTTTCTATTCTCTCTACAAAGAATTATAAAGCAGCTATCAAGCATATAGAGGGGATATCCCCATGATGATTGGATTGAAAAGAGAACAAATGCCAATTTTAGCACTTTTAATTAGTGAGGGGACACATATAATATCCTATAAACCGCCTCTACCCAATTTGGGATCCTTTCACCCTACCTACAACATCCTCCAAACTTGTGAGATGAATTGCCAAAACATCCTCTAAATCCAAAAAATTCCTCCTAAAGAATGTCTTCATTTTCATTTATCAGGCACCATATGGGGCAAAATTTCTCTTGGCTATTGAAAATTTATATTTATGGATGTGTTAGTTCATATCAAGCATCCTGTAGATGTTGGCCTCCCTTTGCATAGCTCAAAAAAAGTGTGTTCTTGGGCTAGGAGTAGTTATGCATCATTAGAGGATTTTCTTTGCAATTTCACAAAGAATGAAATATGTTTATTATAACCATCCTTCTGTAATGATAACAATATAGTGAAGGTATTTTAATTAATAAGGACCTACTTGAGCCTATCCTATGCCTGCTCACATACAAAAGTTCATCTTCTTGAAGGCCATCAATCTCTTCCATGCTATATGGGACTCTCTTTTTTCTTAGACAACTGATAAGTTAAGGTTTCCCATCAATTTTTTTGGATTATGCAAGAACTGGGATGTTTGACCCATTTCCTTGTGGCAATAATATATATTATCATTTCATTTGTGCTCGGAGTGCAAGCCTGCTCGATTTTTTTTTTAAAACCTTTGTATTAGCAACAATTATCATCACAATATTCAATCATTTGAGACCCACACCTTTATTCAACATTTTATTTTCTTCAAAAATTTGAAATCCAAATCAACAATTATGTTTTGGGCAAATCCTCCAATCACCCCATTCTATGAAACCATATCTCAATAATTGTTGCTCTCTAATCTATTGTGATGTTGCAATAAACCTATACAAATTAGTAACCCTAAAATGTCCCAATTTAAGCCCCCTACAGTTGGGCTGCAACAAAAGCCACAACACAAGAATTCTTTCACAATAATCAATTAGAGTCACCAACCTCCATCCTCAAGGAGGTAACCTTTAGATTTCTAAGGAAATAAAACATTGGAACCTCACTTTCTTTCCCCAGTGGGGTTGCAAAAAATTTTTAGTAAACAAGTTTTTCCTCCCAAAAAAACACCTTAAAAAATGACTCTTGAATACCCAAAAAGAAAGACAAACTCTAAAACCAACAATTGGGTCACTTTCAATTATCTTGTCAAGTACTCTCAGAATTTTGAAAGAGGTACAACTCCTTCCTTTTGATTCAAAATAAATAATTAAGGAAAAGAAGGAACACTAACATTAATTAATCAACATGATATGAATGCAAAACTTAATTTAAATAATTTTGAAAGGGAATCAAATACATAACACAGAGGTTATCTAATCAATCTTCTTGCTAGTAGAGAAACAAAAGAGAAATTTGATATTCACTACATGTATGGTGCATAAAACCTCAGGATTCCATGACACACAAGAACCTTATAAATGAACAAAATAATATTTTGAACATGGCTGGAGTAACCACAAGATTTTTTCCAACCAGAGAAGTGTAAATTCAAATCATAATATCTAAAAATTAAATTTCTCTTTATTCGAAATATGTAAACAAAAAAACCATAGGATCATTTTATCCTTGCATCATAAACAAGTTTTTAAAATAAATATCATTTTCTCCTTCCCTTCTCTGTTACAAATCTTTAAAACTAAACTACCTTCCCCTTTCTTGAAAAATGTACAGACATCTCCCAACCCGAGAAGAAGAACCTGTTACCATTCTTTTTCTCTCATTAAATAATTTTCTAAAGAAGTTCAACTACCGCAACTTCTTCTTGCCGAAATGATTTGATTTTATCTCTTTACCTTATCATTGCTTTGATTTTGCAAATCATTATGTGCATTACAATAATAATTAATTCTATTGAGAATTAATTATTTTTCATTCTTCTTCAAATTTATGCCACTCCCACTAACTCACTAGTTTGCTTCTTTTCACATAATAACAATTAATTAATTCTTGTAGAATTAATTATGTGAGAGATTAATGCTTTTTTAAAATTAATTTGACATTTAATTATTTTTCATTTAAATATATTAATATTTAACTCTTTTAGGAATTAAATATTATATAAAGAAAAATAATTAATAAATTATTAATTTAAAAGCTTTTTTTTATACCTTTTCACATAGTTCAGTGGGAGGGAAATACTTAGGGTTTCAAAATCCTAGGTAACACCATGAATCAGTTAGAGAAGTGACAAAACCTTGTGCATATACTCGACTTACATAAATCAAAATTCTCTTTAGTTTTGGAACATGACACACATCTTTTAATAGCCATTTAACAACTCCTTTCAAAGATAATAAAATATCTCCTTTTCCTACTATTTCACATTCTTTATTATCACCCAAGTATACTTCACCAAACTTACCTTCTTGATAATTTGAGAAGTTATTTCGTAAATGAAGTGGCATGAAATGATGCCCTGGAATCCAAAACCCATGAGGCTAAAGTAGTCTCAGTTGTAGATAAAATCAACACACTATCATCTTTGTCATAGACAGCGTTGGGTTGACTTTCCCACACTCATTCTTGTGCTCTTTTATAACCTCTACAATCCTTTTTCACGTGACTACTTTTTCCACAAAACCAATAGTCTCCTCCTTTCCTTTCCCTTGACTTCAAGCTCCTAGCTAATTTTATCTTCTTTGATGATTGTTTCCTCCTTTATTTTGGATTCTTCCTCTATTTTTTATGCTAACTACCCTTAAGGCTAAATCAGATGAGGATTCCTTCTTTCTTCTCCACATATTCTCACTAAGTAGAGTTACCATAACTTCATCACAGACCAGATTTCTCTTTGAGGACTTAGAAGTACTAATTGCTGTAACAATGAGATCCTAGCTGTCAGCTAATGAACATAACAAGATGATAGATTTAGATTCATCATCTTGTGTCTTTCCAACTAAGGTTTTTTGATATAATAAAGTGTTCAAATCATTTATGTGATTTGACATCGCATTCCCATCCTTCATCTTCAGGATGTAAAGGTTCTTCATAATGAATATTTTTTTTGCAGCTAAGGTTGTTATGTACATACTTTGAAGTTTACCCCAAACTTCCTTGGTTGTAGATTCATTATGAACATTGAATAAAATATTTTGTGATAAAGAAAGAAATATTTTCACCTTTTTCCTGATTATTTTTATCCTAGTCTTCATCCTTCATTACATCTGATTTGTTTTCTTTTCCATCAATTGCTACCACCAATTCTTGCTTGATTGGAAACAAATGCATTTGAACTTTTCACAAACTGAAATTCTATTCTAAGAATTTTTTCTCTCACAAATCTTCCATGACTCTAGATTTTCAAAAACCAAAATTGATTCTAGATACTATGCCAAGCTCTGATACCAATTGTGAAGTTCGTTGAAAGTGTAAACTAGAAAGAACAAAATAGAAAAGAGAATGAGAGACAAAAACACATGATTTTATCATCGTTCACCGCAAATTGTTGTTATGTCCACATTGCAAGGAACATCTCTATTAATTTAAATATCTAAACTTTACATCATAGCTGTAGCTTTAGGTCTTTGAATATGATATAAAATAATGAACCTCCAACATATAGATGTTGGTTGGCATTGTTTGGTTTCATTCGGTGACTATCTAGCCCAACACTCATTCTTAAAGGAAGTGTTATACATAAAGTTATTAGAGCATCTCTCTACAATTTAATAGATATGGATAGAGAAGACAACTAGATGGACACCCCAATGCATGGAAATTTTTTTTCCTTTGACCTTCAAGTATGGATTTAAAGAATTCTTACAAGGGTTGAACATTTCCTAGGTAGAAGGAATAACATACAGTTTACAGTAATGACCATCTAGAAGAAAATCTATTCTATACTAGTTCACATTGATAGTTTTGTCATTCAATGACATTTCATGATCATATAAAAACTAAGACCATAGAAATCAATGCATTAAGATTATTAATTAAAGGTTAGAAAACTAGAACTTTAGGTTTCATCTATTTCATCTAAAATGCTAGAAGTAAAGAGTTTCCTGAAGCGTATCAAAAGTAACAATTCACAATCAAAGTATCATTTTGCTTGCAAACTTAAATTTATAAATTTAATAGAAATATTTTCTACCAAGTACTTGGTAATCTCCTCAATGTTTACAATAGGAGACTAATGTATCACTATTTTATACTTTCAACCAACTATTTTATAGGTACAATCATTCACACTAGGATTCTTGGTATTAATTATGATAGTAGGAATTTGAGAGTATTTTCATATTTTCAATGTGAACTAAGTTGTAAAAAGGAGATGTTAAATATTTTTCACAATCATGAAAATAGTTAACAATTCCATTTCACAAGAACAAATACTAATGTAATCACGCATTCTTTTCTTATTATTCTCATTTACTAAAATACTAAAAATTTCTAGCTTCCAATGAACACTTGTTAAAACAACCCTACAATAAATATCAGATTTTAATAACATATTTGTTCAAGAAAATATTTGATCTTAAAGAATGTAAACCTAGACAATATCTTGATTTGGGTCATTTCCTTCCTATGTCTTCCAATTTTCTCCAATGTTGTCTCTCGAATTTCTCTCTATTTTCACTTCCATCTCTGTCCTCTTTGTTTTTAGCTTCCATCTTCCTCCTCTCAATTTTTTTCTTCTATCTCTGTCCTCTCCATTTTTTGAAGTAAAGAAAGATGTAATTTTTGGAAATATAAGAGGAGTAACTGAGAGAGGAGGGGTGGATCAATTACCACCAAAATAAATCCCAGATCCCTTAGATGTGAGTACAAAATAAACTTTGAAAATTGAACATTGTTGATGCTTTGCAAACACACAGAAAAGTGTTGATAACTAAATAAACACTGAAAATGCTCGAAAAATACCTAACATGACAATCTTAAGATATTATCTGAGATTACTATTAATTTAACTTAGGTGCAAACACATAAGAGAAATAGCATGAACACATTTGACACCAAGATTTAATGTGGAAACCCAATTTCGAAAAAATTACCAATTTCAACTAGTTACTGATTTTCACTCTTCTGAAGTGAGCATTGTTAGGAGCTAACCCTATTAAAGATTAAAAAACACAATGTTAGGCATGACCTTGTTAGAGGATTTAATCACCTTATTAGGAGTGGCCTTGTTAGAGGTCTTTGGACAAATCAATAGAAATGCCACCTTGTGAGAGGATTTAAAAATAGCTATCAAACAAACTTTGTTAAGGGATTTAGATCACTGTTACAATGGTTAAAGAGTAACAATGATATGATTTGATTTTGGATGCAACTAAATTGCTAATTATAGATCTCAATCTGGCTTGTATACTTGATCCTTCTTGATTGAATGTACCTTTTCAGCTTCACAAGGATATTCTTCTTATCCTTCTTATTCACTTCATCTTAGCATCATTAAATTTTCAATTATCTTCAATGCATGCTTCTTTCTAATTCTCAAATTTGACCTTATATTTATATCTTCCATATTTTCAAGTTAGCTAGAATATAACATAGAATAATTAATATTCATCTCCTCAGTTGACTAGAAGCAATAGACAACTCAATTGAACTTAATATGCCAAAACAAGAAAGTCCTTTGTTAGGTGACCCTACTCAGTAGACACTATCTTTTGAACTAGGCAAACTCTAGAATGCTTTGTAAACATAGAAAAATATCTTCATCGCCCAAGTGAGCTTAACATACAATAACTAGCAATGATATGACATTTTGTGTAATGTCAAAGATAATACACAATAAATAAATTGTTCTAGCAATCTTCCTCTTTGGCATTGATTGTAAGACAACATGTCATAATGCAATGAAATTTTAAGAGAAAGAATAAAGTAAGGAATTATCCTTAGTTTCATTCTGGTTCTCATCCATGGGAACTCACTCTATCAGTGTGAACTATTCCTACCTTTAGTTTCTCCCTTTATCAGAAAACTTCTGTCTGCTTCAACTTCTTCTAATAGAAAACTTTTCATTTGATATCAGACCAAATTCATTCTCCCTTTTTACATCTCTTTCTCCTTTTGTTTACAAAATTTCTATGAAATATGACAGTAAACTTCTCCCTCTTTGACATCTCATTCCAAAGACAATATTCAATGAATGTCAATGCACCTAAAGTGTTGATTCATTTGCAATATACCCTTATCAATACTACACCAATTGATTTATCTTCAACATGCTCTGGTTGATGCATCACTAAACTTCATTTAGTGAGCATTAGACAGGGGAGTGACCCCTAGCTTACTTCTTAGATACAAAAATACATCCTTAGGTAATAGCTTGGTGAATATGTCTACAATTTGTTCTTTTGTATTCACATATTCCAATATTACTTCTTTATCTTGTATCAATTCTCTCAACAAATGATATTTTATAGCAATGTGTTTTGTTTTGGTATGCATCACTCGATTCTTTGATATATTAATTGCACTAGTGTTATCATAGTATATAACTTTTGGATGCTCGATCTCTATCTTCATACCTACCAAAAATTGTTTGAACCAAACAATATTAGAACAATTAACTTTTACTGCCACATATTTTGCCTCTACTATGGACTGAGAGATACAATTTTGTTTCTCTCTTGTCCAAGACACTAGTCTTTTATCAAGATAGAATGCTCCACCATTGGTGTTTTTTCTGTCATCAACACTTCATGTCCAATCAGAATTTGTGAATACTTTTAAATCTAAATTGCCTCCTATTTTGTACCATAAACCATATTCTTTAGTACCTTTAAGATATCTCATGATTCTTTTGATTGCCATCATATGACTTTCTTTGGGATTTGCTGAGAATTTTGACACCATATTGACTGCTAATGTAATATCAGGCCTTTTATGCACTACATACTACAATTTTCCAATCATTGATCTGTATGTGGTTTGATCTACCTCTTTGCAATCATCATTTTTGGAAAGCTTATGTCCAGTAGACATAAGGGTTCAAACTGGTCTTGAATCTTTCATTCCAGATTTCTTTAATATCTCCTTTATATATTTAGATTGAGTAATATAGATACCATCTTTCTTCTATTGGATTTGCAATCCAACAAAGAATTTTATCTCTCCAAACATAGACATTTCAAATTCTTTACTCATATTTTCTAAAAATGCCTTGTACAAGTCATCATTTCCTATGAACAGAGTGTCATCCATGAATATTTCAGCCCACACAATCTTTTTTTTTATCCTTCTTTTATATACAAACTACTATTATCATTTTTTCTTTCAAAACCAATCTATATCAAATATTTATGAAGTCTTTCATACCAAACTCTACAACCTTGCTTGAGACCATATAATGTCTTGTGTAATCTATAGACCATGTCTCTTTTTCTAAGATCTACACAACCTTCAAGTTGTTCAATGTAGATTTCTTCATAAAAAATTCCATTAAAGAATGTAGATTTTATATCAATTTTATAAACTTTAAAACCTTTGTGAGTTGCATATGCTAGTAAAGTTCTAACAACTTCTAATATTACAATAGGAGCAAAAGTTTCACCATAATCAATACCTTCTTCTTGAGAATAGCCTTTACATACTAACCTTTCTTTGTTTCTAGAAACTTCTCCATCTTGATTTAGCTTACATTTTTATCATTGGATCTAGGAACAATAGTCTAGGTTTTGTTCTTCTCTATTTTTTATATTTCCTCATTCATTGCTTCAATCCAAATTTCATTATCTGAAGCATCTTTGATATTTCTAAGTTCAAATTCAGCAAGGAAACATGTAGCTTTCAATTTGTTTCTTATCATTGTTCCATCTAACTTATCTCCAATGATCTAATCAGGTGCATGATGCCTTCTGACATATCTATGTAACATAGGTTCTTTGGATTTGGAGTTTGTCTAACTAATTTATTCATGAACTTTAGTATTAATCTCGAGTCCCATCATCTATGACTCAGGTCCATCAGACTTAGTTTTCTCTAGCAATAACTTGGTAACTTCTGACTAGGACTTGGGTCCTTCAGACTGTGAGATAGGTTGCACTGATTGCAACTCTATAGATATTGGAGATTTTGGGGACTCGGGAGGTGAAACCTCCTATCTACCAGATAGATTTGGTAGGGTATCAAGTTCATAGTAAATCAATCTTCTATAGTCCTCATGCTCTTTATTACCTTCTTCTTCACTCTTTTCTACAAACTCATCAATTCTCACATGTGCACTTCCTATAATTTTATGAGTAGATAAATTCAAAAATTTGTATGCTATACTTTTGTAGGAGTATCCTAGGAATATTCCTTCATCACCTTTGACATCAAATTTACCTTTCCTAGATCGTTTCAAGATATAACATTTTCTGCCAAATACTTTCAAGTAAATTACATTAGGCTTGTAGCCATACCATAGTTTATAAGAAGTTTGATTTGAGTCTTTCTTTAGCTATATTCTATTTAAGATATGCACTGGAATGCTAATTTCTTCATTCTAGTATTTGATTGCAACATTCTTTTCTATCATTAGTGTTCTTCCACAATCCATGATGGATCTATTCCTTCTTTCAGCTATACCATTCTGCTAAGGTGTATTGGGGGCTGATACTTGTCTTTTAATTCCATTTTTAAAGAAAAATTCATTGAATTTATTGGAGATGAATTCACCACGTCTTTGATTTCAAATATTTGAACTTCTTTACAGTTTCTTTTTCTACTCTTGCTAGATGCCACTTGAATTTTTGAAAAATTTTAGATTTTTCTTTTAGATACATTATAGTCATCATTCTTGAATAGTTATCATAAAAAACAATAAAAAAATTATATCCACTATAACTCTCTATTTCAATAGGTCCACATAAGTCTATATGAACAAGTTCTAAGACTTCTTCATAATGATAGTTCTTGCTTTTGAACCAAGTCTTTCCCATCTTACCAATTTCATAGTTTTTGCATAGACCCATACCAGGTTTCCTTAAGGTAGGAATACCTCTTAATCTTCTATTTTTGCGTATCTTAACTATATTATCATAGTTTACATGATATAATCTTTTGTTCCATAACCAATTTTCTTCTACTTGAGCAATAAAACATGAATTTTCATTGAGATCTACATAGAATAGGTTATCTTTTATTTGTTTGTTAGAACCAACCAGATTTCCTTTTCCATCTAGTAGTTTGGCCTTCCCATTCATAAATTCTACCTTGAATCCAATGTTATTCAATTGTGCCACACTCAGTAGATTGTGCTTTAGTCCTTCAACCTACTAAGCATTATCACATATAAGTTGATTGGTTTATTGAGATACATCCTTTTCCTTTTATGCAACAAGGTTCATTGTATTCAAATCTCACACTACCACCATCATAATGTTCCATGTGTTCAAACTTTGTTTTGTCTCCAGTCATATGATGTGAGTAGCCACTATCAATAATCCATGTATTATTTTTGTTAATATGAGAAATTAATGCCATCTTATGTCCTTTATCATCACATTCATCTCTTACAACAATAAATACCGTTTCATCTTCACTGTTATTAGAATTTTTAGCCATAAAACAAGATTTCTTACCTTTGTCCTTGTAGTCCTTGTAGTTTTTGAATTCCTTCTTGCCTTTTTACTTATTACTTTTCTTTTCATCCATTTTTTCTTTGTTTGGGCACCTTGTAGCTATGTGACCAATTTCTTCATAAGAAAAAAAGATTAGAGGAATCTTACCTTTGTACTTTTCTCTACCTTAGGAATATTTCCTTGCAAGTAGGGCTTCAACAACTTCAACATCACTACCTGAAATTTCTTCTTCATCTTCACTTTTTGATTGATTGGCCTTTGATTTCTTACCTCTTTTCTTGAGTGAAAGTTTAGCTTCAAATTCAAACTCAATACTTTTGGAACTGGGAACATAGTTGTCATAGTTATCTAACTCAAAAACTATCAATCTTCCAACTAGAGCATCCAGAGTTATATTGCTATTCAAATCACATCTAGTGTCTTGAATAGTAGACACTCGAATTGTATAGATAGGAAGAAGGATTATTAGTACCTTTCTTACAACTATTTTTTTATTAATTTCTCCTCCAAATGCTTTGATTACACTCACACTTGCTTTGATTCTTTCCACATATTTTGCAATGTTTTCATCTTCTCTCATCTTCATCTAATCAAATTATCCTCCGAGACTTTCTACTTTGGCTCTTCTGACATTATCATCTCCTCCATAGATGGCTTTTAGTTTTATCCACATATCATGAGATGTAGTACAACTTTTGACTTCATCAAATTCAACATAATTAAGAGTAGATACAATGTCAATCATCATGATATTATAATTTTCCTCTTCAGCAATATCTTCAACTGATAGTGTTCTAGTGGGAGTCTTGTATTTAGTATCAAGATACTTACAACTTGAATCATTGATAGTTTCCAGATGTAACCTCATAAGTCCTTGCCATGCTGCAAAATTCTCTTAGCTCAATTTGGGAATCTCTCTTCTGTAAGACATCTTTATTTTAGCTTAGGTCCTTGAAACTTTCTTTGCAAGAACCAAAATCTCTGATACCAATTGTTGGAAATATAAGAGGAGTAATTGAGAGGGGAGGAGTGAATCAATTACTAATACAATAAATCCCAGATCGCTCAGGTTTCAGTACAAAATAAACTCTGAAAACTAAATTCTATTGATGCTTGGCAAACACACAGAAAAATGTTGTAACTCGGTAAACACTAAAAATGCTTGGTAAATACTTAACATGAAAATCTTAAGATTTTATTTGAGATTAGCATTACTTTAACTAAAGTGCAAACACATAAGAGAAATAACGTGAACACATTTGACACCAAGATTTGACATGGAAACCCAATTTTGAAAAAACCACCAATTGTAATTAGTTATTGATTTTCACTCTTATGAAGTGAACCTTGTTAGGAACCAACCCTGTTAAAGGTTACAAAAAATACTCTTAGGTGTGATCCTATTAGAGGATTTAATCTCCCTATTAGGAGTGGCCTTGTAAGAGGTCTTTGGACAATTCAATAGAAATGCCACCTTGTTAGAGGTCTTTGGACAATTCAATAGAAATGCCACCTTGTTAGAGGGTTTACAAATAACTGTTATGCCAACTTTGTTAAGAGATTTAGATCACTATTAAAATGGTTAGAGAGTAATAATGAGATGACCAAATTTTGGATGCAACTAAATTGCTGATTACAGATCTCAATTTTGGCTCGTATAATTGATCCTTCTTGATTCAATGTATATTTTCAGCTCCATAGGGATATTCTTAACTTATCCTTCTAATTCAATTCCTCTTAGCATCATTAAATCTTCAATAATCTTCCATGCATTCTTATTTCTAATTCTCAACTTTGATCTTATATTTATATCTTACATATTGTTAAGTTGGCTAGAATATAACTTAGAATAATTAATATTCATCTCCTCATTTGGCTAGAACCAACAGACAATTCAATTGAACTTAATATGCCAAAACAAGAAAATCCTTTGTTAGTTGCCCTTGTTTGGTAGACACTAACTCAGAGTGATTTTCCTATGTTAACCAAGTGAACTCAGTTAACACTACAAATTCACAAAGTTCCTTTGGTAACTAAGTGATCTCGGTTAAAACTGGTTCTATCCAATATTTCCTTCATTAACTGAGTGAACTTGGTTAACACTCAACGTCTACAAACTTTCCTTTGGCACCCGAGTGAACTCAATAGACACTATCTTCTAAATTAGGAAAACTCTAGAATGCTCAATAGATATAGAAAATTGTCTTCAATTCTCGAGTGAGCTCTATATACACTGACTGACAATGATACAAAATTTTGTGTAACATCAAAGATGGTACACAATTAATCAATTGTTCCAATAGTAATTTTATTTAACTAGATGATGGCCTTGTGATTTGCAGTCTTGCATCTTTCTGATTTCCAACATACAAAAATGATACCACCAATGACTACATAAAGATTTCTCTCAAAGTCATTGTCATGCATATGCATGCCAAAATTTGTATGAGTGGGATTGAGAAAAGCTCTTTCTTGGAAGGTTGAAATTCATATTAGGAAATACTTTTCTCACTTAAATTGGGATACTTGTACATTGCAATACTTCCCATATTATTCAAGTTTTGTAGAGATGGTTTATGAAATCCTCCCCTTTTAGAGAATGTGCTGTCTTGATGCATTTATGTAAGATTGATACATGTCTACTATGTGAGTTTGAGCCAAGAACAATCAAAGATGCATTAGATAATTCAGATTGGATTTAATCAATGAATGAGGAGATTGATCAAATAAAGAATAACACAACATGGACATTGGTACCAAGGTCAAAGGATAAGAATGTGATTAGAATCAAGTGGTTATTTAGAAATAAGTTGAATGAGAAATGTGAAGTTACAAGGAACAAAGCAAGATTGGTTTGCAAGGGATATGCACAAGATGAAGGAATTGACTATGGAGAGACATTTTCTCCAATTGCA
The DNA here is from genome assembly GCA_028749045.1 of Cupressus sempervirens. Taxonomy (NCBI): domain Eukaryota; kingdom Viridiplantae; phylum Streptophyta; class Pinopsida; order Cupressales; family Cupressaceae; genus Cupressus; species Cupressus sempervirens. The sequence continues at coordinate 90,686,059 of CM053788.1, forward strand.
AGGTTGGAAGGAGTAAGAATATTAATTGCATATGCTTCTTACAAATGGTTCAAGGTATATCAAATGAATATCAAATCTACATTTTTGAATAGAATATTTGAAGGAAAAGTCTACATTGAACAACCTAAAGGATTTTTTGAGGTTGGCAAGAACAACATGGTATGCAAGTTGCACAAAGAATTGTATCTTTTGAAACAATCCCTTAGAGCATGGTATGAAAGATTACATGCATATTTTGTGAGAATTAGTTTTAAAAGTACTAATGATGTCAATAATCTATATTTGAAAAGTGAATCTAAGGATAAGATATTATTATCTAAAATATTTGGAGGACAATATTTAATGTGCAAATCATTTGCTAATGAGATGAAGAAATAATTTGAGATGTCATTTTTTTGAGAGATCAAATTCTTTGTTGGTTTGAAAGTCTATCAAATGAAAAGAGGTATATACATTACACAATCAAAATATATCAAGGAGATACTAAACACCTTTGGAATGGAAGATTCAAGACTAGTTGGAACACCTATGGCTACTGGATATAAACTTTTAAACAATGATGATTCTACTAAAGTAAATCATACATTATATAGGTCGATGATTGGAAAATTGCTATATATTGTTCATAGAAGACCTGACATTACATTGGTTGTTGGAATTGTTGAGATTTTTCTTTTAATCCTAAGGAGAAGAAGTCGATGGATGTGAAAATGATATTGAGATATTTGAAAAGACCATAAGGCTATGGTTTATGGTATAAGAAGAATGACAAGTTTGAGCTAAAAGTTTACACATATGTTGATTAGGCTAGAAACATTAATGATAGAAAGAGTACAAGTGGAGTATCTTTCTTACTAGGAAATAAATTTATCTCATGGAAAAGTAAGAAGAAAAATGTTTTTTCACAATCCATAGCAAAAATTGAATATGTTGCAACAACAGTTAATTGGTAAAACATAGTGTGGATCAAAAAATTATTGGAAGATATGAAGGAATATATTACTAAACCCGTGGTGATATATTCTGATAACACAAGTGGTATAAAAATATCCAAGAACCATGTGATGCACACAAAGACAAAACACATTGCAATCAAGTATCATTACTTAGGGAATTAGTGCAAGAAAAAGAATTGAGACTAGAATATGTGAATAAAAATAAATATATAGTTGATATATTCAATAAGTCATTACCCAAGGATTTGTTTGTGTATCTAAGAGGTAAGTTAGGGGTCATTCCCCTATTTGAATCAAACTAAGAAGGGATGCAACAATGCATCAATTGCTATGATCATAATATGTTATAGTTGAAGTAGGAGATCACACTATAGGAGCTTCATAAAGATGTGAAAAAAATGATAGGAGCATGAGGTGATAAAGCTTCAAGCAGGCACATGGTGATACAATCAAGGACTAAGATAATCAAAGATGAAAGAGGGAGAGATGATTCAAAGACCGGTTAGTATAAAGGATATAGACATTTGTATGTGTCTTTGGCATTGTTTTCAAAGAGAGAGATGTGTACCAAGTTACTATCAAATATCTAAAAAGGATCAAAGATCTATCAAAGAGGGAGCCAATACACTTGGTATTACAATTAGAATCTCAATTTCTATCATAGAGGGAGCATATCAGAGGTTGAACGGATGATAATCATGATGAAAATAAGGATATTGATTAGGTGAGAATTAGAATGAAGCTAAGGATATTAATGAAGATTTGATACAGATGATAGAGGGAGTTTCTAGTGAAAATCTAGAGAATAATTTTACCATTGCATGGTAACTAAAGGTATTTCTATTAATGCGAAAGATAGATATTGTTGGAACTACAATTGGAACAATTGTTATGCTATCATTGATGTCAAACCTTACTAGTAAAATATTTTCTAATAGTATAGAGTGTCATATTATTTTATTGATGAAGAGGATTTGAAAAGAGAGATAACAAGATGAATTAGTAAAGTGGTTGAGTAAAGAGGAGTAAGTATGATAGAACTATGAAGGGAAGTTGACCAATTATAATTTGATAAGATAATAGACTGTTTGATCATTTTATTAAATGAAGAAGAACAATTAATTGAAGTGTAGAAGAGATGATTTATAGAATTCAAGCAGTTAAGCAAAAAACTAGTTTGACTAAGCAACAAGTTACTAGGTCAATGAAGAAGTTAAGCATTACTGAGTGGAAGATTAAGGAGCTTAAATATTAGCCAAGTGATGGTAACAAGTGAGATATATGAAGAGAAACTAAAGTAATGACCAAACACACTGATGGTCGAGAAAGCCACTGTAATCCAAGTGAGATAGATTGGTAGTCATCGAGCTAGCCAGATGACTAAGTTGAAGAACATAGTGATGATTGAGTGTCAACAAATTAATGGTTTGTAAAAGAATCAAGATTTGAGGCTGACACATTTAAATTTACGAAATTGTCAAAATGTGTTAGAGATAAGGATTGATGAGCCAACATATTTAATGTATGAATTAAATTTTTAAAGCTATCTAAGGTGAAGATTCAATGAGAAGTGTCCAGAAGTTTCAAGAAAAAGACAAAAAAGAAAAAATGATGTACAAGTTCGATGAATTTGATCAAACTCTAAGATCTACTATGTTTAAGAGAAAAAATATTAAACCTATCTATTTAGCAGGCATATTAGTGTTTTACATATTGGTTAGCTAAAGAATTTTTGAAGTACAAGTTGAAGAAAAATAGTTGCAGAAGAAAAGTGAGTTGTTGAAAGAGAGATTGCTTGAGGTATTGCTAAGAAGATCAGAGATGAAGAATGTGATTAAGACTATTCAATGAACTAGGAATGAGTTAGATGGAGATATGAACATGCAAAGTTAGTTATAATTTATTAGATCAACTTAGTTGTCACTTTCTAACCATTGTGGCAGTAAACATTATTTAATCAAGGTTGAGGTATAGTCATGTTGTAAACCCTTTAATCATGATGATATTTTGATGGAGTATTTTCAAAGAACTCTAACAAGGCCACTCCTAAAAAGGTGATTAAATCCTTTAGTAGGGTCACACCCAACCATGTGTTGCATAATCTTGAACAAGGTTGGCTCTTAACCAAGCTCACTTAAAAAGAGTGAACAAGTGGTAGCATGTTACTTGGTGTTTTTTCCCCCAAATTGGGTTTCCACATTAAATCCTAATGTCATACTTGTGTAAATATTTTTTTTCATGTTTCATGCTATTTACTATTATATGTTTCAGCAATTTGGCTAACACTAAAATATAGAGTTAATTGTTGATACGAATAAGTTGGACTACTAATGATTTTCTATGTTGAATGAATGGATATATGAGTTTGATTAAGTTGTCAAAAGTTGAATTGGTACATCTAGACTTCAGGATAATTGATTCAACCCCCACTCTTAGTTATTCTAATCATTCTAACAACGGGCTTTTATTTTGATGAGACTTTTTCTCTAGTTGTTAAAATGACTTCTATTTGTAGTATTTTAAGTGTTTTGGTTGCTATAGATTTGTAGTTGGAACAAATTAATGATTAAAAAACTTTATTTCATAGTTATTTGGATGATAAAATATATATTAAACAAACACAATGATTTAAGGTCAATGATAAGGAGACTTTAGTGTGTAAAATGGAGAGAAGTTTATATGCTTGAAGAAAGAACCTCAATAACGGTATCTTAAATTTGACAGTTTTATGAATGAGCATGGATACAATCAGTGTCATTTAAACCATGGCATAACTTATCTTAAGATATTATTTTATGTTTATATGTTAATGATATGCTTGTAGCTGGGTCTAACATGGATCACATCAAGGGATTCAAATAAAATGTAGCGAATTCATTTTCTATGAAGGATTTTGAGGTAGCAAACAAATCCTTTTTATGAAAATTTATAAAGATAGGAAAAATATAACATTGATATTATCTCAGGCTGATTATATTGAGAGGTGTTGCAATGTTTCTTTATGGAGAATGGAAAAGTTATCAACACATCTTTCCTCGGTCATTAAAAATTGACTAAGGATATGTGTCCAAAGATATAGGAAGGGGAGTATAAAATATCAAAGGTACATTATGCTTTATCTATAGGAAGTTTAATGTATGCTATGGTATGTACTAGACAACTAGATATTGCACATATTTTGGGAGTTGTTAGCAGGTATATGAGTCATTCTAGGATTGATCATTGGAATGAAATCAAATTGATTCTTAGATATTTGAGAGGAACATCCTGTAAATATTTATATTTTGGCATTTCTTCTACTAATTTCTAGGGATATGTTGACTTAAACTTGGAAGGGAATCTAGATACCACGAAGAGTACTACAAGATATATATTTACTATTGGTGGCATGATATTGAGTTAAATTTCTCAATTATAGAAGGTGAATTCTTGATCCACTATAGAGGAAGAGTATGTTGCTTCTATAGAGGCAACTAAGGAGATGACATGCCTTCAATTTTTCATGAAACAATTAGGGTACCTAGGAGATAGTTATCTATTTAAAGATAGCCATAGTTCCATTCATATTATCAAGAATTCTGCTCTACGTTCAAAGAAAAAATACATTTAGCAATGGTACCAATTCATCTCGTCAGTTTTGGATGATCCCAAATTAAAGAAAGAAAATATACATAAATATGATAATCTAGCAGATATGTTTACGAAAGTAGTAACAAGGGAGAACTTAAACTCTTTGTTAGTTTTAGTTGGTCTTTTAGACTAAATAGAATAAAATATAATAGAGTCTAGGGTGATTTTACATTCTAGTAGAAGCAATAGGTTTACTAGTTTAGTCTCCAAGTGAAAGGTTAATTTTGTGGAGTGTGGTCAGTCTCAAGTGGAATATTATTATTATGTGGAAATAAATTAGATTTAAAGGTTCATTTTTCCCCACTCCATTCAACATAGTTTCTCTCTAGATTTTTCTATGAGGCTCTTGGGGAATCACCCACATGCTAGGGGTCAAGGAGAAAATCTATTTGTTGGATCTTGAGGCAGCACCTAAGGTGGGGTCAAGGGGTAATGCCTCTTGCAAGATCCTAAGGTTTGTGGCCCCAGTGAACTCCATGTCGCAATACAAGGCGAGATCAAGGGGTAACATGTTTGTTGCCAAAAATGAATTTACTATTGTAAAAGGTGTCAAAATTTAATTTTTACTATTGGACTACTTAGTCTAGCCCTAATTTTGTAAGTGAAAAAAATATTGTATAAAATGGCTCAAGTTTAGAGATTTTATGATGGATATCGATTTTAGTAGCTTCTTGCAGTAGTCATGAGTCACAAGGGATTATAGATTTTAATTAGGTTGAAATCACTAGATAATAAGAATATTGGACTTGTTTGGTGGATATAGTCCATGGATTGGGTGAATCACATTAAATCTTTATGTCTCGTGTTCCCTTACATGTGCTTTATTATTTTCTAATTATTTTTTATATTTTCATGCAATTATTATTTCTATCTCTCTAATCCTAACACATGCATGTTTGAGGAGTTCCTATTTCATTTTGTGGAAGCACTCACACCTATGTGTACTTGTCCTCTATGGATTATTCTATAGTTATTTTGGATCACATTATCTTGTGCTCATTTTATCTCACTTGATATTTGGTTTTTACATGGTATCAAACTAGAGTAGAGATGCTTTGAAGCATACAAACTTTGTATGTGAGAAGGACAAATGTAACTTGGCTAGTCTTTGAATAGACATTTAAAAGGACATCAATGTGAGAGGGTTTGAAAAAGGTTGGAACCCACATGTACATGGTGCCCCTGCAACTTAGTTTTTTGGTACATTGTTGTTTATGAAAAATCCTTTAGGGACATTGTTCCATCAAAGTATCTACAATTACACCCTCCTTTGATTTGAAAATTACTTTTAGTTTCTCCTATGGTTTGAAATCTACCCTTGGTTTGAAGAATATGAGCATCATATACTTAAAATCCTTTTCAAGAATTTCAACATTGGGTTGGAAGCCTTTGTGAAACTTGTCAAATTTGGGAAATAGTAGTCAAATATTTAAAAGATTATGTTTCAATTAAGAAGGTGATGACCATCATATATAGTGCATGCATTTGTGACATTCATTTTAAAAAAAAGGAAATTTTTTGAGGACAAATGACTAAGGGGCATGATGTTGAGTTGGAAACATTTAGTCCTTGGTTCTTTTTGATCCCAAGGAGCTTAGCTTGGCTTACATTACATATTTGGAATTATTTGTTGGTAGAGTTTTAGTTTTTTTAACTGTGATTCTAGTCCAGAGGATAAATTTTAGAGTAAAGTGACAAGATATTTTTGTACATAACTTTTTCTCCTTAACCCAAAATTGATTTCTATTTTTTAACTAAAGTGCATTATTTTTTGTCATCATACATTTCCATTATAAAGTGCCAATTTTTTTTTTTTGGGGCGGGGGGGGGGGGGGCGGAGGTTTGATTGTGAAAAACTCTTTCTATAAAGCTTAAAAAATGAAGGTGGAAGATAATCAAGGGGGGAAATCTTGGAGTGTTTTTTGTTTTTTGTTTTCGTTCAAAGTGATTGTGCCTCTCACAAATAACCCCTTCCATTTGATTATTTAGCAAAGTTCTTCCAATACATGGAAAATCAAATGTGGGCATTGTGGAAATTATAGGCATATAATTTAGAAGAATGTTAGTTTCGTTAATTGAGGAAATACAATGAACTCTTCTCAATCATGGTATTATCTTACTCATTCTCAATCTCATACAAAAATACCATCTAGTCTCACTACTTGGCCATCTATAAGTATACCACCATTTGTTTCTACATCTATATCTTTTATCCACTCATTCATGAGTTCCATGGATTGTTTAATAAATAGGGTATTTTCTATTGGGATAATAGATTAACCACACTAAAATGCATATCTATTAGATGTATAATATATTTGTTTATAATATTTCATATTCTAAATTTGGATGATAATATAGAAGATATTCATCTTTTATTCATTGACGAATTTCATGAAGTTGCATCACCATTTCCATCTTTGGATATATTTCTTACCTCACCTACATAACTTCCTATTGTGGAAAATTGTGTTGAAATTTATGAGCTACAATATCCAACTCAACTATCTTTAGCTACAATACTACAAGATTCACATCATTCCAGACATGACCATACATCCACTATTCCTATTCCATAATATTTCATGGTACATGATCTGTCACACATAAAAAAAATGTATTTGATATCTTTGAGCATAATTCAAAATCATTAGTGACATCATTTCAATATTTGCATTATGTGCAACATTAAAATTCATTCATCTTTCTTCCTAAATTCCTATCTAGAATGGGAAGTAATCATGCACACATTTATGGTGTTGTTTCTTCTGAAGGGGAGGAATGCTATTCAATCTTCATGGAGAATATTTAGCATGTAGTGTCAATAATCTATCATCTCTACATGGAGTCTATCACTTCATATCTTCTAAGGAGAGGAGGCCATATGATCTTCTCTACTTTCTTTCCTATGGGGATAACATATTATACACTTTGTGATAGAAGTATATAAATAATAGTATTCTATAGGGGGTTATCATGTGTACTTCATCAATCACTCTTCTTCTTCATTTGTACTTGTCATTGCATTTTATCTCTATTTTGGAGGGAGGATTTGTTCCCAGTTGGTTTTCCTCTTGTATCATTTTATCCAAGAGATTTCATATATAGACGGGTAACTTACTAAGTTAGTAGTGCAAACCCCATATTCTATATTATCCTCCAAAGTTATGCTTGGAGGATGGGGGTGTTAATACATATTTTTAGTTACAGTTAGAATTCTAAGATTATTTAGTCTTTCATTCACACTTGACACTTGTTGCTGCAAGTTGTCATTATTTAGGAATTATCTAGACATGTGTCTATTCCATTTAAACACTTCATCATAGTTAATGGGTTGTTGTTGCACCACCACCAAAGTTTGAAGAGTCCATCCTTCATTTTTAGGAAGAACTTGTGAAGCAATTTGTACTCTTTTATGCATTATTCTATAGTTGTTTTTGGCTCACATTGTTTTGTGCTTAAGTTTATCTTTACTAATCCTCAAGTTTTACAGTATTTAACATAGCTTAATTATAAAAGTTGGGTTGAATGAAGTGCATATAAGAATGTTGACTTAGGAAATTAAATAAAAAGGAATGATGTAGTAGTTTGAGGGATTTAAAGTTATAAAATTATTCTTAATATTGCACATATATTTTTTCTTGGTTCATAATCAAAGAAATATCCTTGAAATACCTACTACATTACTTTGTGCATACCCTTGAATACCTTTGCAATTTTATTGTATGACTCTTTTTCAATATCACATCTACAAATTTCATCTCTAATGTAGAGTCTTTCATCAAAGACACTATAGGATTATGGTTTTAGTTGTGGAAATTGATTCTAAATGAACTAATGATTAAACAACAAAAATACATTGGGAAGATTATTGAATCACAAAAGCCAAGCTCTCCTAGGTTGTTTCCCAAGTAATTAAATTTAGTTTTAGTTCTAAATGAGTCTTGATAGATGTCATGCAAGTTATATAGATGCCAAGAATATCATTCAAATTATTGTTCCTTTTAGTGCTCCAAAACATTCTTATGATTACTCCTTAATGAAGGTTGTTCAAATGATTATTTGATAGATTTAAATGTACAAATGAATGTATCTATATATCAAGACATAATAAATTATCTAAATGAATAAATAAGAATTAAGAAATATAAATTGTTTGTTTGTATGTTTGACTATCTATCTCTCTATCTATCTCTCTTTCTATCAATCTATCTAAATCAAATAAACATAAATATACAATTCAAGTGTAGTAGCAACTAAATAAAAATAATAAAAATTTTAAAAATCCAAAAGTAAATATTATTGATAATTTTATTATTTTATCAAGTTCATTTTTAGAAAAATAGAGACCTAATTTTACAATAAAATATTGGCTGAATAAGATCCTCTATAAGCATTCAAATTATTGATGTAGAACGTGAGTACTCCTTTTCTAAGATTTAACATTAAAATTTATTATAGATATGGAATTTTATATACTTATATGATGTCACTAAAATCAAAATCATCATTTGAAAGTAGGTTTAGTTAACCTATATTTTCACCTTGTATAGACCAAATATTTTTGTTTACAATATCAAGAAAGTAGATAAGCTGAATTCAATTACAGTTTTTGAAAGTTGTTTTAACATTACTTATGACAAGTATTTTAACAACAAACAAATATGCATAACCAGATTAAAAAATGGAAGAAGAATGATACACTAGTTTGATTCAAAGTCTTCTTTAAATCCTATTTAATGATGGTAGATGAATCTTGACAAATAGATGTAAGATAAGGTGGTACAATAAATAAACAAGAACTAAATTTGCTCATTTGAAATTCATTGATTTGATTTTAATTAGAGATATGATATGGTTTGACTTCAAGTGATAGATTTATGTAATAAATCACTAGAAAACATTTGTAATGCACTATCTATAATGCTTATAGTATACCAAGTAAGTCACATTGAAATTTTGTTATTCCACATTTAAAAGTCGACAAATTGTGTAATGAAACTCACTTGATTTAATGAAAACTTGAAAATTATTTTAAAATTCAAGTTAAAAAAATGAAACACCACATAATATAGTCTAAATAGATAGTCTATATGTTCTTACACATGATTATATCTCATACATCTATATTATCTTTCATTTCCAAGGACAAATGACTAAAACCCATAGGAAATAGGGCCACCCTAATCTCCATCCAAAATGCACTAAAGACAAAACAAAGTCAAATAGTGATTTTTTTCCAATTTTTTTGTTGTTTTGACTACAAACTATTTAGATAATGAAGATAAAATGCTGAAATTTTTAGAAAAATCCTTGATGTTTTTTATTGTTTAAAAAATGGTCAACTATATAGTTTAGATGGAGGATAGACCTATCCTAGGAAATAAAACCCATAGGAAATATCCATGCAACATGTAGAATGCAATTAAACATCTTTTAATATTTATTGATTTAATTGAAATTTCTAATTATTTAACATGTGTAGAATACTATATAATGAGCACTCATTTATATCCTTGATAGAAATTTCAACTCCTTCGAAGGAGCAGGAATTTGGCACTTTTACAAACACTTTGCCATGTATTATTTTGTGTTCAAATATTTTGAAACAAATGGTGCATCTTTATGACAAACAACTTAAACATCACACTAAGCTTAATTTCTAGACCAAAAGGGTTAAATAGTCAAAATTGACTTTGTTTTCAAAGCTTAATTCTTCCCTTAATGTGTGATGTTTAAGGACAACCCTCTACAAACCTATGTTTTTTATAAATTGACCTACACTGAAGTTAATATACACATCCTTGAATTAGTTGCACAGAAAATTTAGTCAATTTGATGGGAGGAAATGGGGTGGAAACTTCTTATAAATATCTTGGCTTGTACACCAAGAAATTATGTATGCCTAGTCAAGCGACAAATACTACACATCCCATTTCTTCGACAAATTGTAAACATTACATCGAACCATTTCCACCACCGAGTTGCTTTGTATTTCATTTCTAGGAATGATGTTTTGTTACAAATGGAAATAACATAAATCTATGTATAGTCTAAGTCAATTCACATGTTTCTAATACTGGGAAAAGATCAAGTCAAAGCCTCCAAATGGGAGGAAATGTACAAATAGGATAGACAATTAAGAGAGGGGGTGAATCAAGAACGAATAAAACTTTTACTTCAATTCACAAATTAATCCTTCACAAATTAATATGATCTAATTCCATGTATGAAGGACTAGAAGCAATAAAATATTCATAACACTTGACACAATAATTAGTAACCTAGAAACCCTCCAAATAGAAAGTAAAATTAGGGTGGGGACGATACCCACAAGCTTTAGTACTATAGTATAAAGCTCACCTATTGAGGCTTATAATTGATCACTTTTGGTGATCTTCCCTGTTAGGAGCAATAAGGACTATTAAGTCCACCTTGTAAAGTGATTTATACAATACAATGAAGTATGCGCTCGATTAGGAGATTCTGCAAAAGACTATTAAGTCTAGCTTGTTAGAGGATTTGACTGATGCACCCATTGGGATGAACTAGTAGTAGATCTTTGATCCACAACTTAGTTTGGTTAATGCAATTCTTTTGATGTAAAATGATCAACTAATGTGATGGATGAGACTCTACTTTTCCTTATATGACTTGTAGCCTTTTCCTTCTAATTCACATTCATATTTATGCTTCTTGATTATACACTTGCTTTTGGATATGAAAGATATCTTACGTAAGTACCAATCCAAATAATTACCTTCTAGAGTTAACTAAAATACCAATTTCAACAATCTTCACCAAGTTGGCTCAATGCTAATACTCAAGTTCTGAAGACCACTTAGGTGATATGCAGTCACTCGCCATGAACACAATGAACTTGGAAAACTCTAGCACTTGGTTGATACTAGTGCTCAGTCCATGTTGATCACTTAGGATTAGGTGTGAACTTGGTTAACATTGATGGCTCTATGAACACTGTAGAACTTAGTTGATACTATAAAGCTCAGTTGACACTGTAGCTTAGCCAACACTATAGATGCTCTACTCAGTTAACACGACTAGCTCGATTTACAATGTTATTGAGCTCTATTCAGTTAGCACTTACTTTTTTCTTGGTTGACACTAAAACAACTCAATTTATACTGTGAGGCTCCATTAACACTGCAACAACTCGATTAAGACTATGAAGCTCGATAGTAGTGTGACCAAACATGGTCAAGTGTTTTGGCACTAACTGACAAATTATTTGACCATACGGTCAACAATCTCCCACTTTGGCATTAGTGACAAAAACACTTATCATTCCAAAATCTGAATACTCAAAAAGATAAGTCAAAACTTCCCCTATCAACGTACTTGGGTCTGTAGCTTATATTTGACTATTGTGCTAATACTCGACTGACACTGACTCTATTATTTATTTTCAAATTTGTTTATGTAGCTCTTTTGTACATAAATTGCTTGTATACAACGATATTTTCTCCTTATAGCTATATTTCCCCCTTTTTACATATTTTATTATATTTCTCCCTTGTTTTTGACACAAATGCCAAAAATGCATAATTACAAGGTAACATCAAAATGTGAGAGGAAATCACTATGTACCTTTGAAACTAGAGACATGGTCTTGTCCCAATTTTCTTGCAAAACTTTTAAAGTATGCAAAGCTATTTGTACTACAACTAATAATTCCATCATATGATCAACAATGGAAAAGTTGTTGTCATGGATTAATGTCTTTGCATGAACAATGTGTTTCTACATTATATCCATGTTTGGAATTATCATACTCTAAATCTCTTCCAGTGTAGCCCTAATTCTTGCTTCTTCCCTTAAAAACTCTGCCTAGAAGTGTGTCAGATACGTGATCTTTACAAAATGTGTTGAGCTAGTGTTAGGGTCAAGTGGCAGTTGCTTTGTACTTTCCTTTAGATTAGTATCAATCTTTGACAACTTGTCCTTGATTTCCTTGGTAAAACATGTAGTGTCACTTAATTTGAAAAAACAAGGAAACAACATTATTTAAAGTGCTCTCAAAGTTAACAAGAATAGTGGACAGTTCCACTTGATCAATGAAAATCTTCCATGCCACATTCTTGAAAAATTTGTTATCAAAATTTGTTTTTGCCCCTTGCAGTAGTTTCTCTTGTCCATTCAAATCTTCATTAAACTTGTGAACTATGTCAACAAGTTGATCTAAAGTAGGCTTCTTATCATCAATCTCAATACTAAGTGCATCAATAAATGTACCTTTTATATCCTCCAACACTTGATTACGTTTCTTTTTCTCTACTCTTAGTTTCTACGACCTGGCCCTTTTCTTCCAATATTTTCTAAGAGTGTCCATCTGATCAAGAGTAATATTGGCAAGAGTCTTCTTCGCTAGTTCAACCTAATCTAGGGTTTTAGTCATTTTAGGTCTGTTAAGCATGGAAAACCTAGTAACCCTTTGAACCATTTTCTAATTGATTTGAATGGTTTGGTTGAGCCAAAATCGCATGTCATGAATATGACATAGGATAAACCTAATCCACTTGATTTGGAAATCCTTTGGGTTATACAAAATGTGGGTTAAGCCCTTCGATTCCAAGTGTTTATGCTTGAGTTTAAGGTTTTCATCCACCCACAATGCTTCATACACTTGACTCTTCTCTAAATTTTCCAGTTCTTGAGTCAAACAATGATAAAATGATCCAATGTTGGGTATTAATAGTACCTTTGATGGAATTTGTGAATGTACACTAATTGGGTCCATTTCTTTTGCAATCATTGGACAAAGGCTAAATGTTGAGGCTTCACACACAATATTCATCTCTAACATCTTGGAACCCTTCTTAACCTTGCTATTGGAGGAGGATGCCATATCACTTAGTGATGGAACAATAAACTTTGATAGTTTTGCTTTGAATTTCTTGGGGGCTCTAGAATTCTCTACTCTTTTTGCTCTCAAATTCATGATGAAAAATGAAAACCTTTGATTCTACCATTTAACTAAGATCTATCTTCAAGTTTCCATTAATGGATCATACAAAGGACACATCCATGGCAACTTGTTAAACTCAACGAGCATGAATTTCTTGGCTAAGTCTTCAACTTGGCAAATATCTTCAACTCGGTAGATACCTTCAATTTGGTAGATACCTTCACTCTTCAACTCGGTAAGCATAAGTTTAGATATGTCTTGAACTCGGTATATGCCATCTACCTCCAAGATTGATTAGGTCATCAACCTAACTTTTCTCAGTAAGGTCATCAATCTAAATTTTCTCGATAAGCTCATCAACTTGACTTTTCTCGATAAGGTCATGCAACCTGACTTTGCTCTGTAAGTTTATATAGCTCATTGATCCTAATGCATCTAAAATGCTGATTTAGATCTTCTTGCTTGCTCATTGGAATTGATAAAATATATTTCTTTTGGATCATAGTTTCAGTAATCTCCATGGATGATTAGTATGAAATGGTAGAATTACCCATCTCATTAACTTGGGTGTTAATATTTTGACTTGCATTATGTGGAGATTTATTTATCCATTACTGTCTCATTTGACTTCTGATATTGCTAGCCTTTGGTTTCTTTTCATCTTCAACTACAGCTTGGTTCATACAGTTTCTAGCTAGGTGTACAAGATCTTTGCATAGAAAACATCTCTTTGTAGGGTCTCTCTTCCTCATGTGAGTTCCTATGTTTCCATACTCATGACACAAGTGACATCTACACCATGTGTTATGATCAACACCAAACATAGCATTCACAATTTTTTCTACTGGATTCTATCTCTTTGTTTTGCATTCTAAAGATTTGTGCCCTTCTTTATAGAAATTAAAACATTTTCTTTCAAACATTGTTTTCTCTATGCACTCACTTTTCCTATGTCCATGTTTGTTACAACTGTAACATTTTCCACTAAATTTTTATTTACCATTGCTCCAACACTTATTTGATGTATGCCCTATCTTTCCAAAATGATTACATGTAGGCCTTTTGTTGATATGAGCTCCTTATTGTGATGGTTCACCTTCATCTATATAGCCTAATCTTATTTTACCTTTGTGTCTAAATTGATTTTTCTCATTTAATTGATTCATGCTTTCTTGAGATTTCATCATCCTTTCATTAGTTTTCCTTTCAACTTTGAGATTATTCTGCAAGCTTTCATTTTCTTTCCTCAAGTTGATAAGTTCTTGATTTTTACAAATGAGTTGATTTATTAAGTTTTCTTGCTAAAGATATAGGTGTTGAATTTCATTGTCCTTTTCTTCTATCCATTTAGTTAGCAATCTTTTATCTTCTTCTACCATGTCCTTTTGTTCCATATTTTCACACATTCTAACTGACTAAATTTCTTGCGCTCTTTTCAATTTTTTGACTTCTTCATGTATAGTGGGATTCTTTTCAAGTAGATCTTTGATTACTAAATTAGCTTTGTCACAAATTCTTTCTTGGAAAATTTTTTCAATTCTTTCTTCCATGTAGATATTGTCATTCATTTATGTGGCTAGTTATTTTCTTCTTTGCAAGGATTTAGAGAGTTTCTCCTTCATTTTCTTGAATTGTTCCATGACCAATTGTAGATCCAACTTTTCATTTTGAATATCTTTCTCTAGTCCATACACTTCTATTGCCTCTAATATTTTATCAAGCTAACAAACTTCTAATGTGAAAACCAATGATATAATACCAATTGTTAGAAATTTACAAATAAGCTAAGTTACCAAAGGCAGGGGGAGGCAGGGGAGGGGGTGAATCAAGAACTTATAATTTTTTTACTTTAATTCACCAATTAATCCTTCACAAGCTAATCTATGTTAGATTGTGGTGACTGATCAGGAAAGTACTGTACATACTTCATAAAAGGGCTTAGGGTTGGGTATTTTTCATTATGTTGTGATGCAAAATTGGTTCTTGCGGCAGTATTGAGCTATTAGGGATTACGGATTGTAATCAGGTTGTAATCACTGGATTGTAATAAGATCAAACTTGCTGTTTGGTGGACGTAGCCCAGGGATTGGGTGAACCACATTAAATCTTGGTGCCTTGTGTTCATTTCTGTGTGTTCTATTATTTTCTGTTATTGGTTATATTTGCATGTAGTTTTTTATTTCTGTCTGTGGTTTATCCTAACAAGTGGTATTAGAGCAAGGTTTTCTTTCAGTTATCCTCTGCAAGAAAGTCTCACGATTAAGTGGGAGTCTCACAGTTGAGTGGGAGCAATGGCAGATGAGGGTAAGCTGAGGGTTGACAGGTTTAATGGGCAGAACTTCCAATTATGGAAGATGCAAATGGAAGACTATCTATATCAGAAGGATTTATGGAAGCCATTGGAAGGCAAAGCCAAGAATCAAGGAACTATGTTAGAGGCTAAATGGGATCTCTTGGACAGAAAGGCACTCAGAAGAATTCAGTTATGCTTGGCACCATCGGTGGCACTTAATATTACAAAAGCAAAGATGATAGAAGATTTGATGAAAACCCTAGCGACACTGTATGAAAATCCCTCTGCTTCAAACAAGGTATTTCTCATGAAGCATTTACTTAATATGAAAATGACAAAAGGTGGATCTGTTGCAGATCATTTAAATCAGTTTAATACTATTACTAGTCAATTATCTTTTGTGGGTATCAATTTTGATGAAGAAATTAGGGCTCTCTTGATTTTGTGTTCTTTACTTGAAAGCTGGAATGGCTTGGTAATGGCCATGAGTAATTCTGTTCCTAGATCTAGTACCCTAAAATATGATGATGTGATCGGTGTTATTTTAAGTGAGGAAACTCGTAGGAAATCCTCAGGTGGATCTACATTAGGAAGTGCTTTAAATGCACAAAGCAGGGGCAGAACGACTGAAAGAGGAAGTCACTCTAGAAATCATGGGAAATCAAGAGGAAAGTCAAAGGGGAAGAGGTCTCAATCGAGAGGACCAAATGATTGCTGGTACTGTGGGAAACTAGGGCACAAAAAGAAAGATTGTTGGAATTGAAAGAAAAATGAAGGAGATAAATTAGATGGAGACAAGGAGGCAAATGTGGTAAGTAAAAAATCCGAAGAGGATGCTTTGCTTCTATCTTTAGAGAGTATTGATGATTCATGGGTTTTAGATTCTGGTGCTTCATTTCATGCTACACCTCATAGAGGTTATTTCATTGATTATGTCCAAGGGGATTTTGGGCTTGTTTATTTGGGGGATAATGAACCCTGTTAGATTGTTGGAAAGGGAAAAATTAAGATTAAGTTACAGAATGGGAATCATTGGCTACTACATGAGGTAAGACATGTTCAAAAACTAAGTAGGAATTTAATTTCAGCAGGGCAACTCGGTGATGAGGGTTGTGTAGTTACTTTTAATGATAAAAATTGGAAGGTTTCAAAAGGTTCCCTTGTAGTAGAAAAAGGTGTGAAAGTAGGAACCTTATATCTTTGTATAGGTCATATTGTTTCTTCTACTTTGATTGTTTCAGAGAAAAATGAATGTTCAGGAAAAATTGCTATAGTTGAGCAGGGAGAACAAATAGCTACTGTAGATTTTGATATAGCACTGTGGCACAATAGACTTGGGCACATGAGTGAGAAAGGTATGAAAGTACTTCATTCAAAGAAAGTTTTACCAGGTTTGAAATGTGTGAATATGGATTTCTGTGAAAGTTGTGTGTATGGAAAACAAAAGAGAGTGAGTTTTGTAAAGACTGTGAAGGAAAACAAAAAGGAGAAATTAGAGCTTGTGCATACAGATGTATGGGGACTAGCTCAGGTATCTTCCCTTGGTGGCTCTCATTATTATGTTACATTTATTGATGATGCAACTAGAAAAGTATGGGTTTATTTTCTTAGACAGAAATCTGATGTATTTCAAACTTTTAAGAAATGGAAATGCTTAGTTGAAAATGAGACTGGTAAGAAATTAAAATGTCTCAGATCTGATAATGGTGGTGAGTATTGCAGTCATGAATTTGAAGATTATTTCTCCACTAATGGTATTCGTAGACAAAAAACTGTTCCAAGGACTCCATAGGAAAATGGAGTGGCTGAACACATGAACAAGACTATAATGGAGTGTGCAAGGAGCATGAGGTTGCATGCTAAGTTTCCCTTACACATGTGGGCAAAGGTTGTCAATACTACAGTATATTTGATTAATAGAGGTCCCTCTACTCCTTTGGGCTCTGGTATTCCAGAGGAAGCATGGATTGGTAAGAAGGTGAGTTATTCTTTTCTCAAGACCTTCGGTTGTGAAGCTTTTGCTCATATAGACTTTGAAAATAGAACCAAGCTAGAAGCTAAATCAAAGAAATGTGTCTTTGTTGGATATGGCATTAATGAATTTTGTTATAGGCTTTGGGATTTTGAAAATCATAAAATTGTTAGAAGTCGGGATGTCATATTCAATGAGAAAGTGTTGTACAAAGATCTGTTGTAGCAACATGAGAAGAAAGAAGATGATTATGTATTGTTGGATGATACTCCAAAAGCTGATGTTCCAACCATTCCTCATGATGTGGAACAACTGCAACAACAAATACCACAGACACCAGTAAATGTTAAACGGTCAACAAGGCAAATTAGACTTCCACAAAGGTTTTCTCCCTCTTTGTATTCTATTTTACTTACTGATGCTGGTGAACCTGAAAGTTATGATGAAGCTGTGCAGGTGGATACTAAGATTCAGTGGGAGTCTGCAATGAAAGATGAAATGGACTCTTTGCTGAAAAATAAGACATGGGATTTGTGCAAGTTGCCTGCAGGTAAAAAGGCTTTACAGAATAAGTGGGTTTATAGGTTGAAAGAATAGGAAGGAGGTAAGAAAAGATTTAAGGCTAGGTTAGTTGTAAAAGGATTTGCATAGAAAAAGGGAATTGATTTTGATGAGATATTTTCTCCTGTTGTTAAAATGACTTCTATTCGTACTATTTTAAGTCTTGTGGTTATTGAAGATTTGCATTTAGAGTAGATGGATGTTAAAACAGCCTTTCTTCATGGTGATTTGGATGAAGAAATATATATGGCTTAGCCACAGGGTTTTGAGGTCAAAGGTAAGGAGAACTTAGTGTGCAAATTAGAGAAAAGTTTATATGGCTTGAAGCAAGCCCCTCTGCAATGGTATCTAAAATTTGATAGTTTTATGCATGAGCATGGATATAACAGGTGTCATTCAGATTATTGTGTTTATTTTAAGAGGTTGGATGATGATAGCTACATTATTTTATGTCTATATGTTGATGATATGCTTATAGCTAGGTCTAACATGGATCATATTAAGGGGCTAAAATGTCAATTAGCACATGCATTTGCTATGAAGGATTTGGGGGTAGCAAAACAAATCCTTGGTATGAAGATTTGTAGATATAGGAAGAACAGAACCTTGACGCTATCTTAGGCTGATTATGTTGAGAAGGTGTTGCAACGTTTCTGTATGGAGAATGCTAAATTTGTCAGCACACCTTTACCTGGTCATTTGAAATTGACTAAGGAGATTTGTCCCAAGACACAGGAAGAGGAGGATAATATGTCCAAGGTACCCTATGCTTCATCTATAGGAAGTTTGATGTATGCTATGGTATGCACTAGGCTAGATATTGCACATGCAGTGGGAGTCGTTAGTAGGTATATGAGTCATCCAGGATTTGAGCATTGGAATGCTGTCAAGTAGATTCTCAGATATTTGAGAGGGACATCCAATAAGTGTTTACACTTTGGGGACTCTACTACTGATTTACAGGGCTATGTTGACTCAGATTTGGTTGGGGATATTGATACTAGTGGGAGTACTACAGGTTATGTCTTTACTGTTGGTGGGGCAGCCGTGAGATGGGTTTCTAGGTTACAGAAGATTAATGCTTTATCCACTATAGAGGTAGAGTATGTTGCTGCTAAAGAGGCTGCCAAGGAGATGATATGGCTTCAGTTCTTCTTGGAAGAATTGGGACATCCTCATAAGGATAATTATTTGTTTACAGATAGTCAGAGTGCCATTCATCTTGCTAAGAATTCAGCTCTGCATTCTAAGACCAAACACATACAGTTGCGGTACCATTTCATTCGGTTAGCTTTGGAGGATGGACAGTTAAAGCTGGAGAAGATACATACCAATAACAATCCAGTAGATATTTTGACAAAGGTTGTAAAAAGGGAGAAGCTAAACTCCTCTTCAGCTTCGGTTGGTCTTTTAGACTGAACATGAATAAAAGAACATCAGAGTCCAGGGTGGTTTGATCCAGTGGGAGCCCCATGTGGTAGTTGTATTGCTATAGGATCAGTCTCCAAGTGGGAGATTGTTGTTTAGTGTGGAGCCTGATCATTCCCCAAGTGGGAGATTGTTAGATTGTGGTGACTAATCAAGAAAGTACTGTACATACTTCATAAATAGTGGGGTTCAGGGCATCGGCTCAAAAATTTTTTTTGGGCTGTGGCCGACATGGTAGCCGACATATTATAGCCGACATATGGTCGACATGTTATAACCCTAAAGCAGTTTAATACTTGTATAAAAGGGCTTAGGGTTGCATATTTTTCATTATGTTGTGATGCGAAATTGGTTCTTGCGGCAATATTGAGCTGTAAGGGATTACGGATTGTAATCAGGTTGTAATCACTGGATTATAATAAGATCAGACTTGCTGTTTGGTGGACGTAGCCCAGGGATTGGGTGAACCACATTAAATCTTGGTGCCTTGTGTTCATTTCTATGTGTTCTATTATTTTCTATTATTGGTTATATTTGTATGTAGTTTTTTATTTCTGTCTGTGGTTTATCCTAACAATCTAATCTAATTGAATGCATGAAAAACTAAAATCAATAACACTTGGGCACAATAATTGGTAACCCAAAAACCTTCCAAATAGAAAGTAAATCCAAGATGGGGATGATAGCAACAAGCTTTAGTATTGCAGTATAAAGTTGTCTTGTTAAGGCGTAAAATTTATCACTTTTGGTGATCTTCCCTATTATGAGTAATAAGGACTGTTAATTCCACCTTGTAAAAAGATTTATACAATACAATGAAGTATGCACTCAATTAGGGGATTCTGTAGAAGCCTATTAACTCCACCTTGTCAGAGGATTTGACTGATCCACCTGTTAGGATGAACCAATATAGATCTTTGAGTTGTAACTTGGTTTTCTGAATGAGATTCCTTTGATGTGAAATGATCACCTTAATGTGATGGATGAGATTTTGTTTTCCTTATATTGATTGTAGCCTTTTCCTTCTAATTCATGTTCATACTTATGCTTCTTCATTATACAATTGCATTTGGATATGAAAAGATATCTTATTTATATACAAATCCAAATAATTTCCTTTTGGGGTTGGCTACAATACCAATTTCAATAATCTTCACCCAGTCATCTCAATGCTAATACTCAGGTTTTGTAGACCACTTAGGTGATATTCAAACACTTGGCAATATAGTGAACTCAACAAACTCTTGTACTCAATTATAACGGGTGCTCAGTCCACATTGATCACTCAAGAGTAGGTGTGAACTATGTTAATACTGATGACTTAATGAACACTGTAGAACTCAGTTGAAACTATAGAGTTTGGTTGTCACTACATCTTGGTCAACTATATTGATGCTTTGCTCAATTAACATAGCTAGCTCAGTACACTATCTTTTAGCTCTGCTTGGTTAACAATTACATTCTACCTGGTTGACATTGTTACAAATCAGTTTAGACTATGAGGCTCAGTTAACTTTACAACAACTCAGTTAACACTATGAAGCTCAGTAATAATGTGACTAATTGACAAATGATTTGATGAAAAGGTCAATAAATACATATAGATCATATACACACATGTACATATGAACTTTTCAACAAATTTAAAATAATAAAATTATTTTTTAAGAAATTAGTACTTACAAACACCTAAATCTTTTGAATTGGAACATCAAATACAATGTCAAAAAAGGGTTTAGAAGATTGCATACTACTAGTTATAATTAGGATCAAAGATAATTTTTTATGTTTTTTATTCATAAGTATTTTGATCATAAAGTAAAATAATAAAAAATGATGAAAGTAAAACTTATGGTTACAATAAAATTAATGGGCCACCTCTATATAAAAATCATACCAAAAAAACAATTTAGAAAGACATCTTGACTAGACACAAAATTTATAAACCACCTCCTTATAAACAATTTTAAGAATCTAACAATTAAAAAAATGATTTGAAAGATTTCTCCATGGGGCACAAACTTACTACATTATCAACCAATTTAATGCTTTTGTAGTATGTTATATATGTCTTACTATTTAAAGTCATTCAATATTTTATTAATTGACATTTAAAAATTCAAGAAATAAATTATTTGCAATGATAACAAAATTTATGGAACTACCTCCTTATAATAAATCTTTAGAAACAAATAATTACAAAAATATTTTGAATACAATTCAATGGGGATGCCAACTTAAACTCATTATGAGCTAACTAAACACATCTGTGTAATATGTTACATGTCTTAGAACTTAAAGATATTCAACATTGTATCATTTCACATGCACACAAAAAAGAAATTACTAGAATGAAACTCAACTTTTATAAAGATCATAAAATCTTGTATGTTTGATACATATAGACCATAAACATATAAGTACATATTGTCTTTTGAATACATCTAAAACGATGAAATGAATTAACCTCAATTTAACACTGAAATTCCTAGTTTTACATTAAAACATGAAATGTTATGTCAAATATTTTTTAGAAGATTAGATTCTATTAGATATAATTAGAATCAAGAGTAATGCTTTAAAATTTGTCCTATATAAATATATCAATTATTAAATAAAATATTCAAAAATTTGATTGAGTTCGGAAGTGTCATTATAAAAATTATTATGGAATAAATAATTATTAAGAATCATTTTAAAATTTAAACAATTTAAAGATTAGATAATATGTGTTTTGAAGCTGAGCGGTCAATGAAAAAATGCACAAAGAAAAGGGTGAATATTCATTACCCTAATGTCAAGAGAATCAATCTTCAAGGGTTGCTTTTGGAACAAATATGATTTCATTAAGAGCCTCCAAATGGGGTAGCTTATTAGTGCATCCATGAATGAATAAAATCTATGGAAATGAAAGTTTTAGGAATGGCTTTATGAAGAAAGGAAATAAGAAAAGATTTAGTTCAAAGACTTGAACCTTTAACACCAAAGTGGAAGAGGCTTCATATATTCATTAAGAGCTAACAAAAAACTAGTAACAATCACCACAAGCTAATCAAAACTACATTGGGAGCATGGAAGCATAGGGAGGCTTGTGGAATCTTGGTCAAGTGGATGGAAGAAGAGGCACCAAGGAACTAGATCTATGGTTACTTTTCCAAGCTATGTGAAGGATGTGTATGTGCAAAATCTTTAAGTAGTAATTTATTCCTATTAGATTATATGTGTTAGAAGTTATAATTTAATCAAATTTTATATTGAGAACCTCTACCTTTTGAAGGTTTTTGTTTCTTTAAGGGAACCAAACTTTAACCTAAAACACACATACCCTAATCATTCTCATGTTGGATTAACAGATTCCCTACTTTACTTATTTCATAATGGAATGGAAAAAACATGGAAAAGATAAGGGAACCCCTAATAAAATTCATTAGATTTTAAAAGGAATTTTTCCTAGGTAGATTGAAAGAAAAGAAGGTTTTGGTAGACTTGGAGACCAAATTAGATTCATTGATAATTGAGAGATATTAATAGAAAATGGATCATGATTATATAAGGTCTTAAGGTTGATAGGAAAGGATGAAAATGCATACCAAGATATAGGATATGTTGCAAGTTGCACAAAATGTGTGGAAAAAATAGTTGATATCCCCTTTGTTTAACCTATTTGATCTAAAACACTGCAAAAGAAGGACCCAAAATCTAGAAGTTCCCAATAACCCTAGGTCATATTTGAATCCTAACAATAATACTCATAAACTAGGTTTTATTATGATTATGGGGGTTGAGAAAGAGTGCAAAATAAATGTTAAAAATATTTTTAAGGATGTGGATGCATTGACAATGGTAGTTGAGGTGGATTTTTTCCTCCTATACAAAATATCTTATTAGCATAAATCATTTCTCAAGATTTAGATTCACTTGATAATCTAGATGTTAATATGATGTAGTCTAGGGACATGCCAATAAAGAAGAAAATAAGATTCTAGCCATCAAACGCTGCACAACTGAATAACATTCAATGTGTAAGGATATGATGATTAGGATATTAAATAAAAATAGAGTTTGACTCCAAAAAAATTGGATTTGGAGTACTAATAGGCTAACCAAGGAGTGCAAGGTTATCTATATTTGGATCTCGGGTGGAATGAAAAGGAATCTGGCACAATAGATGTGGATCTAATTGGAATTCTACATATTAGATAAGGCCTCAATGTTCTAGACACATGAAGAATTTAGGGAATAAAAGATGAAGAATTTTTTTAAAAGAATCTATATTGAAAAATGGGATAGTATAAGGGTAAAAAATATTACATTATTGTTTGTAGCAAGAAAGGGGAACCCCCTTCTCCAGGAGCCATACAACTCTTACCATGGATTGTTAGGAGCTTGAGTACCTCCAATAAACAATACTTGGTCAAGAAATCTTTTTCTATGATTAATGTTGACATGGTATAAATATAAGAGACTAAATTGAATAATGAAGACTTATAGACATACACAAGGAAGTTAGCCAATTGAAAGTGATCTTCATGCTAATGATGCAACATTAGGTTTAAGTATCATTGGGAGAGAGGAACTTGTATCCTTTAGTTTTCTATAAATAAGAATATCATGGACATGGCTGGATGGATTCAAAGTATCAACTAAAAGGTAAAATTCATATTGGTCAATATTCGTGGTCTAATACCTATAGAAGAGAGAAGTGCAAATAGAGATAGATAATTTCATTTTAAATAATGTAATAACAAAAATTATCATAGGAGGATTTTAACAATAGTTTTTTATTTATCACATAATATTGGAGGTCTATTTGGGATAGTTCAATCACACACTAATTTCAAGGATTTTTTAAGGAGGAAAAGTCCAATGGAGATACCTATAAAACAAGGATAGTTCACATGGAGTAAGAAAAAATCTCTCTCTCTCTCTCTCTCTCTCTCTCTCTCTCTCTCTCTCTCTCTCTCTCTCTCTCTCTCTCTCTCTCTCTCTCTCTCTCATCTTATCTTTCTCTTCTCTCTTTCTCTCCCTCTTCGTGTCTTAGATTATCCTATTCTACCCCCCTCTCTCTCTCTCTCTCTCTCTCTCTCTCTCTCTCTCTCTCTCTCTCTCTCTCTCTCTCTGTCTCTCTCTCTCTCTCTCTGTCTCTCTCTCTCTCTCTCTCTATTCCATTTAATGCATTTTTGACCACTCATTTGGAAAATAAAATATAAAATTGCTCTATAGCAACTCCATTTATCTAGTGAAAATCAATTAGTAGGAGGTAGTTTCCACAACAAGTCAAGTTGTGATATTGCTATCAGGATTTCAAAGTCTAGCTTTTGAGTCAAACTCACCATGTTTAATAAGTAGTGATTCACATGAATCCATCTCTCATGAGAATAAATGGAACACTCAACACTTATTGGATCTAGGTGATGATGACAGAGGTGAAGCACCAAGACTTCTTGAGGGGTTACCCATCCCAATAGTACTCCATCTTGAACACACTTAACTACAAAGTTTGCTCCATGGTTAAACTCACTCTTCTTACAACCCCACTTCCAAAACCTTCACCAAGTGTTGTGCCTTATGACCCATTCATTAGAAACCTCTTAACCTCATCAATTTATTAGTAGGAGGTATTTTCCATGGAGGAAACTTTGTTGTTAAGCGCACTCAAGGTAGAGTAGTACAGGGATGAGTGACCTCCTAGGAAGTCCCCATGCTTCACCTCTATAAGCATCACCTAGATCCAATGAGTTCTAAGTGTTCAATTTTTCTCATGAGAGATGGATTCATGTGAATCACTACTGATTAAACATGGTTTAATGAGTTTGACTGAAAAGCTAGATTGTTAAATCTTGATAGAAATATCACAATTTGACTTGTTGCGGAAACTACCTTCTACTAATTAATTGTCACTAGATAAATGAAGTGTTTCTATAGAGCTATTTTGTATTTTATTTTCCAAATGAGTGGTCGCAAATGTCATTGTTTGAAGTTTTTTAGCACACACAAAATAGTTACTAATGGATTTATTGTGCGCACTCAAACAAATAATTAAAATGATCAAATAGTCTATGTCAATCCACACAATAATCTAATAGAAGTCAAAACCCTATTCCATGGAAGGGAAAAAATGACATCAAAACTTCTCACAAACACCTTGTCTTGCGCACCAAGAAACTATTCTGATAAATACTTCACATATCTACCTAACCACTACTATGAATTCTTTGCAACATTTCAAATACCAACAAAATCTCTCATGCCAATCAATTTTCTTTTAATGAAGAGCTATTTCAGAAAGCCAATAATTTTGATTTTGAAGAACTATTTTGAGAGTTTTAATCTATCTATAATTTCTTGGCCACCCTTAATCATCACACACTAAGGAAGAAGTTAAGTTGGAGAAATAAGTCAACTTTTTTTATTTAACACTTTTCGCTTAGGAATTAGGCCTTACTGTGTGATGTTTAAGTAATCCAAATTTCTTCATGCAAGATGGGTTTTAATAAGAAAACTCAACATACCCTTGGTTTTCCCAAATATCGTGATACAAGGCCCAAAATCACAATAAAAGTTGTGTATTTAGCAATTTAGTTACAAAATTTATTTTAAGTAGTACAAAGTGTAAAAAGAATCTACATGCAAAATAAGTGGCCTCATACACTTTCATTAGGTGCAACATATTCATTTATAATTGTAACTTCACCATTTTTTCTCATCTCCACATTTGATGATGATGACGAAGCGTCAACATTGTTAGTGGGATAAAGGTATTTATCTCTAATTAGATTTATTTGTATTTTGAAATCTTTGTGGATTTTGAGCCAGAAATAATAAACATAGAAAAGATACAGGGACACAAGATTAATTTACATCTTTGGATGGCTGGGCTTTCCATATGGCACAAACAAAGATGTAAAAAATTATTCATATTATATTGTGCAATAACAACATTGTTGTGTTACTATTACATTTTTTTAATAAACATTTTTTATGATAAATTTTAATTTAATTATATATCAATGTGCAATATAGTTTTCATGATTTGATTCACATCATACTTTTAATTGAATAATTAATTAATAATTACTGATAATTCATATGCTATTAATTGACATATAAAAAGTTTTTAAAAAAAAGTAAATTAGAATATAATTTATCTATTTATAAAGAAAATAAAATTTAATGTGACTGATACATAGAGACCATCAATAAGCTATACACATGATCTCTTGAATGTATTCAAAATGATAAAATGAATTAATTTAAAAATATCAAGAAATCAACACTTATAAATACTTAACTACTTTAAATTGAAGCATTAAAAATATGCCGATTTTTTATATTCTAAAAGTTAAAAAAAAAACAATTCATATTGATTAATATACGATTATGTTACATTAAATACATTAAAAAAATTCTTAACAAATTTAACTCAAAAAGGGATAGTCTACATCTTCTTTATAATCTATTGGAGAATCTTCCATGCCTTTGTTTATATTTGATTAGATCTCTATTCATTTTATTTACTTTCCATGCCCTTTAGTACACTTACAATCAAGAAACATCTTTGTCCAGCAAAGACAAAAGCAATTCATATGAGGGAGACACTTAAATTTTCTGTGTGGGTTACTTTTTAGTTGGGTGAATATCATGAGTTCTTTAGCTTTAGAGTTTAGAGTTGAGCTAAAGTAAAAAGATGAGAAAAACATTTAAAGTGGTAGCAAAAGACTAAATAAGTGAGGATTGTATGTGAATTTGATGGTTATAAATTTTATTCAAAATCATATCTAATGAATAATTCTTAAATTTTATATAAGAGGAATATATGTAATTTTATTTGGAAGGTAAATTTATATGAGAATAACCATCATAAATATGTGTTTGATCAATTCAGTTAATATTATTGACAATTCTTTCATATTTATAGTGTTATTAGATTATCATATAGAATATTTATAAATATTTTTGTCAAAAAGCATTTATCAATAAATCTAAAATTAAAATTCTAAAAGAAACTAAACATTGTCTATTGTTAAATTATTTTATGTGTGTGAAAAACTAAATACAAGTATAATCTAACAATAATGAACAAATCAACCTTAAAACTACTTTCAAACACACATACATGTATATATGTATGTTATATATATTTATGCCGAGAGGCATATACAATGGGAGAAACACTTCCCAGCACAAAGAATATTCCAAGGAATAATCTGTGTAAGGAAAAAAGATTTGGTGAGAGTTACCAATGAAATTAAAATATGGAATGCCATTTGGCAATCAAAAAGATTTGGTGAGAGTTACAAACAAAATTAAAATATGGAATGTCATTTGGCAATCAAAAAGATTTGGTGAGAGTTACAAACGAAATAATAGGCCCGAAATAATAGGGCTCGAGAAAGTAGGGCCCGAGAAAGTAGGAGCCAAAAAAATAGGGCCCGAAAAAATAGGGCCTAAAAAAATAGGGGCGAAATAATTTCAATATGATTTTTTTTGTTGTTAAATATAATTTTGCATGCACATTCATACTTGTTTTTTGTGGGGAGTGGGGGAATTTGAAACAAATTCGTGGAATGTGAAGAGATGTCTGTTGGGGGATATGAGGAGCCTCTTAGAAGTTATAAAACCAAGGCTCACCATTTCATTTTTCGTTTTATGTTTTTGCAGGAAGGAAGAGGTGGAGGCTATTGGAGGATTAGATTGGAGTTTTTGAATAGGAGTAGATTGAAGTTTTGGAGTAACATTTTTGCAGGTGAAATTTCTATTTTTTATTTACATTTTTATTTAGATTTAGATGTAGATGTAAATTGAAATTCAAAATTAGTTATAATATTCTACTTTGATTTAGATTTCAATTTCAATTAATTTGATTTAGATTTAGAATTCTGTTCATAACTATTTAGGCTTGCATTTAATAGTTTAGTCTTGCATGTTTGATTTATATTTAGATTTGTATTCAAAATCTATTTGATTTATATATTTTATAATATTTTTCATTTACATATTTTAAAAGTGCATGTTTCAAATTAATTTTATATTTGCATGTTTCATATTAGTTTTAGATTTTCATATTTTAAAATAGTTTTGGTTTGCATGTTTTAGATTTGAATGTTTCACAATAGTTTTACATTTGCAAGTTTCTAAGTATTTATATTTTCATGTTTCAAAGCATAATTTTATCATTAATTTGGATGAGAATTCCACCATATCAATACAATTTATAGTTTATTAAAGTTAATTATTTATTTAAAGTAGATAAATCATATATTTAGTATATATTTTAACATTATTGAATTATAAAATAAAATAAAATATTCAAAATAATAGCTAGCCAAAATAATATTAAGCCAAATGGATGTTGAAATAATAGAACCTGAAAAAATAAGGCCAAAAAAATAGAACGCAAGAAAATAGGGCTGAAATAACTTAATTAAAATTTTAAATATAAAATATTTTCTTTTTGTTAAATATATTTTTGCATGCACATTCATGCTTATTTTTTGTGAGGAGTGGGGGAATTTGAAACAAATTCATGGAATGTCAAAAGACATCTATTGGGAGATATGAGGGTTCTCTCATAAATTATAAAACAGATGCTCCTCATTTCATTTTCATTTTGTGTTTTTGCAGGGAGGAAGAGATGGAGATTATTGGAGCAATTAGAGTTTTTTAATAGGAGTAGATTAAAGTTTCATATAGTTTAGCCTTGTATGTTTGATTTAGATTTAGGATTCAAAAACTTTTTGATTTAGATATTTGATAATACATTTCTTTTGCAGATTTTTAATGTGCATGTTTCAATTTAGTTTTACATTTGCATGTTTTACATTAGTTTTAGATTTGCATATTTCAAAATACTTTTGGTTTCCATGTTTAGATTTGTATGTTTCATAATAGTTTTATATTTGCATGTTTCATAATATTTATATTTTTAATGTTTCATAATTAAATTTAATCGTTGATGCGGACAAGAAGGTCACCTTATCAATAAAACTTGTATTTTATTAAAGTTAGTGATTAATTTAAAATAAACGAATCATATATTTAGTTTATATTGTCATTATTTAATTAGATTATATATGTGGCTACTAAATATATTAATTAAGAAAGAAAATCATAAGTCTAAATAGATTCCTTAATGATAGGGAGATTTATTGATTACAATTCTTAATCACTGCAATAAAAATTGCATTAGCATTATTAAAAATTCAACAATATATAATGTTCTCACATCATCATGGAGAAATAATTTTCATAAAATTGACTCTTATATATTCTTTCACACTTTTAACATCATCTAAATTGTTGTGTTGGGACTTATAACTTCCCTTTCATGAATTAATTTTTCCACTATTTGAGTCATTTGTATAACATATATCCCAAATTTGACCATAGTTGTACTCCAAATACTCCAACACTACACCTAAATCTCATACTTCCCTTCACCTTGTCCCTTATTTTAGCATAACATTTAACCACTTATCAACCCTAACAATAACACTGAGTGTCATATAAATGAAATTATAAACCTTGGATCCTAACTATAACTCTTACTCTATATATGATTGTACTAATCATTTAGTAACTTATATACCTTAGCCTAACCCTATATGTATAAGTATCTAGAAATAAATTTTTTTTTTATAAGTGATAATATGTATATACACACACCCACAGAGAGAGAGAGAGAGAGAGAGAGAGAGAGAGAGAGAGAGAGAGAGAGAGCGCATATATGCAGACAAGAAGGAGCTCATATTATGTTTCTTATAGAGGCATGTTTTATGTAGAGAGAGAGAAAAAGAGATTATGAGGTGTATCTAGAGAGTAGGCATAAAGAGAGTTAGGGTTAGGGTTAGGTTTAAAATTAGAGTTAGAGTTGGGATTAGGGTTAGGGTTAGAATTAGGGTTAGAAATATAGTTAGGATTAGAGATAGAGTTAGGGTTAGGGTAAGGGTAAGAATTAGGGCAAGGGTTAGAATTAGGGTTACAAATATAGTTAGGGTTAGGGTTAGGGTTAGAATAAGAGTTAGGGTTAGGGTTAGAGATAGAGTTAGAATTAGAGTTAGAATAAGGGTTGGAGTTAGAGTTAGAGTTAGAGTTAGGGTTATATTTAGGGTTAGAATTAAGGTTAGGATTAGAATTAGTGTTAGAGTTAGGGTTATGGTTAGTGTTAGGGTTATAGTAAGGGTTAGAGCTAGAATTGGGGTTAGGGTTAGAATTAGGGTTAGAGTTAGGGTTATATAGGTTCGGGTTAAGATTAGGGGTAGAATTAGAGTTACAATTAGAACTTTAGAGTTAGAATTAGGGTTAGGGTTAGAATTAGGGTTACAAATATAATTAGGGTTACAGATTGATTTAGAGCTAGAGTTAGGGTAAGGGTAATAATTAGGGTTAGGGCTAGAATTAGGGTTACAAATAAAGTCAGGGTTAGGGTTAGGGTTAGATTTAGAGGTAGGATTTGAGCTAGATTTAGAAATAGAATTAGAATTAGAAAAAGAGTTGGAGTTAGAGGTAGGGTTAGAATTAGGGCTAGGATTATGGTTAGCATAAGGGTTATGGTTAGAGTTAGGGTTAGCATTAGGGTTAGGGTTATAATTAATGTAAGTTTTAGTGTTAGTGTTAGGGTTATAATTGGGACTAGAATTGAGGCTAGGGTTAGGGTTAGGGTTAGGGTTAGGGTTAGAGTTACAAAAACTGAAGTTTTTTCTCCATTCTCGTTTTGCTGTAGCAATTTTGTTTTTGATTTTTGATAAGTGTTGTAGCATGTTATATTTAACATTAAATTAATCTTTATTATTATATTTAATAGTAGTTTCAAACATTATTAAAAAGACTCTAAATACAACCAAATCACATAATCTAAGAACTAAAACATAAGTACCCATCATAGGAACAGTTAGAATGCCCAGAATTGTTAAAATAATTGCACCTGCAACTGCCGTTATAGAAGCAATTTGTTACTCCAATCTGTTATCTTTCTTAGACTAAAGGAGCACAAGAAAAAGTCAGATTGATATTATGAGTTACAAAAGAAATTTGAATGTATTTATAAGCATTTCTGCTCAGAGATTTTCTATAACATTGTGTTAATACCAGATTTCCCTTTTTCTCAATTGTATTGCTAAGAAAATCACCATGGCCGCATTCTATATCTAGAACAATTATCACATTGGACAAGTCATTCAGCATTGACATAATTATTCACACCATTTTCCAATGAATAATCCCATCAGAATGCCACACGCTAGACATCGTGACAAAATTACAAACCAGTGGGAATGAGCCAGAACCTCTCAATCCACACTTAACCAGATTAAACCACCGAAAGAATAGGTAGCGGGAAGGAACCTATAAATTGAAGCCGCAATAGAGCGAATTCCAAATGCATATCCAGATCCAAAGTCAGTCATTTATCTTTAATCCATTCCCATTCAGTCCCAGCAACACGCTAATAGCATCAGGAAGCTCCATGCATGAATCAAAAGAAAATGGATAGATCTAGTTAGGAAAGTACATATTGGACCAAAATATTTCATAAATAGAAAAGAAGACACCCCTAAAACACTCCCATCAAGCACCATTAACAATGAAAAGTATTATAAAATATATATATCAAATAGATTTTGAATACAAATCTAAATCTAAATCAAACATGCAAGACTAAACTATTAAATGCAAGCCTAAATAGTTATGAACAGAATTCTAAATCTAAATGAAATTAATTAAAATTGAAATCTAAATCAAACTAGAATATTATAACTAATTTTGAATTTCAATTTACATCTACATCTAAATCTAAATGAAAATGTAAATAAAAAATAGAAATCTCACCTGCAAAAATGTTACTCCAAAAGTTCAATTTACTCCTATTCAAAAACTCCAATCTAATCCTCCAATAACCTCCACCTCTTCCTTCCTGCAAAAACATAAAATGAAAATGAAATGACGAGCCTTGATTTTATAACTTCTGAGAGGCTCCTCATATCCCCCAATAGACGTCTCTTCACATTCCACGAATTTGTTTCAAATTCCCCCACTCCCCACAAAAAATAAGCATGAATGTGCATGCAAAATTATATTTAACAAAAAAAAAATCATATTGAAATTTTTTTGCCCCAATTTTTTGGGGCCCTACTTTTTGGGGCCCTACTTTTTGGGGCCCTACTTTTTCGAGCCTATTATTTCGGCCTCCATTTGGCTTCCTATTATTTCGGCCAGCTATTATTTTGGGAATTCTTTTTAAATATTTAATTTGGAAGTTTGTAACCGCTCCCAATTCTTTTTTATTGACAAGGAATCTTGGCATATTCCCGTGCTGGGTTAGAATTAGGGTTAGAGTTAGGGTTATATAGGTTTGGGTGAAGATTAGGGGTAGAGTTAGAGTTGCAATTAGAGTTAGAGTTAGAATTAGGGTTACAAATATAATTAGGGTTACATATTGAGTTAGAGCTAGAGTTAGGGTAAGGGTAATAATTAGGGTTAGGGCTAGAATTAGGGTTACAAATAAAGTTAGGGTTAGGGTTAGGGTTAGATTTAAAGGTAGGGTTTGGGCTAGATTTAGAGATAGAATTAGAATTAGAACAAGAGTTGGAGTTAGAGGTAGGGTTAGAATTAGGGCTAGGATTATGGTTAGCATAAGGGTTATGGTTAGAGTTAGGGTTAGCATTAGGGTTAGGGTTATAATTATTGTTAGTTTTAGTGTTAGTGTTAGTGTTAGTGTTAGGGTTATAATTGGGGCTAGAATGGAGGCTAGGGTCAGGGTTAGGGTTAGGGTTAGAATTAGAGTTAGAGTTAGGGATCAAGTTAGAGTTAAAGTTGGAGATAGAGTTGGGGTTAGGGTTAGATTTAGGGTTAGATTTAGGTTTAGAGTTAGAGTTAGGGTTAGAATTAGGATTGGGTTTACGATTAGAATTAGGGTTAGGATTAGAGTTACAGTTACATATAGTGTTAAGGTTAGTATTAGCATTATAGATAGTGTTAGGATTAGGATTATGAGTATGATTAGGGTTAGAGTTAGTGTTAGAGTTAGGGTTAGTGTTAGGGTTACAATTAGAGTTAGAGTTATAATTATAGTGAGGGTTAGAGTTAGATTTAGAGTTAGGGTTAGAATTAGGGGTAGGGTTAGGGTTAGGGTTAGAGATAGAGTTGGAGTTAGAGTTAGGGTTAGAGTTAGAATATGGGTTTAAATTAGGGTTAGATTTAGAGTTAGAAGTAGAGTTAGGATTAGAGTTATAGTAAGACTTAGGGTTAGGGCTAAAATTAGGGTTAGGGTTAGAATTAACATTAGATTTAGGATTATAAAGGGTTAAGGATAGGGTTAGGGGGAGAATTAAAGTTAGAGATAGAGTTAGAGTTAGAGTTACGATTAGGGTTAAACTTAGATATATATACTTATATATACTTTTATATATATATACATATATATAATATTAAAATTATTATCATATCTTCCATATCTGCGGCGACTACTACTAGCTTATATATACTTATATATATATATATATATATATATATATATATATATATATATATATATATATATATATATATATATATATATATATATATATATATATATATATATATATATATATATATATATATATATAAGCTAGTTTATATCTAATTAAAATCATCCTTATTTTATATCAATTTCTTATAAAATATAAATACAAATTATTAGTATAAACTGTCCCAAAGAAATATTTTAGAACATATTATTTAATTTCAAATATATTATGGTAAATAATCATAAAATGATATATTTTCATAAAAAATATATTAAAACTTTAAGACATTTTTGTAGATCCCTAACATGATACAATCAAATATTTAAGCTTCAACTAATCACTTGCACAATTTATTTATAAATGTAAAATATTCACCTTTCAGTGAAAAACTCAAGTCATAACTTTCTTCAAGAAAAAATATTTTATAATGAAGGAAACTCTAAGTCCTTATAGACTAGTAGAAAAATTAATAAAATATTCAAAGTTTTATTTTTATTGTAAGAAGAAAAATATGTTAAAATGAAGTAATGATGTACAAATTTTAATATCATTTTATAATGTGGCTTGATACAATTATATTTCTACAAATAAATAAATAAATAAATAAATAACATAATTTTGATATTTTAAATTTCTACAAATAAATAACATAATTTTAATATTTTAAATTGAAAGAAATACAGTTTTCAATAAAAGTTAAATATAAGATAAAACAAATTTAAATACTTTAAAAATAGTTTCCACTGTCAAATTAATTATATATGAATCTAGAAAGACATCCTAAATATCATATATTGTGATTTGATATCTAACCGTTGTACACTTTATATATCATATTTGCTATATTTTGAGAATTAATTATAATATAGTAGATATGGCAGAGGAGTATATAGAAAATAATATTTATTAAATAGAGAGAAATCTAATATTGATAGAGCTTTTAGAAAATAATTTATAGATAAAAGAGGTAAAGTCTTTAATTTTATTTTCCCCTCTATAATAAAGTGATTCGAACTTTATATCATTCACTATGACCGTATTATTACATTAACTATTATTTTATTTTAGAGATATAGTTCCATTTACTCTCTGGTTCCATATTCTTATAAAATGCCTCACATCCCTGTAATTAACACCTCAAAGCAACCAGTAGCAGCAATTATTTGGCAAATTGTTGCAAACACAGAGCTTGAACATTTTGAGCGATCAATATTTATTGCGCACAAGAAGGGCTTTAATAAGCAAGTTCATCATCACGATTCTGGTTCACCCAAACTATCTGATAAAAAAGCCCAGAATCGCGGTAAAAGTCTTCTGTTTCAAATACCACGTGCAAAATTTCTTTGGAGCACTGTCAACAGCAAAGACACATTACATCCAAAGGGAGGGCTTTAGAAATTTTCATTTCAAATATTCATTTGAAGCAAATGTAATTGGCGGGGATGATGCGAAATTTCGAGGAGCCTATTCACAAACAATAAAGAAATTTTGTCAGATGGTGTAGCTGATACTGGTCTGGGAGACGTTGGTGCAACAAGTAAAGCATAGATAAGGCACATGAATTGTTTAACAAAATGCTTCACAAAAGCCAAACTGTAGAACCATAGACAAAGCAATCGAACTGTTTAACAGACTGCTGGAAAGAGTCGTCCTTAATGATAAAATAAATTCAGAACTTATGAAGAAAGTGGTGAGAGCAGAATTCAGATGATGCAAATTGAATTCAAATATGCTATGAACATTATAAGTGAAGAAATAGTAAGAAAGGCATAACAGAGATAACTTTCAATTATAATATTTCTGCAAGTAAAACATTTCTAATTATCATTCCAAAGATCACACTGCCTCTATTTATAGAGACTGCCTGCAACATTAGAACTAAAGGAAACTTCTAGATAAGTAGACATGGTTGGTTCTATGAAATAAGGTAAGGCCCAGTCAACAGATAGACGTGGCTCACTATACAGCAGATATTCAGGAACACCGTACACATATAGTTCAGTTTTAACTAACTTCAATGTGGAGCATAAGAATCGTTCTCACATCCTCTCTTAATTTTTACCACTAATGATAATGTGTGGGAGAAATTACAATAAAAATATATAGATAGGATAGGTCCCGGCATTGAGCCTTGTTAGGTACATATTTACAAAAAAAGAAAGAGAGGGGAACATGATATGACTATCCCCCCTTAATGTTCACCTCAATCATGCCTAGCATGCCCCGTAGTTTCAAAAATTTGGCCTCAAGCATACTCTTAGTAAATATATCTGCTGCTTGGTGTTCATTTGGAAAAAATTGGAAATTAACAAAATTTGCTTGAACAAGATCCTGAATATAATGAACATCAATCTCAATGTGTTTTGTTTTAGCATGAAAAACATGATTATTTGCAACTTGGATAGCACTTTGATTATCACAATACAAAGTAGTAGCTAAACTTTGTGCAAAACCAAGCTCAAATAAAAAGTTACAAATTCAAACTGCTTCCTTTCTAGCTTCTTTTGCTGCTCTATATTCTGCTTCACATGAGGACAATGATGTAGTAGTTTGTTTTTTGCTACTCCATGTAATTGGACCTAACCTGAGTTGAAAAATATAACCACCAGTAGATTTTCAATCATCTATATCACCTCCCCAGTCTGAATTTGTGAAGCCAATTAAAGAAACTAAGGACTTGTAACTATAATGTATGCCATAGTAAATGGTCCCACGAATGTATTGTAAAATCCTTTTGGTAGCCAACCAATGAGTTTCTTTTGGCTCTGTATAAATCTAGATACCAAATTGACTGCAAAACAAATGTCTGGTCTAGATTGTGTTAGATAAACCAGGCTACCAACAAGTTGTCTATATAAAGTAGCATCCACGTTCTTGGAAATACATTCTTTAGTAAGCTTAATCCCAGATTGAAAAGGAGTAGGGGCTAGCTTACATTCAAGCATGTTAAATTTTTCTAAAAGATCCAAAGCATATTTTTCTTGAAAGATAAATAACCCATCATGAAGTCTACTAATTTGCAAGTCAAGAAAATAATTTAGTTCACCCAAATCACTCATATGAAATGCCCCTTTAAGATCTAATTTCAAATCACTAATTACCCCAATATTTGGTCCAGCTATTAGTAAATCATCCACATAAACTGCAACAAGAATAATTTCATTTTGCACTCTCTTCACATAAAGATTTGGATCTGATTTGCATTTTTGAAACCCATGAAGCTGAAAATACTTGTCAATCTTCTCATTCCATGCTCTTGGTGCTTGTTTAAGCCCATAAAGTGACTTCTTTAATCTACAAACAAGATTAGGATGTTGTTGATCTACAAAACCTAGTGGTTGTTCCATATATATTTCTTCATATAAATTTTCATTTAAGAAAGCATTTTTTACATCCATTTGATGAATATGCCACCCAAGACTTGCAACCAAAGAAAGAATAATTCTAACTATATTCATTTTAATGAAAGGAGCAAAATTTTCTTCATAATCAACACCCTCTTTTTGATTAAATCCTTTAGCAACCAATCTAGTTTTAAATTTTTCTATAGCACCATCTGATTTAAATTTTGTTTTATAAACCCATTTGCAACCATTGACATTCTTACCTTTGGGAAGTTGCACAAGTTCCCAAGTTTTATTTTTTACCAAAGCATCATATTCTTCTTCCATAGCTTGCTCCCATTCTTTCTTCCTTCTAGCTTCCTCATATGATCTTGGGTCATTTACTTGTAATACTTTGGCCATGAGAGCACTATCATTCCTCCTTGGATCTTTAAGCCTTGCCTATATATTTCTTCAACACTCCTTGTCTTTTGTCTACCTAAAAAGTCATCTTCTTCTTCATCGCTACCTATAGAAAATGTCTAATTACAAGCATTAGTTGTGTTATTTTCACTAGTATTTTCATCATTTGTAGAAGTGCACAATTCATTCTCATCAATGTAGTCTCTATTTCTTCCTAAAATATCTGAAAAATGAGAAGCATTTGTTGTTGTAGAGCAAGAAGGAGTGACTGTAAGTTGTGAATGCTCATCAAACTTCACATCTTTACTAACAAAGACCTTGTTTTTTGTCAAATCATATAACTTATAAGCCTTTGATTCTTCACTATAACCCATAAACAAACACTTATGACTCTTTGGTTCTAACTTTTCCCTTTGTGCATCAAGAATGTGTGCCCAAGCAATACACCCAGATACTTTAAAATATCCAATGTGAGGTTTCTTACCACTCCATGCTTCTTCAGGGGTGATATTTGTGAGAGCTTTGGTGGGGATTCTATTTATAATATTTGCAGCACAAGAAATAGCCAAACCCAAAAATTTATTATGCAAACTTTTAAAATGCAACATACAACGAGCCATTTCTAAAAGAGTTCTATTCATTCTTTCAGCCACCCCATTTTGTTGAGGAGTATAAGGAATTGTTCTTTGCACCTTAATACCATAATTTTCACAAAATTACTCAAATGCATAATTGCAATATTCACCCCCATTATCCGTCCTTAAACATTTAATTTTTTTGCCACTTTGATTTTCAACTAATGCCTTAAACTTTTGAAACACTTCAAACACTTCTTTTTTCCTTTCAAGAAAATAAACCC
Organism: Cupressus sempervirens; assembly: GCA_028749045.1. Classification (NCBI taxonomy): domain Eukaryota; kingdom Viridiplantae; phylum Streptophyta; class Pinopsida; order Cupressales; family Cupressaceae; genus Cupressus; species Cupressus sempervirens. The sequence goes on from CM053788.1 coordinate 90,724,934, forward strand.
ATACTCTCCTGCTATAATCATCAATAAAAGTGAGAAGGTACTTGGCACTTGAAAGTGAAGGATATCTTAGTTCACATAAATCACTATGAATGAGTTGTAGTGGATGATTAGCTCTCCATGCTTTACTTGAGTCAAAAGGATCTCGATGATGTTTCCCTAGCACACAACCTTCACACACACCTTGCCAAGCTGAAATTTTTGTTAATCCTCTAACCATATCTTGTAATTTTCTATAATTTAAATGTCCAAGTCTAGCATGACAAAGTTGTGATATATAATCAGTCTGAGCAATAAAAGCATGAGAGAGTGTATATTTATCATCAAGAAAGCCCATAAATTTAAATAGATTCTCTTCATGATCAACTCTACCAATAGCAATTATATTGCTTGGGACTTTTCTATCTCTAACAATAACTTGATCAGCATTGAAAAAAAACTCATATCCAGCTTGAACTATTTTGTATACTGAAATAAGATTCACCCCCAATCCTTCAAACAATAAATTTTTTTTCAAAGACCCATTGGTTACATTAACAATACCTGTTCCTAAAATTGGAAGTTTCATTTTATTGCCAATAGATATTTCTTGATCTGAATTCTTCCCTTTATAAAAATCAATAAAAAAAATATATCCCTAGTCATGTGAGATGATGCCCCCAAATCTAAAATCCATTCTTTATTAGAATCTGAAGCAAAGTATTCCCCCTTAACATTATATTTACTCTTGGGTGTAGCAATTACTTCCTCATTTGATTTCTCTTGCCTTTTTAAAGAGATAGCTACGAAACTATAATTATCCTTTTTTCCATCCTTAAACCTTTCTTGCTTGGGCTTATATTGATGTCTTTCATTGTTTCTCTTCTTCAAAAAAAACTTCTCCATGTGATTCTCACCTCCACAATACCTGCAAATAAAGGGCTTTCTTCCAGCTTGCTTTTCTACACCATCATTTCTAAAAAAATGATTAGAACCTTCATGATTTCAAAATTTATTATTTCCTTTATAATTCTTTTTTCCATCATTTAAAAAAAAATTTATTTTGGCTATATATGCATGATTTTTCTTAATATACCCTTCTTTAATACGTTTAACTTCTTCATCTAAAAAAGATTTGCAAAATTGATCAAAAGTTTGCTGGCGGGTATTGAGATTTAGTTGAAGAACCCTTTTCCTTGATTCCTTAAATACTTTATATGGTTGGGGAAGCTTATTTTCAACCATTGCAATCAACTAAAAACCCTTTTTTGCATATTCAGCACCTATTTTTTTTAGCTAAGTATTTAAAAAAGTAACTTCATTGAAGTAATTAGACATTTTTTCAAAATTAGATGGATCTAAATTCATCAATTTTTCTTCTATACTAAATGTGCTAGCAATGTATGCATTTTTATAATCTTTTTCTAAATTCTCCCACAGCTCTATTGGGTTATCAATATCAACAAATTTTCTATTTAGATTGGAGCTCAAAGCTTTACCAATAATACCTCTAGCTTGCTCCAACTTGCACTTCCACAACTCCTTTTTTCTATCAGTTTGTTGAGGTTCCCCAATTTCTTTATTTACTATTCTCCATAAAGCCTTCTCTCTTATAGCATTCTTGACTACAATCTTCCAATCTACAAAACCACTTCCATCAAAGATAGGCAAAACTTCATTTGAAGAACCCATGTTAGTAAAGAAAAATCAGCTTCCAAAAAAATCTAGCAATACTCCAGTAGCATAAAAGCCCTATAACAAAGTATCACTCCAAAAAAATTAGTCCTGCAAACAAACCATTTTCAACAATATATTTTCCTACAAAAAAACCTTCTAACAATATTTCTAGTTTAACTTCTAAATGAATCTCTAGCTGAACCTGGCTAAACCTTGCTCTGATAACATGATAAAATAAATTCAGAACTTATGAAGAAGGTGGTGAGAGCACAATTCAGATGATGCAAATTGAATTCAAATATGCTATGAACATAATAAGTGAAGAAATAGTAAGAAAGACATAATAGAGATAACTTTCAATTATAATATTTCTACAAGACATTTCTAATTATCATTCCAAAAATCACACTACCTCTATTTATAGAGACAGCCTGCAACATTAGAACTAAAGGAAACTTCTAGATACGTAGACATGGTTGGTTCTATGAGATAAGGTAAGGCCTAGTCAATAGATAGACGTGGCTCACTATACAACAGATATTCAGGAACACCGTACACATATAGTTTAGATATTGTTTCAGATTCAATTTATTATATGATGAGATTACTTGGTACTTTATAGTTCATGTATGCATGATGATTATTCAAGTGATTTCAGTTATTGATGATGATTAGATAGATGGTTTATTCTGTGTGTTTTCTCATGGATACTTACCCCACACTTGCATGTGTATAGTGTGCGTGTTTGTTTTCTTTTTGTATGGCATTTCTAATATGATTAAGGAAGGGAGTCGTAGTCACCTGCTACTCGGGATTTACACAATGCACCACTTCCTGCCATTGTCTATTTAGCTTAGTATATATTATGCTTGTACATGCATAGTTTTTATGCAGGTTGCAAGTATCGGATATCGACTTTTCTGAATTTCCAGGATGAGCATACCCTATCGCATTATCTCAATGGTAAGAGAGGGGAGATAAATTCTCAAGTCCAAATCCTAACCCTTTAAGCCATTTATCCGAATTGAAAATTATAACAAGTATCTAAGTTGAGTACCCTCTGAATGTGTCAGATGATGTAATTCATGATATTAACCCTTTTGGTTTGATTTTGTATGTATTTTGGCTATGATGGGTTTTCATATTTTACTTTGTGAGTCTTTGGAGTATTTTCTATTAATTAAGCCTAATTAAAAGATTTAATTAATGGTTTGATTTAATAGAAAGTTAATGTGATATTTTAATATTTATTTTATTTAATTAATTGAGAAATTAATTAAATAAAATAATTAAATTTGAAGATAAAAGTTATAATTTTAAATTTGGAACGTGATAATATTTATTTAATAGTAATATATTTAGAGTTCATTTTTAAATAAATGACTAAATAATATTGTTATTAAAGTTAATAAATATTTTATCAATTAAGTTTTGAAAATGAATTTAAAAGTGGAAAAGATATTAAAATTATTAAAAGCTTCTAGATTGCATGATGTGTGCATGTGATTAAAATATAAATATATTAAGATTAAGCAAGTGGATTTATTAAAGTGAGTGCATGAGATGTAAAATTAATAAATTAGTTTAAATAAATAGATAAATAAAGTGAATATTAAATAAATTAATGTGCATTATATTTATTCACATAGGAGTATGCGAGCTCTTGGGAGTTGTCATGTTGACAACACAAGAGTTTGCACTCTAATTATGCACGTGTTGTCTACACTTAGGAGTTAGCACATTATTTGAGCACATGGTGTCTACAACTTTCTAGAGACCTCATCATGTCTATCTTCTTGTCGTGGAAGTTACGTGCTTAGTTGTTATGACTATCTCCTAATTGTTTCTAGACACATTCTAGATGCATCTTAGAGGCCTTTATATAGCGGCTCTCCTAGTGTGTATGGAAAAGCTAAAAAGGCATTCAAGAAGCTCATATGCTTCTACATGCTCATATGCTTCTACAAGCACTTCTAGTCACTTGGAAGTTTCGGTTGGTTGATTCTTGGAGGAATGGCGAATGTTGGAGAAAGAAGAGATTTTTCTATGGACTTCTGAGGCATAGAAAATTAGCATCAGTATCCAAGTGCACTTGTGATTTTTGCATATTCCATTTGCACTCTTTCTCTTTCTGTCTTCATCATGTCTGTTATATGTGTCTAAATATACTCCATGAATGAATCTTCAATCTTGAAATTGGAATCTAGATATGTATGTTAATTTTTATTTGGTTGCAAAGAAACATTAGGAAACCTTAGTTTTATTTATAAAAGAAATTCATCACAAACTGCCCTGTTGTTGCCCCTTACATAGACTCGAACTCAAAAATTCATAACTTTTTATCTTATCCAAATTTATTCAATCACTCCAGTCAGATTTGATGTAACTTGGCTCTCTCCAACATATTTCAAATTCGGTTCGATCCAATGGTTCATTAGGGAGATATGGCACTTGTATTGGGACTGTTTTATTCAGTGATAGTCATTCCACCATTTTTTATAATCAAGAGTTCTTTGTGCTTAAACTTCACAAAAATAATCTATCAAAGCATGGAATGAATTAAAAACTAAATCAACATAGATCTAAGACATTTATAATCAAGATTTGGAAATTGATTTGGGTTTGCATTCGAATTAAAGTAGAATCTTATTAATATGCATTAGCTTTATATGATTTATTCTCTAATTTAATTAAATCAAATTTAATTAATATTAATTAATAGTAGAAGTGTAATTAATTATTAGTCAATTTAAGTAAATGGATTTTTAAATGAAGAAAAATTAAAAGAAAAGAGATATTAATAAGTGGAATTAAATAATTGAATTATTAATAAGATTGATTTACTTAAAATCAATGAGGATTATTGTCCTTGAAGTGTTTAAAGGAAATTGTAAACTAATTATTAGAAAGTTGATAAGTATTATGTTTTGAATAATGTGAATGATTTTATCTAAAAGTCAATGGGAACTAGTTTAATGATTTAAATAAGTTAATAATTATCTTTGACTATTTTAGAAAATTGTTTTAAAACAATGGAGGGATAATTCTTTGTTGACTTGGAAATTAAATGTAGAATCTTATAGAATTGAAGTATACTTGAAACAAAAACTGAAACCTCATATTTGGCTTACCCATGTAATTGAAAAAGTAAACTAAAATATGTGTTTGTATCTTGTTCTTTATGCTATCCATGTTTGGGGTTTGGGTGGTCCTAGAGTGTTGACCAGTTAGGATGTTTACCAGAGGCTTGGGAGTTATGCGAATGTGAAGACATGTTCATGTTATTTGATCTTGATTCTTTTAAAACTCAACCATGGTAATGTGATGGCATGCTCTATGAGATTGTTGTATTTACTAATTGTTATTGCTTTCCAATCTTCTTGTGTGAAGCTGAGGTGTATGATTATAAGATACTTGACATAACCATTTTTGAGTCATCGACCAGTTATACTTGGGTTACTTTCTAGTCGCCATGATGGGACTAAAGTGTTGATTTATTTTTTGATGATGTCATATTGTCCTGTTTTGACTCAACCATTTTGGAGTTTTTGATCAGTATTACTTTGAGATACCTTTTGGTTGCTTGTTAAGAACCAATGGATATTGTGATTCATATTGGAGATTATATTTATGAGGTTTATTTTGTAGAGCTTTTATGTGTTCTTGGATGAGAGAACCATCTTATTATCAGGTTTCCTGTTGAAGAACCGAGTTTGATATTTATGAGTGTTGTGGTATGGGACACAACTGTAGATTTATGTGCTTAGGAGAGGTTGTCTAGGTACATGACTGTGGGAGTGGCTTGCATAGGGGTCCGAGACCCAAAGTGGTCAATACCAAGGTAACCTAATGCAAGTTATGTAATAAGTGATAATCTAGTAATTAAAATTTATGGGGGGAAACACACTAAAAAGATAAGTTAGAGATATTTGATCCACCCATGCCTTGAGTGCTTCTATAGACTAAGGATGGGAATAGTGCCTCGTCTTCTTAGTTTCCACATGTGCCACGTTGAGGGTCTAGGGTTCAGAGTAACCAGTCCAGGGTAACTCAACGCTTGAGGGTCTGGGGTCTAATGAGAGACTAGTCCAGGGTAACTCAAGCAGCCATGTGATGACACTCCCTAGTATGTAGCATGAGTCTCCTTTATAGATTTTGTGTACCTCTGGTGGTGTACTTAATGTTGTGCGTTTGGAATTAGATGTCGATTTTGTGATAGGAACCTTTGAGTTAGTATACTTTTAGGATTCTTGGACTTAAAGAGTTTTGTGCTATGTGATTTTGATATCTTATTTTGGACATGAGATTATCTCCTCAGCACAGTGGGAGTGGACCACTTAGGTTCCACGCGGTCGGGTGGTAGTATTTTTCCACTCTTATCATTTGAGATCTGTCTGAGACATCGTGGGCAATGCGTCCTTTATGATGGTGGATATGTATCCTTTCATTGATTATTAGCATATGTTAGATGATGTTATATTATGCTTATATTTGCATGTTAGATTACTTTCTGTATATGATGTAGTATGTTTAGGTGTGACATTCCTACTATGTTAATACCGATGATCTTTTCGATGATTTGGAATGTTATGCACAGAGGGATGGCTAGGATCCATGATGGTCTAATGATGCTATTTACGGTTGGGAGGAACTGTGCACTTAGTTAGTTATGTTTGTGATATATGGATATCTTTTATGATGGATGTTTATATCTTCTATGATGATGCATCATGTATGTCATGGGATTACATTTACTTTAATTGCATCATGGATTAATATTGGATGACGATGTACTTTATTTACATGGATGTTTATTCTTTTAAGCCTTTCATACCCTATGTGATGTACACTGGATGATTGAGCAATCGAAAATGTAATTTAAGTACGTTGAACTTTGCATTATTATTTTATGTGGATGCAGTACTAGATGGTATCGTTATTAGTTTTGTTAGATGTAATTCAACGTTAAGAGATCCTCAAAGAATGTAACTTGTTATGTATGTTATGTTTACTTAAATTGATGCTAATGCTTCTGTTACTATGTATAAGTTGTGAATGGTTTATCTTTCATGTTTAAAAAAATAAATTGTTTGGCGAACTTAGTGATATTTTAGATTAATTCTTTAGATCACTTGGCATGGCATTACAACTTCTAGATATGTAGACATAGTTGGTTCTATGAGATAAGGTAAGCCCTAGTCAATAGATAGACGTGGCTCACTATACCGCAGATATTCAAGAACATCGTACACATTTAGTTCAGTTTTAACTAACTTCAACGTGGAACATAAGAATCGTTCTCACACTTAGCCTTAAAAGTGGATCTGGAATATTTCTATTGAAAATTTGTAAAGATCACCCTTGCAAAGCCAATGTCAGATCAGAAATCCCCATAATATGCAGAAGTCAAGGAGAGTCAAAAACATTTGAATATTGGCTAGTCAACATTAGTGTTAATCTTCATTAAATTTAACTCCTTGGTGTTAATCTTCAAGACTTGAAGTTCTCCCTCATCAAGTTTACTCTGAATGAAACTATACCTCAATATGCTTAGTCCTGCTATGCAAGACTGTATTTTGTGCTAAGTCAATGACACTTTTACTATCACAATACAAGGTTGATCCTTGTTGATGAAAATCTAAATCACCAAATAAACATTGCAACAAAATCAATTCTTTTTCTCCTTTAGTGAGAGCAATGTATTTAGCCTCAGTAGTAGAAAGTGAGATTACTTGTTGCAACTTTGATGCCCAACTAATCGTTTCTCCAACAAAGGTAAATATATAATCAACAATGGATCTTCTATTATCTAAATTTTCAGCCATATCTGAATTAGTATAACCTCCGAGTGAAGTGTCTTTGCCACCAAAACAAAATAAAAAATCATGAGTTCCCTTAAGATATCTTAAGATCCACTTAACCACATCCCAATGTTGTTCACCCAGATTACTCATAAATCTGCTAACAACTCCCACTGCTTGGGCGATATTCGGACAAGTGCACCCCATTGCATACATAAGAATACCCACTATTGAAGAATATGAGATGTTCTTCATGTAGTTTTATCCTTCTTGTGTCTTGGGACACATGGCTAAAGATAATCTAAAATGATCAGCAAGAGGCCGAGTGCTGATTGGTTTGGCATCTGCCATGCCAAATCTTTCTAGTACCTTGAGAATATAGTCTTCTTGAGAAAGCTTTATTTCCCTCTTGTGTCTATCATGGATAATATCCAAGCCAAATATCCATTTTTTTGCCCCTAAGTCCTTCATGGAAAACCTTTCTAACATCTTTTCTTTCAATTCTGAAATAAACATTATAGATGAGCATGTGACAAGCATGCCATCAACATAAAGCAGTAAAAGAATAAAGAAACCATCAGGTAACTTCTTATAGTAGACACATGGATCAAATTCACACTGTATGAAGTTATTTTCAGTCATGAATCGATCAAACTTGAGGTATCACTACCTTAGAGCTTGCTTGAGACCATACAAGCTCTTCCTTAATCTGCAATATAAATTTTCTTTACCATGTTTAATAAATCCCTCGAGCTACATCATGTAGATTTCTTCATTCAGACCACCATGGAGAAATGTCATTTTGACATCCAGCTATTCAAGTTCAAGATCACGAGCAACAACTACCAAGAATAGCCTAGATTGTAGTCATCTTAACCATAGGTGAGAAGATTTCATTGAAATCTATGCCCTTTTGCTAATCAAAACCTTTAACAACTAGCCTTGCTTTATACCACTTCTGATTTTTTCACTCATCTTTCAACCGATAAATCGATCGATGTTTGAGTACTTTCCAATTTGGTGGCAAAGGAACCAAATCCCAAGTTTTATTTTACAATAGAGAATCCATCTCTTCTTGCATCATTGCTTCCCATTTGTGAGAATTTGATGCTTTGCAAGCTTCTTTGAAGCCTATTGGTTCAACTAGGTCTAAAAGAAAAAGTTCTGACTTTGCATCTTTGGAGTACAAGATTTCATAATCAGAGGTTCGGGCAAGAAGCCTTCTCTGTCTTGTTGATTTCCTCCATCCTTGAGCATTTTCATTATGATCAGAATGTCCCTTTTCTTTATCTTGAGAGTTTGGTGTGTAGAGTTCAAAGTCACTACCCTTTGAAGAGGTTCGATTACAGTGATTAATATTGGTTTGCACCATTCCCACGCTTGAAGTACTATTGCTTCTTTGCTGTGAAGGAAGTATGCTTATAAAATTTTTAGTATGAATTATGCCAATGTTGGTATCAATACAGTCCAGATTGTGTCTACCTTCTGTTGTATTTCCTTTTTCAACTTGACCTTGGTTGTTGTCGTTAATAGGAGTACGAGACTGGGAGCAAGTAAAATGCAGAGGATGCTCCCGTGTGAAGACTGCTTGAGTGTCGTGAGGATAGTTTGAACACTTTTCATTGTTGACTTTAGTCACCAAATGTGACATATTGTAGTGCTGTGATTCACATTGAGTCATAGGGAAACTTGGTCTAGCATGAGAAGGAGAGTTATCACCTACGAGTTTGATGACCATATTACCTGATGCTATACTAGTCGATTCAAGCCCTATTTGAGTTGTGTGACAATGAGTGATACCACAAAATTCAGCCTTGGATGTGTGGAGACCATGCTGACAGTGGTGACCAGGCTTGGTGTAAGAGAGGAAGGGAATTCATTTTGAAACCTCATTGGCATGTAAGTGAGAACACACTTCGTCTATGTGTGTAGGACTATGAGATAGTGGTTGACTGTCGATTGGAGTAATAATTTGTCCAATGTGAGGGATAGAACCAATCCCACGATCCATTGTGGGCTCCTAACACCAAGTGCCAAGTCTATCATCAAGTTGGACATAGTCTTTGGTGCATTGACCAAACGTGCCAATGTTTCCAGTGTAGGGATCTTTGGAAGCAACGTGCATGTGACCAAGTGTATCAGCAGAGAGTGTGCCTTGATCAACATATTTTCCAATGTCTCTATACTAAAAAAGAGAGTTATCTTCTCTATTTTGATTTGGATTTGAGGATGAGGTGTTATCACTCTTACTATGATAATTTGAATTTTTTCACCATGTTCATCATATGGATTCCACATACTTGTAGACGAGGAGTAGAGAGGGGTAGGAGCTAGAACTGAAGTGGGAGACTGAGTATTTGAAGAGACATTGTTCTGATTTCTATCAACATTATTATTATAAAAAATAGAGAAAGGGACATATTCACGTACCATTTCTTCTTCATTGTGCAATGCTAGAAATATCTTCTCATTGAAAATGACATCTCTTCTTCTAATAATTTTCTTCCCAATTGGATCTCGTATTCTGAAACTAAACTGGTCTTCACCGTAGCCCACAAAAATGCCTCTTTGTGATTTTGGATCACACTTCTTTCTTTTCTCCTTCGAAACATGTACATAAGTTTTGCATCCAAACACCTAGATGTGAGAATATGAGATTTTCTTTTCTAGCCACTCTTCCTCTAGTATGTCAAAGTCCAACTGAGAAGAGGGACTTTGGTTGATTAAGTATACTATTATATTACATGCCTCTTCCCAAAACTCCTTGCCTAAACCGGCATTAGAAAGCATAGAGTGAGATTTCTCAAAGATTGTTCTATTCATTCTCTCCATTTCTCTATTTTCTTGTGGGGTAAATGGAACAATCTTAATTTTACAGATGCCATTATCCACACAAAATGAATCAAACTCCATTGAGCAAAATTCTCCACCATTGTCTGTTTGCAAGAACTTTAGCTTCTGATGAATCTGATTCTCAACTAAAGCCTTTAAAACTTTAAACTTGTTGAATACATCAAATTTATTATGCAATATGTAAATCCATACCTTTCTTGTGAAATCATCAAGGAAAGTGAGGAAAAAATTTGCTCCTCCAATAGAACTTTCCTCGATGTGTCCCAAGGTCCTCAAGAAGCTAACTCACTTTTGTTTTACATAGAGACAATATTCACAAAATTGTAAGTCAACTTATTTCAGCCCCAATGATTGCTCCCTTTTATGCATAACAACAAGGCCCTTTTTAGTCATGTAACCGAGCCTTTGATGCCACAATTCTGAATTTCTGTCTTCAATTGTCATGGCAGCCCCACTTCACAATATTTTCTACAATGTATAAACTACCAATCTTGTCTCCTTTTGCAACTAACATCGATCCTTTTGTGACTTTCCATGTGTTAGTAAACAGGTTTTTCCTCACCAAAAAAAAGCTTCGCAAGTGACTCTCGAATACCCATAAAGAAAGATAAAATCTGAAACCAACAATAAAGTCACTTGCAATTATCTTATCAAGTACTCTCTGAATTTTGAAATAGAGGTATAGCTCCCTCCTTTTGATTTAAAATAAATAATTAAGGGAAAGAAGGAAAACTAACATTCATTCATGAACATGATATGAATGCAAACCTTAACTTAAATAATTTTGAAAGGAAATCAAATACATACCACAAAGGCTATGTAATCAATCTTCTTGCTTATAGAGAAACAAAAGGGAAATTTGATATTCACTACATGTATGGTGCATAAAACCTCAGGATTCCATGACACACAAGAACCTTATAAATGAAGAAGATAGTATCCCAAACATGGTTGGAGTAACCACAAGATCATTTCCAACTAGAGAAATGTAAATTCAAACCATAGGATCTAAAAATTAAATTTCTCTTTATTCCAAATATGTAAACAAAACAACCATAGGATCATTTTTTCCTTGCACCATAAACAAGTTTTCTAAATAAATATCATTTTCTCCTTCCCTTCTCTGTTACAAATATATAAAATTAAAACACCTTCCCCTTTCTTAAAAAATGTAAAGACATCTCCCAACCCAAGAAGAAGAACATGTTACTATTCTTTTTCTCTCATTAAATAATTTTCTAAAGAAGTTTAGCTGCCTCAACTTCTTCTTCCCGAACTAATTTAATTTTATCTCTTTTCCTTATCCCCACTCTAATTTCAAAAATCATTATGCACATTACAATAAAGAATTAATTATTTTACATTCTTCTTCAAATTTAACCCACTCTCGCTAACTCACTAGTTTTCTTCTTTTCACATAATAATAATTCATTAATTCTTGTAGAATTAATTATGTGAGAGATTAATGCTTTAAAAAAAATTAATTTGACATTTAATTATTTTGCATTTAAATATATTAATATTTAACTCTTTTAGGAATTAAATATTATATAATTTTTTTTAATAATAAATTATTAATTTAAAAGATTTTTTTATACCTTTTCACATAGTTGAGCAGGAGGGAAATGCTTAGGGTTTCAAAACTATAGGTAACAATGCCTCTCTCTAGGGACTGTATTTTTTGCCAGGATGCAAAGAATTCTAGAATCTTTCGTTGTCGCTATCTAATGTTTGCCTTGGTCCATAGAGTCATTAATACTTTTATCATTCAAACTAATATCACCATGAGGGAATTCTATTCACTTTTTTTCGTCAACTTTAAAATCTGCATGCAACTTGACATGGAGGAGTCACCTTAACCTCATAAATCACTATCATGCCCTCGACCAACCATCTATTTGAAATTCTTTCTCCTTTGAACACTTTCAAACTTTGGATTCTTTTTTGTACCATCCAAATAAAGACTAAGAAAAGAACTTTCTGTGGCATTGTTGATTGCACTTAAAAAGCTTAAGGCTCACGGTCATACATGTTTCATTTTCATTAGGCACTAATACATGAAAATTATGCATCATTTTTAATATAGCTACAAGGATATATTTTATAATAGGTAGATCTTTGATGAATGGAGACCATAAACATTTGTGAGCCCATGGTAAATGAAATTGAATCTATTTTGATCCAATCTTTATCAAAATTCACAAAATTGACTAATTTTTGTTCAGACTATTAAAATTCACAAGCCACAAATCTAGGATACTCTTGGGACTCTTGAGCCACAAAAGAATCCATGATAGGAAGATTGTTTCTATTGACAAAAGTAGTATTGATGGAAGCCTTCAATTTGAACCCAAGAAAATTTATCTAGGCAAATTTATCCTCCACCATGTGAAACTATAGTTGTAGCCAAGTTGGATACACACCTATTGAAGACATAGAATCCCTTATTTCTCAATTGTTTCTCCTCAAATTTTCACAAGTTTCAAGGTTACCACAATAAGAGAGCTAACACAAATCCTCAATATCTTCAATAGCTTTGCCTAGCTCAATGATACCTATATCAGTAATTTGTGTTCTCCCTTCTACATGAATGAGAGCTAAATATTTGGTCCTTTCTTGAATGAAAAATGTAATATTTGGAACTTGCTAGATAGTCTTTCCTACGTGGTCTCCTCCTTGTTCATTTTTCAATAACCCATAAAATTTTCCAGTGGTAATGGGTGAACCCAAAACAATGGGTTCCACTTTAGTGGGACGAAGAAAAATGAAAAAAATTGCAAAATGAGAAATTGAGTTTACCATCTGCTCACGCGAACAGACTTATTGTGTTCACGTGAACTTTTTTTTTTAATCATGTTTGCGTGAACATATGTGATAAATATGTTTGCACAAACATGATTTTCATGTTCGTGCGAACATACGTTCATACGAACATGGTAAATGTGTTCACGTGAACGCCATGTTCGGACAAACATGCAAAATCACAAAAATTTTAACCTTTTTTTCATTCATTGTTTTTGCTCTTTTGACTGCCATAATTGCAGGAGAATGATCTCCTACTGTAAAATAAAAAATGTCAAAATGTACTGCTTGGAGCAAGCTTTTCAACGACTATAATTTTATTACATAATTTAATCATTAAGACTTTCAAATATGAGTTTAACTCATTATAGGTTCATTACTGATTGAACATCAACCAACTTTGACACCTTGGAAAAATTAGTAAATTAGCTCAATTTTTTTTTGAAAAATATGGAGGCACTGGCTTATTGAGATACCTTTCTATTAAAAAAAAAAGGGTTTATGATAAATTGACTTCAAATTATCTGTGTCAAACGGAATGTATGTCTGAATTATGGTTCATGTCACTTCAAAACTTCATAAACTATACAATATTCAACCAAAATAAATCAAACCAAATGCATCCTCTGGATATTGATGTTACAAATCTAACATCGAAAGAATTACTTCATTATCATTTCTAGAAAAAAAGTTATGTGTTGCAAACGAACTGTCACTTTTTAAAATATTGAATTTTATTATGTACCACTTTTCGGAGGAGATAAAAAAAATTGATATGAATAATTTTTTTTTTTAGATTAAAAAATATGGTTACAAAGTAGGAACAAAGTACTCAAAATCACTAGTTTATGTCATCTTGAAATTATTTATAGTTTTGGAGATATAGTCACTTGAACGTGATGTTTGTTGCAAAAATATTGATTTCAGTGTCAAAATTGGTCAAAAAGTGGAACCCATTATTGTGGGATCACCCTAATATTTGTTACTAAGCTTGTTCATTACATGAACATGTCAAGAATAATTCTTTCAAAAATATGTACAACATGCATTCCTTTGATTAAGTGGACCATCATGAATCATAATCCCTCCCAACATCTAAGAACCAACCTTGTACTCCTATTTATTGCTATACATTTCAAGAGTATCAATCAGTTGTTCAATGTACTCAGTGGCGGGTAATTTTGAAGCAGTGCATCAATATCATCTTGAAAAATAGGCCCAAGGCATGATTTTCTTTGTATCTAGCTCATGATTTTCTTTTCTCTCTACAAATAATTATAAAGCAGGTAGCAAGCGTATAGAGGAGATATCCCCATCATGATCGAATTGAAAAGAGAAAAAATGCCAATTTTAGCACTTTTAATTAGTGAGGAGACACATATAATATCTTTTCAAATGCCTCTACCCAGTTTGGGATCCTTTCACCCTGCCTATGACATCCTCCAAACTTGTGACATGAATTGCCAAAACATCCTCCAAATCCAAAAAATTCCTTCGAAAGAATATCTTTATTTTCATTTGTCAAGCACCATATGGGCCAAAATTTCTCCTTGGCTATTGCAGATTTATATTAATGGATGTGTCAGTTCATATCAAGCATCCTGTAGACATTGGCCTCCCTTTGCATAGCTCAAAAAATGTGTGTTCTTGGGCTAGGAGTAGTTATGCATCATTAGAGGATTTTCTTTGCAATTACACAAAGAATGAAATATGTTTATTATAACCATCCTTCTGAAATGATAACAATAAAGTGAATATATTTTAATTAACAAGGACCTACTTGAGCCTCTCCTATGCTTGCTTAGATACAAAAGTTCATCCTCTTGAAGGCCATTAATCTCTTCCATGCTATATGGGACTCTTTTTTCCATAGACAGCTAATAATTTAGGGTTTCCCACTATTTTTTTGGGATTATGCAAGAACTGAGATCTTTGATCCATTTCCTTGTGGCAATAATATATATTATTATTTCATTTGTGCTCAGAGTACAAGCCTGCTCAATTTTTTTTTGAAACCTCTATATTAGCAAAATTTATCATCACAATATTCAATCATTTGAGACTTCCACCTTTTTCAACATTTTATTTGCTTCAAAATTTTGAAAGCCAAATCAACAATTATGTTTTGGGCATATCCTCCAATCACCCCATTCTATGAAACCATATCTCAACAATTGTTGCTCTCTAATCTGTCGTGATGTTGCAATAAACTTATACAAATTAGTAACCCTAAAATGTCATGAATTCCACCATATATAATAGAATCAAGCTGGATAAAATAGTGAGAACTTTATTTTCACCCCTCTCCATGATTGTGATCCACAACTTATTCCCATTGAACAAACTAATAACAATGCATTTCTGGATTGAGAAGATTTTGCTCACCAATGATTATCTTACAAGATGGACTAGAAAGGAGAAGGTTATTTACAATGGAGAGGAGAAAACCCTAAAGACTAAATGTGACCATTTACAAGCTGGAAAAAGTATGAGCCTTTTCTAACCAACTCTTGATAGAATGAAAGAATGTTTTGCACACAAGTGAGCAACATGGCCAATGTGATCTTTAACTCATGTATGGAACATGAATGTAGAGGAGGGAAAATAAATATAGATTCAAAATTTTCTTCAACATTTTTGAAATGAGCATTATCTTTAAAAAGGATAGATGAAATGTCAACTATTTTTTCGATACCTCGAGTCCTTTGATTTTTGGATTTCTCATTTGATTTTTCCATTGTAATTTGCTGCACCAATTCTTCCATAGGAAGAGAAGGGAAATGATTTGTAAGAGGCTGAAAAACATGTGAATCTTTTTCTTCCTCTTGATTTTCCATTGACTCCTCTTCAAGACCATTTTCTTGTCCATGCATCACTTCACCAATTTCTTTTTCTTCAAAAATTTTGTGTTCATTTTTTGCTTCTTGGAAATCAATTGGTGCTTTAGGCTGTAGTAATGTTTCATTAGTCTCCAAGAGATCGAATAGGAATAATTCATAATCAACTTCATGCTCATAGGAAGAGCCAACCAAGCATGTTGATAAACATTGATTGTGTGATCAGCCATACTTTTAGAAGAGTGTTTCTCATCAACCTTTTCTTGTGTGTGTTGATCTTTCAAACCTTCAAAAATAACATCATTTGGTGAAATAGCATTAGAAGTCTAAAATATAAAAGAACCAAAATTTGAAGGTTGAAAATCTCCTAATAAGTATTCATTTGATTTGTCACCCTCTAGGCTTTGTTCAGTGGGAGATATACCAAGGTCAATCATTGAGCTAGTTAATTGTGAGGTGTATTCATCATCATAATCAACATGCAGATGGTAGACTCCAGCTATACTATAGGAAGTGCTTTCAATCACAGGAGGGATTAGGAGATCTTCATCATTGAAAACTATTTGAATTTGACAAAAGGAAGCAGGGGGTGCTGATCTTACTACTTTGAGAATGATCCTTTTCTGTTTAGGTCTTACTATCAGATAATTTTGTTGTTCAGAAAGATAAATTCCTGCCTATACAATTTCTTTACACTTCATTCCACTTAGAAACATGTCATCATCGAAACTAATAGCCTCCCTTTGTGCATCTTGCAATGTTTTCACTTTCTAACGCTTTAACAAAAATGTGATTTTAGTTTGTAAAGTAGCAATGAAAATACACAGTTGATTCTTTTCATTTGGATGGCTATTTTGGGGGATTTTACTAGCACACCTTTTGAACCTATCTACAAAATCTCTCATAGATTCAATCTCTTTCTTTTGAATTTGAAAGATATTTAGCAATAACTTGGCAACATCAACTACATGTTTAAATATTTGAAGAAATTTTACCTCAAGATCACTCCAACAAGTGATACAACCATTATGCAAATTTTGAAACCAATCAGTAGTGCTCACAATGAGACTCCTCACAAATAATCTGACAAATATGTTCTCTTCCTACACACCAAGAATCCCATACGTGATTGTTGTTGCTTTAATGTGTCATCAGGGTCTTGATTTGCATCACCTAAAAACTTTGGGAGATATTCTATTGAACTTTTAGGTAGCGCTGAGTGTTGAGACAAAGCAAATGGCCCAATCTAAGGCCCACACAGTTGGGCTGCAACTAAAGCCATAACACCAAAACTCTTTCACCACAATCAATTAGAGTCACCAACCTTTGTCCTTGGGGAGGTAACCTTCAAATTTCTAAGGAAAGAAAACACTAAAACCTCACTTTCTTTCCCCAGTGGAGTTACCAAAAATTGTTAGTAAATAGGTTTTCCTCCCCGAAAATAACCTTCACAAATGACTCTCGAATACCCAAAAAGAAAGAAAAACTTTGAAACCAACAATAGAGTCACTTGAAATTGTCTTGTCATGTACTCTCTGAATTTTGAAATAGAGATATAGCTCCCTCCTTTTGATTCAAAATAAATAATTAAGGAAAAGAAGGAACACTAACATTCATTCATCAACATGATATGAATGAGAACCTTAATTTAAATAATTTTGAAAGGGAATCAAATACATAACACAGAGGTTATCTAATCAATCTTCTTGCTAACAGAGAAACAAAAGAGAAATTTGATATTCACTACATGTATGGTGCATAAAACTTCAAGATTCCATGACACAAAAGAACCTTATAAATGAACAAGATAATATTCTGAACATGGCTGGAGTAACCACAAGATCGTTTCCAACCAGAGAAATGTAAATTCAAACCATAGGATATAAAAATAAAATTTATCTTTATTACAAATATGTAAACAAAACAACCATAGGATCATTTTATCCTTGCATCATAAACAAGTTTGCAAAATAAATATCATTTTCTCCTTCCCTTCTCCATTACAAATCTTTAAAACTAAAATACCTTCCCCTTTCTTGAAAAATGTATAGACATCTCCTAACCCAAGAAGAAGGACCTATTACCATTCTTTTTCTCTCATTAAATAATTTTCTAAAGAAGTTCAACTACCCCAACTTCTTCTTGCTGAACAAATTTAATTTTATCTCTTTACCTTATCCCCACTCTGATTTCACAAATCATTATGCACATTACAATAATAATTAATTCTATTGAGAATTAATTATTTTAGGGTCAGTGCAAGAAGTTGGGTCTCACTTTTGGCCAAAAAGTGGAAGTGTTTTCCCTTTTTTTGAAATTTTTTGTCAATTGATGTCAAAATTTGAGGTATTTAGAGATTGAATATTAAAAAACTCCAAAAAAATTATTTTTATGTTCGGAATCTAGTTTTTGAATATGTAATTTATTTGTACACCCATATGATAGATTATTTTTTTGGTATGGATCTTTAAAAACCACTTTTTCAAAATGCATGTTTCAGGACCATACCATGCTCGTGTACGGACACCATAATTTGACACAAATAAATGAATTTTTGCAAATCCTTTTAAAGGGAGTTACCTAATACACCTAAGATTGATGACAATATTTTTTCTTAATTTTTTATTGAATAATTTTTTTATTATTAATTATTAATTGGCTATAAAGGTAAATTTTAAAACCTCTCATGTACGGACCACATAATTTGATCAAAATCTCACTTTTTTTTTCTTTTTTTTTTAACATCAAAAGAATTGTATGTAGATTGATGACATATAAATTAATTTAAGAAAAATTATAAATAA
Organism: Cupressus sempervirens; assembly: GCA_028749045.1. Taxonomy (NCBI): domain Eukaryota; kingdom Viridiplantae; phylum Streptophyta; class Pinopsida; order Cupressales; family Cupressaceae; genus Cupressus; species Cupressus sempervirens. The sequence goes on from CM053788.1 coordinate 90,743,684, forward strand.
AAAAGTTATTAAAGTTTTAGTGAATGCCACTTTTTAATGTTTAGGAGATAGTTTTGATTAATAAATAATGGAAAAATAGAAAATAAACTAATAACACTATAAAATTTACATTTTTAAAATTAATACAGCAAGACCTATAATGGGTTTTTGTCTCGTCAAAAAATTCAATAGGAATGACTATACAAAAATTATGACAATACCAAAAATTGTCGATTAAATGCCTTAGAAAAATAAAGGAGCACAAAGGCATGGCTTGGTGGGACCAAGCCTATGCCATGCCTTTCCCCAAGGCAAAACTCCATGCAAAAGTCGAGAGCCATACCAAATTTCCGCTCATGTCTCACAAATCGGGCACCCGATTTGTAATTCACAAATTGGGTGCCCAATCACTTTGAACCATTATACTGACTTTTTAAAAGTCGGGTACCCATTTCTAATCTACCCGTTGGGTCCCAAAAGCTGCACCATCGACCCAATTTGAATGATTGAACAATAGTTTCGACCTACAACACTGAATTTCGTCACGCTTATTCTATTTTCTTGTCCTCTTATACAATTTGTAGGCTACTGATTCAAATTCAAAATTGGTGCAAACATGGGATCAAAACAATGAAGAAAGTAGAAAGCAAGAGTTCTGACAGATGAGGAGATTGCAGCAAATAAAGAGAATGAAGCAGAACGTCAACGAGAGAGAAGACAGAGAATTAGAGACTTGAACAATGTTTCAAAGGAGAAAGACATTGAGGATACCATGATGGATGAAGAAGTCAAAGAAGAGAACCCAATACAAGAAAATTTAGGTGCACATTCTAATCATGCATTCAATACAGGTGTGTCTCCAAACCCTCAAATTTTCTCTCGTGATGAAATTGGTGATTTTTTAGAAGCAAGTTACGATTTAAACAATTTAGATTTTCTTCATGAGAAGCAATATTCAAACGATCATGTAGACTCCAATTGAAATGCCTGACCCAAAATAAATGCCAAGAAAATTTTAAAATGATTTTCAAATCCCAAATAACAGTGAAAATAGTAAAGTGTCTAAAAATAAAAATTGCATGAATGTAGACATAGAAACACCAACTACTGAACAAACATGTCAGGATGATAGTAAAGTGTCTGAAAATAATTTTCATATTCCTAATGATGTGTTAGATAATCTTGAGGGATTGGTTTCATGGAGACAAATTAGGACACATGCTAATAGATTGTATAGGCATTTTTTTTATAATAAGAAATTTGAGTTTCAATGTCAGCTAATGTTGCAACTAATTAAAATGTCTAAAATGCAAAAAGTAATGAGAAGGTTGGGAATGTATGCAAAACCCAAGAATAAAAATGAATCTTTAAAACAAGTTGTATCCATTGTTGCTAGTGCCTTTGATGTTATTGGAAAGAGAAGTCAGTCTAAAGATAAGAATGCATCACGACAAGCAATAACAACAACTTTAGTTAACAAATCAACACCTGACAAAAGATTGATTACCAACATAAGTGGATATCTTAATGTGAATCGTAAGACTTTAGAAAGAGCTGTAAAGAGAAGGGTTAACTTTGAATGTGATCCAACAAATATTTTATGGACTTCTAGTGGTAGACTCCCGAGATGTGATATGAAACTTACTAGTGAAATCAAAAGTTTGATTGAAATTTTTTGGCATGACAATACAAGAGTATCACCTAATTCAAGAGATGTTCTTAAATTGAGAATTGGGTCAAAAATACATGATCCACATCCTAAACATCTTTTGGACATGACTCAAACTAAATTGTTTAAAAAATTTGTAGATGGTAAGGTATTAAATATTACCATTAATCAAAGATCTTTTGAAAAGTGTAAACCATGGTATGTAAGGATTAACAAGGAAAGAATCACATGTTGTTGTAAAACTCATATTCAATTTCGTTACCATTATGATGTATTTAAATCTATACATGGTACCATGCATAGTAAAGAAATGTTGCAAGAATGTGGTATAAAAATAACACCTCAAACTATAAAAGATTTCATATCAAGTTTGTTTTGTAAGCCACCTAATGATCAATACTTTCTTTTCAATGCATGTCTTTCTAGTACATGTGATATGTGTGGCAATCATTTTTTGTTAGATGAATGTTTGCATGAAAATGCTTTGACTACTTCTGGACAACAATTAGTTGAGGTAAAAAGATTCAAAACTATTGAATATCCATTGAAGGATGGGAAGTTTGGAAGAAGGTGTGATCTAGTTACAGATAAAGTTAGTTGTCATGCATTTATGGATGAGTTTAAGAGTTTGATCATACCAAAATATGTTAAACACTCTCAATATTCTAGATGGCTTGATGGACAATTTCGCATATGTAAGAATACATTTTCAATTGGTACTATACTTTCAGTTGTTGACTTTGCAGAGAACTACACGCTTGCACCGCAAGAAGAGGTACAACCACAATATTACAATTCAGTGCAAGTAACAATTTATGTTCATATAGTTTATAGGCATGCACCTGATAGTACAGAGGAGGATCAAAAAATATTGAGAGAGTACCATTTTTATTTAAGTGATAATAAACTCCATTCATCTGAGTTTGTCCAGTATTGTTTCAAGGTCTTTTATGATAATTTAAAAGAGAGACAAATTCAAATGACACAACATTGGATATGGTCAGATAATTGTATAGGATAATTCAAGAATGCTAGAATGTTCTATTGGTTGAGTAGGACACATAAGCAAACTAACATCCAACATGTGTGGAGTTTTTTTGAGGCTAGACATGGTAAAGGAGAACATGATGGTGTTGGTGCATGTGTGAAGAGAGCCCTTAGTAAAGAGAAATTAAAATTTGAAGAAAAAGCTAAATTCAAAAATGCACAAGAGATTGTCGAATGGTGTAACACATATTTATACACGGGATCAAGTCAAAACTCTACAATCAAACATTTCTTCTACCTAGTTGAAGAAAATAATATCCCTTCAAGATATGATTGTGATACAATTAGTGGTTCAGCTAAATGGCATTCATTTAGGAGTTCAGATTCTAACACTTGGACTATATGGATTAGGGAGCTTGCTTGTTTTTGTCAATTTTGTCTTGCAGGTGAATGGGAAGAATGTTAGAATATAGAATGGGTTGAAGATTGGCAAAAAAAATCATTAGCACCTACTAACACGCATTTTGAAGATGATATAATAAATGAAGGCTAGAATGTTACTTTTGCATCAGAAGACTATGATCGTATTTCAGATCTCATAGAACCTGGTATGCACAATTTAATTAGATTTTTTTTCGATCTCATGCTTCAATTTATATAATTTTCATATGTACACGAGTGATTAAAGTGTTTCTATTCTTTATCTTATCTTGTAGGACATGTTTATGTTGTTATTGCACCTAGTGATAATGATGAATAGACTGAGTATTGGCTAGCTAGATGTGTGGAACCTAAGAAAAAATTGACATGTCATCAAGTAGACGATGATGGTTTTGAGTATCTAATTAGGTATGTTGTTGTAGCTGGCACCTAGCTATGTAGATACCTAACAAGAAGAAATGGTTTGCTAGCATTTGAAGACTACCAAACCAAAAAGAAGATTTTACACTATTCTCATTTGGTTGTGGAAAAAAATATCAAATTAGAAAGATACAAAGGGAGACCTGCTAATAAGGTATTATGGACAATTTCAATGGACGAGCACCAGACAATCATAGATGCATTGCAAAAGAGAGAGGATGTAGATGGTACAGTGGGATGACTACATTTAAATCAAACACATGTAAGTTTTTTCATTATTATATTATATATATATATATATATATATATATGTATGTATGTAGTTATATAATTTAATTACATGTATGTTTGTGTTGTCAATACCAATTTAGAGAACTTATATACCTCTTATTCAGGTCTCAATTACAATTTTTGCAAATTTAAATGTTAAAGTGGATTGAATATCAACATCTTGTGCAATTTCACATAGTAAGTACATACAAATTACACATATATATTTACATAGTTCAGATACCTTGAATATTAATTTATGTGTTTATTTACATGTGTGTTTTTGTTTTACATTTTTATTTTATAGGACCTCATTTGAAGAGATGTATTCAACCAATTTTATGTTTCAAATGAGTTTAGTGAATTATAAATATATCATTGACATTGTCTTACATATATTGTGAAATATGTTGTACAAACTAATTCAAAAATGAGAGTTTACTTCTATTTGAAAGTTAAAGGTATGTGCACTTGATAAATTATTATAAATTAATTGTCAATTTAAGTAATGACCTCCTATTTTGTTCCATTACTTTTACATTCAAGCATGTTTAAATTAATGTTTGTTTGAAGTTTCAAATTACTATTGATTGTAATATTAAAAACAAGTCACTTGCACATGATAATTTAAAGATCATTATTCATTATATTGATTATATGTTAGATCATTACTCATTGCATTCATTGTATTGATTATATCTTTCATTACCAAACAACACATTAAGATCACTTATGATGTACATTGTTAGGTACGTCATCCATACACGTGTGTCTTAAGGGGACATGGGAGTCCTAATAAGTCATTATGTCTGTTATAGGTTATGATAGGTATTCATATGTTTACTACCACATAATAGGTCTTATTAGGTGATAATGAGTCTTACATTACCAAACAACACATTAAGATCACTTATGATACATCGTTAGGTACATTATTAATACATTTTTTAATCAAGTAGGTCAATTTTATTTGTATGAATCTCAATGCATAAATTTGATGTGATATTTATCCAATAATGCTCTATAGATAGTTCAAATTATTGTTCATCTTGCACATATACTTACAAAATGTGTCATATGTTCATGAATAAAATATGCTAGAATAAAGAAAATGGTTTGAATATACTTAAAACATTGTGAAACATAGTAATATATGTACTACATACGCAAGCATGATAAGAAATTTAAAAAAAATAGTACATGGTCTAACATACATCATAACATGATCTATGAAGTGAAAAAATAAATGGTCTAACATACAGTTTTAACTATCCTAACACAAAGTGTACATACATCATAAATAATATATATACATCATAAAAACACAATCTATAGGTGCCAAAAAGACCTAATCTATCTGATCGAAAGAGGACTCAGATGGATCATCATGTGTAATATGAGTCGTCTCATCATTTCGGACACCCTGTGAGGTAGATGTATCACCTTGTGTAACATGAGGCACATCTCATCATGTACTTTCTTAATTGAAATGGGTCTCAAAATCTAGCTTGCAAATAAATTAAATATTCACTACATAATAAAATAAATTATACCACATGAGATGGGTGTCCCTCAAAAACGGGAGGAGGCGCATTGTCAAAACTACCAAATGTAGTAGTGGCGAGGTCCTATAATTTACAATACATACATTTTTTAAATATGATTTTAGAGCATAATGAACTATACATTATGTACATAAATCACAATATTGACCTCAAATGATGATGTAGGTACCTCCATCTGGCTAAAAGTCATGTGCTGTCAGCAACACTTGTGGTGACATAGTCCTAAAATTATGGATACATAAACGTTTAGTCAAAATTAAATATACATGAATAATTACAAAGTACATAATTTTTACATTACATTTTTTATACACTATAAATTAAACATGTATATATAATGTATATATCATACTTGAGTTGTAGCCAATGTCATAGATGTGTCGACAAGTATGCTAGCATGATAATCATAAGATGGAGTCAAAAATAGACTATACCGAGGCCTATATGGATGAGTAGTATATCTATGCTCCTGTTCGTAAAATCAAAACACATAAAATATATATACATGTGAGTCAAAATTGTTCAAAGTATAAGTTAATAATAATGTACATACATAAAAATAATACAAATTATTTTTCTTTAGTCAAAAGTTCATACCGCATGTATTTGAGGTTGTGCCTTAGTGGTAACTAGAGTAGGACTTGTACTAACATCAGTATGTGTAGATGCAGACAATCCCTACAAAATCAAATAAAAAGAACATATGAGCACATGTTATTAAATTCAAATTTGAATGTACATTTTTATAGTGTAATTCAAAGTGCATACCGTATAAGGGACGCCAACATCTGTAGGTCTCGGAAAAAGACTATACTACCTCCTAGGAGGAACAGTGTTATCCATCCTCTGTTATTTGAAAAGTAAAAATTAATATAGTTAATACAATTACACATGTATGTAGAAAGTAAATAATTATGTGCACTTTATATTTATATTGAAATTAGAATTTTACCTGCTGCTCTTGACTCTCTCTAGGCTCTCCCTGCAGCATGAGGTCAACAAATGATGACACGTCTATCTTGTCACTACCATCACCACGGGTAGCATATACATCATCATCAAAATTTGCACCCTCAGCATAATGGTCATCGTGTGCTACACCAAAATCACTCTGGGGGCCTATGCATATGCCTCCACAGCTAGTAAAAACATATCCAAGTGGAGAAGCATGTACCACCTACGTCCATTGCTATACTAAATTGCCTGAAAGGGCACTCAAATGGGTAAAAGCAGATGAAATTGCATGATGATGGTGAGGAGTAGGCACAACAGGCATAGGAAGAGGTACAAGTGGCTTAGCTCGCCTACGATTTCTTGTTCTGTCACTCAGCTTTGCCCCAGGCCTATCTTGAGGCATCCCTCTACCAACCCCCTGAAATGCTTTCATATCAAAATAGTTGGTTTTCAAACCCAACTCAAACTTAGCCCATAAATTCTTAAGGAATTACATGGGCACCTCATGGTTAGCATGTGGTGGATGGTCAAATACCATCCAGCACCACTCCCAAAAATGTGCTGCAATGCGTGGATGTGTACACCATCTAATGGAAATGTGAGGCTTCTTATCACTAATTGGTTCACCCTTCTTAGGGTTTACAAAATAATGTTGAAAATTTCCTTTACCTATATGCAGGTTATAAACCTCTCTGTATGATAAGCCATTAGAGTAGAAGGCATGCTTGCTTTCCCCCCATGATCTAAATGAATCGATGTCTAAATCAAAATGATGAATGGAGTCAACCATGCCTTGCATGCTATCTGCAAGACGTAGTAGGTGAGGGGGGGTGCCTCTCACGTCGGATAGCCTCTATATCACTCATGAGGTCATTGATGTTATACCTCATGGTCTCACAGAGCTCATCCATGGTGGGTGGCGGAGGTGTGGGTGGAGGTGGAGGTGGAGGTGGAGATGGAGGTGGTAGAGGTGGGGGTATGGGAGGGGGAGAGGGTGGCGGTGGGTCCATCAAATATAATCTACATATATATTTAAACAACATAAAACATAAAACACATCAAAAATACATCACAACATAATACATGAAAAAATTACTATTTAATAAAATTTAAATCTAAAAATTATCAACTAGATCTATATAAATGCACATATCTTTATTAAAATCATATCAATTAAATAATAAAGTTAAACACTTAAGTCAAATTAAACATTAAATACTAAATTTTTAAGTATGAACTCATTATGGATTATACATGTTCATGTCTCAGGATGAAACAAAGTTAAGATTATGACAAGGTTATGGTTTACAATTTTGTTATGTTAACAGTTTTCATGATGGCTAAGCTTAAGATTATTATAATGATTGCGATCCTTTAATGTTAGGGAACTTACCTGGGATTATGGTTTTAGTTAAAATTATATTTACCTGTATTAGATATTTATTATGGTCCTAAGATGAGAGTTAAGGTTACAATTATCTAATGAAAGCTTAGAGATAGAATTATGATTTGATTAAAAAATATTTATGATTGTAGTTTGAATCTTAACTATTGTCCACTTTTTAATGCAAACTATAAGTGTAGATCATGTCAGGTAATGAACTAATTTACATGTGAACCCTATCCCTAACCATATAATAATCCTAATTCTAATCATAATCCATAATTCATTACCTTATGAAGCTTTGGCTATCCATTTTATTGCCAAAGTAATCCCTTGGCTATCCACAAAATGGTCCTAATAGATTTATATAGAAGACCAAATTGATTTAAATAAAATGAGCAGGAAGAAGACAAAATTACACCCAATATTCAAGGAGAGAATCTTTTAACATACTTGAATTCTACCAACCAAAGTGAGATAATTAGAGTTCCAATTGTTGAGTTTTCCAAAGATTTTCTTGTTGATATAAAGACACATTTCATTTATATGTTAGGGTTTACTACAAATGGAATCCCTAGGTACCTAACCACTTAATTATGAAATCTCCATCCAATACCATATTTACTACACAAGGTAGGCGACTCAATATTTAGCCCCAATAAGATAGATGTAGAGACATAAATCTTACTACCCGATACAAAGAAAAGAGGTCCAATTTGATCATTAAATGAATCGTGTTGCACTCTGTTAGCTTAAAAAGAATACAAATATATTATCAACAAACTATGTACATTAGATACTTATTAATTATTTGGAGAGTAGATCCTCTAACTTTTAGAGACAACTGGTTATCTCTAAGGAGATAATGTAATGAGTCAATGTTCAACAATAAAAAATAAAGAGGATGCAAGAGGACACCCTTTCATAATTGATCTAGAGAGTCCTAAAAATTATGATCTAACCCCATTAATTTCTTTACTAAAATGTTGACACCAATCATAAGAGAGGAAACCATTTGAAATTTAATATTGGATGGAGGGCTTGCAACATCATCATAGTGAAACTACATTCCACCCTTTTGTTGACATTTTCATAATCAATTACTTGAGCATGCCTACACTCTATCCTAGAAATGTTTCTCAATCCAAAGTCTTCCAATAGGTTATCAAGTTCTCCAATATGTATAAATATCCTTAAAAAAATACTTTTGTGTAGGGTTGATGATCTTGGGTAGGATATCTTCTAGTCTCTAGAGGCTAAGACCTTGGCAATAATTATTTTGTATGATACGCATTTAGGAGTGTCCTATCTCTAATTTTTAATGAGATTCTTATCTCCCCTTGGGAATCAATTGATTACTTGACCTAGGGATTTTATGAGCCCTCTGTTCATCACTTGATCAATTTTATAAGCCCTCCATTGATTACTTGATGTAGGGATTTCTCATTACTAATTTTTTTGATGGAGGAGTTGATTTATGATAGGAATGGATTTATCACTTGGAATAATGCATCTTCATTCTAGGAATGATGCTTCTCATTTTATCCCTATCTTCTAAATCATTTTGAACTATCATCTTCTTCTAACCAAAAAAATTGATAGTAAAATTAGGAAAAAGATCTTACTATATATATATATCACTAGGGGGTGGGTATTTCTTTTTATAGAATAAGGCAATATTTTTTTATGTGGCCTTCCATTTTGCAAAGATAATAAACATTTAGGCTACCCATTCAAGGGTCTAGTCTGGGCTCCTACTCGCACTGATATGGACACCTCCACCTCTTGATGGTCAAGGAGGGTTACTTAATTAGATGCCTGATTCCTTCAAGTCTCTTCTAATTTTTTTATGATGTATCATTTTGAGACCTTGATATCAATGTTTAATTAGTTTTAGGATTAGGGTTCAATTTGGTTTGTACTGTTTGATTAGGTTTACATGCTTAGGTTTCAATTAGGACAAGATTTAATAAATTGAATTAAGTTTTATAGTGCTAAATTTGGTTTTAGATATAGAATAATAGTTAGAGCTTTTAGATTAAAAACCAACATTAATTCAAAAAAGTTAGGTTTGAATTTTGTTTTAAAGTGTTCAATATATTATTGAGTTCTAGTTTAGGGTGATTTGGTTTAGTCTTAATGTCAATGTTTAACTTGGTTCAATCTTCTAGGGTAATGGTTCAATTTGGTTAATGGTTGGGGAAAGGATTTTTAAGGTTAAATTCAAGGTTTCTACTCTTAAGTTGGGATATATAATTAGGTTTATGATCATTTTTTAATATAATTTGGTTTATAAGTATAACATTAATTAGTTAAGGGCCAGGGTTACCTTTCAATCTTAGGGTTTGACATTTATAAAATTAGTACTCAAGGTAAGATAGGAAGGTTATTTAATTATTTATATATTACCTGGTGTAGGTTTTAGCAAATTAAGATTAAGGTTAAGATGATAGTAAGTGTTATGATTAGAGTTAAATTCAATACAAATTGACATTATAGAACTAATCCTAAATGACGCCCAGCCAAGGGATCCAAAGAACTAATCAAAAGTTTTACAAAGCAAGCAATAACATACATACAATAATTTACATTTATAGAAAACATAAGAGATTGCATTCCTTAATGAGCACATTTACATTTCATTTTTAAATAATTATAAACTACTAAAAGTAAAATAAATAACACATCCACATGAAAGTTCATATTAACTACTTCAGTTCAATCGATTTAAATAATTTATATACATTTGTTCCGAATGCCACTTGGCAAATTAATTCAGGGTGCACAATCATCCACTATAAATGTCACGGGGTATGAAAGGCTGAAAGAATATACATTTATAAAATAGTTTACATCATCCATTTTTGATCCATGAAACAAAGTACAACACAATTTAAGTAAAATCATTTTAAATACTATAAGTTTTTTGTTTGGATCCCTTGGCGAGCTATTATGTGATTAAGTATTTTATATATGTTTAGGGTTTTATTTATATGGTTAGGTCGAGATTATAGTTTAAACAATGGATTTAGGTCGAGGTTATATGGTTTTAGGTGGAGGTTATATTTATTTGTAAAATTACATGTTTAAACAATAAATTTACATCTAATCTAATCATTCAACATTGCAATAAATACATAAATTAAACACATTTCAAAACATCTAAAATAATAAGTTTTTAAATAAACATTTACAAGACTATATTTAACTTAACAAATACAAAAATTTAAACATTTAAGTTCATTAACAATGTAAATTTACAATTTTACGTACATATTAAAAGTGAAAAAATAATAAATTAACATACATATTAAATTGAAAATTGAAAAAAATAAAGTAAAATAGTATAAAACATATTAAAATACCTGTGTATCGAAAACTAGCAGCAAGGGGGTAGTCGGTAGGGCTCCCATATGCGTCTCTAATCGGGCTTCCATTTTTGAGGTCATGAAAATGACCTCAAAAATGCCAAAAAAGCGCTTATATAAACTTTTACAAATCAGGTACCCGATTTGTAAAAAATTGGGTACCCAATTTCTAAGCAATCAAGTACCCAATTTTTTAAAACTCGAGTACCCAATTCTTAAAAAGGTGAGTGCTCGATATTTAAGCAGCTTGGGCACCCGATCCATGTTAAATATCGGGTACCCGATTTTTAAAATTTGGCTCGGGTGCCCAAAGCATAATTTTAGAAATGGGTACCCGATTTTTAAAAAATTGGGTACTCGTTTCTGAGAAGTACAATTCTGCGGATCTGACTTCCATAGAATTGCAACCGAACTTCTTGCGGTCACCCTTTACATTCTTCTTCAAATTTGACCCACTCCTACTAACTGACTAGTTTGCTTCTTTTCACATAATAATAAATTATTTAATTCTTGTAGAATTAATTATGTGAGAAATGAATGCTTTTTTAAAATTAATTTGACATTTAATTATATTTCATTGAAATATATTAATATTTAACTCTTTTAGGAATTAAATATTATATAAAGCAAAATAATTAATAAATTATTAATTTAAAAGCTTTTTTTATACCTTTTCACATAGTTGAGCGAGAGGGAAATACTTAGGGTTTCAAAACCCTAGGTAACACCATGGATTGATTAGAGAAGTGAAAAAACCTTGTGCATATAGCTAACTTATGCAAATCAAATTTCTCTTTAGTTTTGGAACATGATGCATGTCTTTTAATAGCCATTTAACGCCTCCTTTCAAAGATAATAAAATATATCCTTTTCCTACTATTTCACATTCTTTATTGTCACCCAAGTATACTTCACCAAACTTACCTTCTTGATAATTTGAGAAGTATTTTGTACATCAAGTGGCATGAAATGATGTGCCAGAATTTAAAACCCATTAGGCTTACGTAGTCTCGATTGTAGATAAAATCAACACACTATCATCTTTTTCATAGACAGTGTTGGCTTGACTTTCCCACACTCATTCTTGTGCTCTTTTATAACCTCTACAATCCTTTTTCATGTGACTACTTTTTCCACAAAACCAATAGTCTCCTCCTTTCCTTTCGTTTGACTTCAAGTGCCTAGCTAATTTTGATCTTCTATGATGATTGTTTCCTCCTCTGTTTTGTATTCTTCCTCTATTTTCGATGCTGACTACCATCAAGGCATCATCGGATGAGGATTCCTTGTGGCTTCTCCACATATCCTCACTAAGTAGAGTTGCCATAACTTCATCATAAACCAGATTTCTCTTTGAGGAGTTAGAATTACTAACTGCTGTAGCAACGGGATCCCAACTGTTAGGTAATGAACATAACAAGATGATAGATTTAGATTCATCATCTTGTGTCATGCCAATTGAGGTTTCTTGACACAATAAATTGTTCAAATCATTTATGCAATTTGACATTGCAATCCCATCCTTCATTTTTCAGCTTGTAGAGCTTCTTCATAATGAATATTTTGTTTGTAATTGAGGCTATTTTGTACATACTTTGAAGCTCACCCCAAACTTCCTTGGATGTAGATTCATTGTGAACATTGAATAAAATATTTTGTGATAAAGAAAGAAAGATTTTCACCTTTTTTTCTCATCAGTTTTATCCCAATCTTCATCCTTCATTGTAGCTGGTTTCTTTTCTTTTCCATCAATTGCTACCGCCAAGTCTTGCTTGACTAGCAATCAACACATCTAAATTTTCCACAAACTGAAATTTTATCCTAAGAATTTCCACTCTCACAAATCTTCCATGACTCTAGATTTTAAAACATCAAAATTGATTCCAGATACTATGCCAAGCTCCGATACCAATTGTGAAGTTTGTTGAAAGTGTAAACTGGAAAGAAAAAAATATAAAAGAAAATAAGAAACACAAACGCACGATTTTATCATGGTTCACCACAAATTGTGGCTATGTCCACATTGCAAGGAAGATCTCTATTAATGTAAATGTCTAAACTTTAGATCACAACTATAGCTTTAGCTCTTTGAATATGATATGAAATAATGAACCTCCAATATATATAGAGTCTAAAAGAACATGAAGAGACAAAAAAATTGGAGGGAAAAGAAATAATAAAATGTGAATAATAAATTGAAGACTATTAGGCTTCACATATGCACCCAACAATTTTGTTACCAGAATACCAAGATGATGTCGATTATGTTGACCATTTGACAAAAGCTCTAGAACCTGTCTAAGAACACAAGGATGAGAATATTGTAGGAGTACTTTAACACCATACCACAAAGCTATTAAACTTCCCTAGAATCTTTCATGAAACAAAAGATACCCATCCCGACATCGAGGAAGTCTAAACAAGTAAAACCAAGAGTGTTAATGGAATCATGTGGTTGGAATAAGTCATGTTGTAAAACCATTCACAACCACATAGACACTCACAAAACAACATAATTGGGTCAATCTTATCATAATCAAAGAAGTTTATCATTCCTATTTCCAATTCACATTATAACCCACATATATGCATGTGACACATGTAAGATAAGAATCATAAGCAATTCAGTATGTGGCATCATCAAAATGTGTTGTATACAACCACCACTCAATTGGTATAAGACATTATAAATTACACATTAAATCATTTCATCATCAAATCATATATCAAATACAACTCTTGCTCCATATAAAACCTTCTCAAGAAGTCCAATATATCTTGAACTCTTTTTATAAAACAATTACACAAAGCACATATTAAGTAACAAAATAAAAAAATTCTCTAATCCCAACAAATATATCAAGAATTATATTTGATTTTAACACATAAATATCTCATGAATCAAATGATGGGTACATCATAATTTTATAATATTCCATGAATCCTCATAGAACAAAAAATTCTCTAAATGGTCTAGTTTCATCTCAATCTTGTTGGAAATGATTGAAAGTTGTTAGAATGATCATATGGAACTAGTAAAGAATGTTCTCAATCATTGTTTTGTCATTGATGTCAAACTTGCTACTTGCAGGAATAACAATTGCTTTAGTGATCCAAATACTATCAGTTAGTTGATTGACAAGAAGGAGGCAATCAATAAGATGTAACTAGTACACCAAGAGAAAGGTTGAAGTTATGATGTTGTAATTAAGTACAAGGATCAGCTAAGCCATTGATGAAAAAGTGTGTTGATGACATACTATAAGACACAGAGAATGGGCACACTGAAACATATCAAAGAAGTAAGGTTTTTAGCTAAGACATCTGTAAAGCCTAACTAAAGTTCATTAGAGAGAGGGAGCCAAGCAAGCTAGTAGGTGCTGAATAGATTCCTAGTTGAAGCCGAGCAAGTTCAACTTCAAATACCGAGTAAACTTCAGATGTCGAGTGATACAGAATTTATCAAGTGCCAAGTAAACTTCAGATGCTGAGTGATACAGAATTTATCAAGTGCCGAGTAAACTTCAGATGGCAAGTGATATAGAATTTATCAAGTACTGAGTAAACTTCAGATGCTGAGTGATACAAAATGTATCAAGTGCCAAGAAAACTTCAGGTGCCGAGTGATACAATTTTATTTAGGTGCCGAGCTATCTAGGAAACAGATGTCGAGCATCAAAAAACCAATAGTGCCGAGTAACACAGAGGTGTCGAGCACCAGTAAATCAATAATGTCAAGTTTTTGCATTATTTTGAAAATCGAAGATTCACTAGATCTAGCCGACAAGGTTGTTATCTAGAAGTTTGTAAATTAAATGGAAGATAAGAATGATGAGCTAGTGGCACAGAACACCATGTAGAACATTTTTAAAAGATACAACTGACGAATTTTTTAATAAGAACAATATATGGGATAGATACATTGTATCCTACCTAATCCATTTGAAACCCTAAAATTGGAGAGGGAGAATTGAGCATAAAAGGAAAATCAAATTTCTATTTAAGGAGACATAAGTTCATGAAGAAGAGATAGAGAGAGGTAGTCAAGCATGAAAGCATAAAATGTTGAAGGAGGTGCTAAGGAGGAAAGAGAGCATAGTTACTCTATTTCAATAAGAAGACCCTAGATATGGATGCATTGGTATGATGAGTAGGAAGACTCAAAGAGATGAAGCTTGAGAAGAAGACAAGCAGTTAGAGTTGAAGTGATTAAAGCCAAGCAAAAGGATAGAACTAAAGTGTGATCTAAAATTTGCAAAGTATGTTGTAAGTTGTATCAGATCAAAAAGCCATTATTGTTACTCTCTAGCAATTTTAATAGATAGTTTAAATCCTATGGACTTGGGTTGGTTTAATAGCCATGAGGTAAATCCTTTAATAGGGTGACATTCCAACTGAATGTTCAAAAGTCCTTTAACCAGGCCCATTCCTAACAGTTTGGTGAAATCCTCTGACAAGGTCACATTTAACAGTGTGTTATAAGCCTTTAACAGTGCAGGCTTTTAACAGGGCATCACTTTAGAAGAGTGAAAATCAAGTAGCATGTTACTGGAGGTTTTTTCCAGATTGGGTTTCCACGTAAATCATTGTGTCATGTGTTGATCTTTCATGTTTTATCTCTGCATGTTGATTTATTGTAACTTGCTAATATGATTGATTTAAGTTTGGATGGATGAAAAGTGTATGGATTCATTAAAAGTAGAGAAAAATTATTATTAGGGAATTTGGACCTTGAATAACTGATTCACCCCCCCCGCCCCCCCCCCCCCCCCCCCCCCCCTTTCATTTATTCTAAAGAATTCTAACAATTGGTATCAGAGCTAAACTGTCGATTCAGTTTAAAGGGACTATAAGCAGAAAAGATCAAAATGCCTAATAGAGAAGTTTCCAAGCTCAACAAAGACAACTTTGTTGCATGGAAAAGTTTGATGAAGCTACATCTTGGATCCATAGGAGATTATGCCCAAAATTCAATTGTCACTGAACATGTAGATCCAACTGGTACTCTTACTGTAGAAGACATGAAAAATAAGTAGGAACACAATCAGACAATGTTGGAGATTGCCTCTGCACTCAACTATGCTAAATTTGATGATATCAAAGGATGTGACATTGCATTCAAAATGTGGAAAGCCCTATTAGACATCTATGGAGGAGATCAGAATGTACAGAGAGAAAAAAGAGAAAGTCTTAGAGGAAAGTTTGATGATATGAAAATGGAGGAAAATGAGAATGCTGCTTAGTATGGTGCAAGAATAAAGGAAGTGGTAAGTGCAATAAGATGCTTGAGTGGTCAATTGGATGAAGATACTGTTAATAGTAAGTTCTTAAGAACCTTTCTCCCTATCTATGCTATTAGAGTATTAGCAATACAAGAACTAAGATGTGTACTAGGAAACAATCTAAGTTTTGAAGGTATAATAGGTAGACTCACTGCATTTGAGTTATCTAACTTTGACAACTACAGACCTAAGAATTTTGAATCTGCATTTAAGGCCAAGCTATCACTGAAAGATGCTAAATAGGTGAAATCAAAGAAAGGAAGAAAAATGAAATATGTATCCAGTGATAGTAGCACTGATGAGGAAGATGTGTAACAATTGGAAGCATTGCTTGCTAGAAGATTTCATAGAGGCAAAGGAAAATTCAAAATTAAGATGCCTATCATTTGTTTCAATTTAAATGAAGTAGGTCATATTGCTGCCAGATGTACACAAAAAAAGGATTAAAAGGAAGGCAACAGAAAAAAATTCAAAAGAGATGATGACAGAAGAGATTATAAAGACAAAGGTAAGAAGTGTTATATTGTTGAAGAAAATTCTAATGATAATGATGATGAAGTTGTTTATGTAGCCATGAAGGACCAATCTGATGAAGAAGAGCCCACAACACTGGTAACATGTATGAACAAGAATGACAGGTGGATCATAGACAGTGGATGCTCACATCACATGATAGGAGACAAAAGTAAGTTTGTTAACTTTACTCAGTATGATGGAAATAGTGTTAGATTTGGTAATGATGCTCCATGCCAAATCAAAGGAAAAGGTTCCATTAAGCTCACAGAGAAAATTTCATGTGATAATGCATACTATGTTGAAGGATTAAACTACAATTTTCTAAGTGTCTCACAATTAGGCAATATAGGATGCAAAGTAGAATTTGGAAACAAAATTGCAAAAATCTATGATACTAATGGTAAACTGATAGGAAAAGGAGATCAAACAAGGAGTAATCTATTTTACCTTGATATGGATGATGTTTCTTATTTTATTGCAAAATTTGATGATGAATGGTTATGGCATAGAAGGCTATGTGATGTCAACTTTGAAAATCTGGTCAAGATCAATAAAATGAAGAAAGTCAGAGGTTTACCAAAATTGAAGAAGCCTGATAATATCATGTGCAAACAATGTCAGCTAGGAAAGATGATAAAGTCAAGTTTCCAAAGAAAAAACTATACATCCAAAGAAGTACTTGAACTAGTTCATACTGACTTATGTGGTCCAATGGAAGTACAAAGCTATAAAGGAGATAAGTACATAATGTTGTTTGTTGATGACTATTCCAGGATGATGACTGTTATGTTCTTAAAGCAAAAATATGATGCTTTTCAAATGTTTAAGTGGTATGTGGCTAGAGTTGAAAAGGAAACATGAAAGAGCTTGAAATGCCTAAGATCAAACAAAGGTGGTGAATTCACATCAAATGAATTCAAGATATTTTCTAATGATAAAGGAATCAAAAGACAAATGTCAGCTCCTAGAACTCCCCCATAGAATAGAATTTCTAAAAGAAGAAATAGATCTATGATTGACTATGCCAGAACATTAATGATGGAAAAGACTGTTGCTCTAAAATACTGGAGAGATGCTGTAAGTGTAGCTGTTCATACACTGAACTGAGTACAAGTTAAGAAAGGTACAAATACAACACTTTTTGAATTATGGTATGGTAACTCACCTAATGTAAAACATTTCAAAGTATTTGGTTGCAAATGCTTTATCCTTAAAGATGCTAGAAATGAAAATTTTGATGCAAAAAGCGATGAAGGCATATTCCTTGGTTATTCCACTAGAAGTAAGGCATACAAGTGTTTGAATACTAACACTAATAAAATTGTGGAAAGTGCAAATGTAAACTTTGATGAACATACAGAAGTCCAAGCTAAAGAACCAAAAAGCATGGATGAATATAGAACCTTTGTGTATTCTTATGAAGGAATGACTGATGAGGATGATGTCAATCAAATTGAAACTCAACAACAAGTTTCGGTTTCAGTCGACTCACAACTAGTGAATGTCGAGTTGCATTCAAAAGTCGAGTTGCAGAATGAAGGAAATGCACAATCTGATTCTAAAGTCAGTACATATGAAAGAGATGAAGAAAAACTTGAAAATTTAGTACATAGTGACCCTGAATCAGAAATATCAAACATGGAAACAAGGATAGAACCAAGATTATCCAAATATGTAAAAAGACATCACCCTGGTGAACAGATAATTGGTGACAAAGATGCAAGACCAATGACAAGGAATAGACTAAGACATGAATCATGTCTAATTAGAAAATCTAAACCTAAGATAGTATATGGTGCATTACAAGATGATGACTAGTATAAAGCTATGGAAGAAGAGATTGATCAAATAAAGAAGAACAAAACTCGTAGTTTGGTTCCTAGACCAGTTGACAAGAATGTGATTGGCACCAAATGGGTATTCAGAAACAAGCTAGATGAGAATGGTGAGATTACTAGAAACAAAGCTAGACTAGTATGCAAGGGTTATGCTCAAGAAGAAGGACTAGACTATGGGGAAACATCTGCCTTTGTTGCTAGAATGGAAGGAGTAAGAACTTTACTTGCATATGCTGCATATAAAGATTTTAAAGTCTATCAGATAGATGTAAAGTCTGCTTTTTTAAATGGTATACTAGAAGAAGAAGTCTACATTGAACAACTGGAAAGATTTGTTGATGAGAACAATAGGGATATGGTTTGTAAGCTACATAAAGCACTCTATGGTTTGAAACAAGCACCTAGAGTATGGTATGAGAGACTTCACAAGTATCTAGTGCAAATAAGATTTGAAAGAACTGATGATAACAACAACATGTACATCAAAGTAGAAGAAGGTAAGGATATTATTGTATCTAAAATCTTTGTGGATGACATAGTGTTTGGTGGAAAGGAAGTGCTTTGCAAAGGCTTTGCTGACAAAATGAAACATGAATTTGAAATGTCTATGCTTAGAGAAATCAAATTTTTTGTTGGATTGCAAGTACATCAACTAAAACATGGTATATTTGTGACACAATCAAAGTACATCAAAGAGATTCTTAAAATTTTTGGATTGGAGGAGTCCAAACTAGTCAGCACACCAATGGCAACAAGGAATAAGCTGTCCAAAAATCATGAATCAGCTGAAGTCAATCAAACAATGTATAGATCTATGATTGAAAAATTACAATATGTTGTACATAGTAGACTAGACATAGCATTAGCAGTTGGAATAGTGGCTAGATTCTCTGCTAATCCCAAAGAAAATCATCTCATAGTAGTAAAAAGAATTATGAGATATCTTAAAGGAACTAATAACTTTGGTCTATACTATAAGAAGAATGGAAAATTTGAGCTCAATGCATATACAGATGCAGATTGGTGAGGCAACATTGATGATAGAAAAGGTACAAGTGGAGGTGCATTATTTCTAGGAAAGAGGCTAGTTACCTGGACTAGCAAGAAACAAACATGCACATCCTAGTCCACTGCAGAATTAGAATATGTGGCAGTAGCAGTCAATTGCACAAACATTGTGTGGTCACACATCTATTGAAAGGAATGAAAGGAGAGGTAAAAAAACCTATGATATTGTATTGTGATAACACAAGTGCTATAAACATATCCAAAAATCCAGTAATGCATGCAAAAACCAAGCACATCGCAATCAAGTATCATTATGTCAGAGAACTGGTAGAAGACAAACAAGTAAATTTGGAATACATTCACACCAAGGAACAAATTGCAGATATCTTCACCAAACCATTACCAAAGGATGCTTATGAATATCTTAGAGGCAAGTTGGGGGTGATACCCCTAACTCAAGCAATTTAAAGCAACAAGAAAGCTGCCTTACATCACCAGCAATAAATCATTGAAATATTAGAAGAATGATGCAGAAGATGACAGCAGGAGTAGAAACTCCAAATCAGTCACAAGCACGGTAACAAAAGGAGAAAAACAACAAGAAGCCAAAGCTTATATTTTGCATGATAAAGATGCTACATCTTTAGCATTTATGTCAAAGAGGGAGAAATATGCAGAAACTTCATCAATACAAAGCAAGAGGGAGATATATATGAGAAAGGGAGATATATGAGATCAGTAGTAAAGATGCAACAGTGATCCAGTAGCCAAGAAAAGTAGTAGACAACGTATACAATCTTTGTGGTAACTAAGTTGAACAATTGATTAGTTTGGTTTTGCCATCAATGCCAAAGAGAGAGATTGTTGGAAATGATTGAAAGTTGTTAGAATGATCATATGGAACTGGTAAAGAATGTTCTCAATCATTGTTTTGTCATTGATTTCAAACTTTCTACTTGCAAGAATGACAATTTCTTTAGTGATCCAAATACTATCAGTTAGTTGATTGACAACAAGGAGGCAATCAATAAGATGTAACTAGTACACCAAGAGAAAGGTTGAAGTTATGATGTTGTAATGAAGTACAAGGATCAGCTAAGCCATTGATAAAAAAGTGTGTTGATGACATACTATAAGACACAGAGAATGGGCACACTAAAACATATCAAAGATGTAAGGTTTTTAGCTAAGACATCTATAAAGCCTAAGTAAAGTTCATTAAAGAGAGGGAGCCGAGAAAGCTAGTAGGTGCCGAATAGATTCCTAGTTAAAGCAAAGCAAGTTCAACTTCAAATGCCGAGTAAACTTCAGATGCCGAGTGATACAAAATTTATCAAGTGCTGAGTAAACTTTAGATGCCGAGTGATACAAAATTTATCAAGTGCCGAGTAAACTTCAGATGTCGAGTGATACAGAATTTATCAAGTGCCAAGTGAACTTTAGGTGCCGAGTGATACAATTTTATTTAGGTGCTGAGCTATCCAAAAAATAGATGTCGAGCATCAAAAAACCAATAGTGTCGAGTAACACAGAGGTGCCGAGAACTAGTAAATCAATAATGCCGAGTTGCTGCATTATTTTGAAAATCGAAGATTTTCCAGATCTAAGCCGACAAGGTTGTTATCTAGAAGTTTGTAAATTAAATGGAAGATAAGAATGATGAGCTAGTGGCACAGAACACCATGTAGAACGTTTTTAAAAGATACAACTGATGAAGTTTTTAATAAGAACAAGATATGGGATAGATACATTGTATCCTACCTAATCCATTTGAAACCCTAAAATTGGAGAGGGAGAATTAAGCGGATAAGGAAAATCAAATTTCTATTTAAGGAGACATAAGTTCATGAAGAAGAGATAGAGAGAGGCGGTCAAGCATGAAAGCATAAAATGCTAAAGGAGGTGCTAAGGAGGAAAGAGAGCATAGTTACTCTATTTCAATAAGAAGACCCCAGATATGGATGCATTGGTATGATGAGTAGGAAAACTCAAAGAGATGACGCTTGAGAAGAAGACAAGCAGTTAGAGCTGAAATGATTAAAGCCAAGCAAAAGGATAGAACTGAAATGTGATTTGAAATCTGCAAAGTATGTTGTAAGTTGTATCAGATCAAAAATCCATTATTGTTACTCTCTAGCAATTGTAATAGATAGTTTAAATCCTATGTACTTAGGTTGGTTTAATAAGCATGAGGTAAATCCTTTAACAGGGTGACATTCTAAGTGAATGTTCAAAAGTCCTTTAACCAGGCCCATTCCTAACAATTTGGTGAAATCCTCTAACAAGGTCACATTTAACAGTGTGTTGTAAGCCTTTAACAGGGTAGGCTTTTAATAGGGCATCACTTTAGAAGAGTGAAAATCAAGTAGCATGTTACTGGTGGTTTTTTCCAAATTGGGTTTCCACGTAAATCATTATGTCATGTGTTTATCTTTGCATGTTTATTTACTGTAACTTGCTAATATGATTAATTTAAGTTTGGATGGATGAAAAGTGTATGGATTCATTAAAAGTGAGAAAAAGTATTATTAGGGCATTTGATCCTTGAATAACTGATTCACCCCCCCCCCCCCCCCCCTCAGTTATTCTAAAGAATTCTAAAAAATCTCACTATAGAACTTCTCATTGTAACCAATATAAAATAAAAGTCAAATATTTGAAAATCCAAATGATATTTCCTCAACTCATAAAAATATTATTTATTATTGTGCAATATTTGGATATTATTGCAATATGTAGATATTTTCTAACCATTCACTAATCATACTCAAGTAAGGATTAATAGTAATACTAATAGTAATGGTTGGCTTATAACAAAGCATCTATCAAGCAATGCCAAAAACAAAAAATAATTAAGTATCTAAAATCCTCATTTCATAGTGTCTACTATACTTTACCTAACTAAATCTATTTGATAAAAAATCACAACTTATAAGTTACATACACAAGGTACAATAGTATGCAAGAGTTGAACAAAACTAAGCACTCTAAATTTGATGTTTAACATTATTCACATAGCTAAGTGTAGTAATACTTTCTTCCACTACTAATTATATTATTTGATGATGCAAGGGTCTCACTACACATTGTGTATCAATTTCTAACTCAAGAACACATTAATAGTTGGCTCAAGTCATGGCCACATTAGATGTACAACATCAGTTCTTATTGAAATCCTAATTGGAATTCCTCATCCATGTGGTTCAACTCTAAATAGACTGAAACTAATAAAACCAAAAAAATAAAATTTTAAACCATTGAACAAGATGTTAGTTGGTACAGTTTGGTTTCATTCAGTGGCTATCTAGCCCAGCACTCATTCTTAAAGGAAATGTTATACATAAAGTTATTAGAGCATCTCTCTGCAATTTAATAGATATGGAAAGAGAAGACAACTAGATGGACACCCCAATGCATGTCAAATTTGTTTCCTTTTACCTTCAAGTATGGATTTGAAGAATTCTTACAAGGGTTGAACATTTCCTAGGTGGAAGGAATAACATAGTAGTTTATAGTAATGACCATCCAGAAGAAAATCCATTCTATACTAGTTCACATTGATAATTTTTTCATTCAATGACCTTTCCTGGTCATATAACAACAAAGACCATAAAAATCATTACAATAAGATTATTAATTAAAGGTTAGGAAACTAGAACTTTAGGTTTCATCTATTTCAATCTAAAATGCTAGAAGTAAAGAGTTTCCTGAAGCGCATCGAAAGTAACAATTCACAATCAAAGTATCATTTTGCTTGCAAACTTAAATGTATAAATTTAATAGCAATATTTTCTACTAAGTATTTGGTAATCTCCTCAATGTTTACAATAGGAGATTAATATGTCACTATTTTATACTCTCAGCCAACTATTTTATAGGTACAGTCATTCACACCAGGATTCTTGGTATTAATTATGATAGTAGGAATTTGAGAGTGTTTTCATATTTTCAATGTGAACTAAGTTGTATCAAGGAGATGTTAAATTTTTTTCACAGTCATGGAAATAGTTAATAATTCCATTTCACAAGACCAAATGCTAATGTAATAAGATCTTTGATGCTAAAGAATGGAAGCCTGGACAATATCCTGATTTGGGTCATTTCCTTCCTATGTCTTCCAATTTTCTCCAATGTTGTCTCCCAACTTTCTCTTTTTTTTCACTTCCATATTTATCCTCTCCATTTTTAGCTTCCATCTTTGTCCTCTCAATTTTTTGCTTCCATCTCTATCCTTTCCATTTTTTGAAGCAAAGAAAGATGTAATTTTTGGAAATATAAGAGGAGTAACTGAGAGGGGAGGGGTGAATCAGTTACCACTAAAATAAATCTTAGATCCCTTAGATGTGAGTACAAAATAAACTTTGAAAATTGAACTCTATTGATGCTTGGAAAACATAGAAAAATTTTGATAACTCGATAAACACTAAAAATACTCAAAAAATGCCTAACATGAAAATCTTAAGATATTATCTGAGATTACTATTACTTTAACTTAGGTGCAAACGCATAAGAGAAATAACATGAACACATTTGACAGCAAAATTTAATGTGGAAATTCAATTTGGAATAAATCACCAATTTCGACTAGTTATTGATTTTCACTTATCTAAAGTGAGCCTTGTTAGGAGCTAACCCTATTAAAGGTTACAAAACACACTTTTACGTGTGACCCTATTAGAGGATTTATTCACCTTGTTAGGAGTGGCCTTGTTAGAAGTCTTTGGACAATTCAATAGAAATGCCACCTTGCTAGAGGATTTAAAAATAGTTGTTAAACAAACTATGTTAAGGGATTTAGATCACTATTACAATGGTTAAAGAGTAACAATTAGATGACCTAATTTTTGATGCAACTAAATTGCTGATTACATACTTAAATTCTTGCTTGTATACTTGATCCTTCTTGATCAAATGTATCTTTTCAGCTCCACAAGGATATTCTTCTTATCCTTCTTATTCACTTCCTCTTAGCATCATTAAATCTTCAATTATTTTCCATGCATGCTTCTTTCTAATTCTCAACTTTGACCTTATATTTATATCTTTCATATTGTCAAGTTGGCTAGAATATAACATAGAATAATTAATATTCATCTCCTCAGTCAACTAGAACCAACGAACAATTCAACTGAACTCAATAGATGCCAAAACAAGAAAGTCCTTTATTAGCCAACCTTGCTAGTAGACACTGTCTTTTGAACTAGGCAAACTTTGGAATGCTCGGTAGAGACAAAAAAAATCTTCAATGCCCGAGTGAGCTCAACATACACTAACTAGCAATGATATGACATTTTTTGTAACATCAAAGACAATACATAATTAATAAATTATTCCAGCAATCTTCATCTTTGGCATTAATGGCAACACATGTCATAATGCAATGAAATTTTAAGAGAAAGAATATAGTAAGGAATTATCCTTAGTTTCATTTTGATTCTCATCCATGGGAACTCCCTCTATTAGTGTGAACTCTTCCTTTCATCAGTTTTTCCCTCTATTAGAAAACTTCCCTCTGCCACAACTTCTTCTAATAGTAAACATTTCCTTTGATATTAGACCAAGTTCATTCTCCCTTTTTACATCTCTATCTCCTTTTGTTTACAAAATTTCTACGAGATATGACAACAAACTTCTCCCTCTTTGACATCTCATTCCAAAGACAATATTCAATGAATATCAATGCACCTCAAGTGTTGATTCATTTGCAATATGCCCTTATCAATACTGCACCAATTGATTGATCTTCAACATGCTCTGGTTGATGCATCACTAAACTTCATTTAGTGAGAAATAGATAGGGGAGTGATCCCTACCTTACTTCTTAGCTACAAAAATGAATTCTTAACTAATGGCTTGGTGAATGTCTACAATTTATTCTTTTGTATTCACATATTCCAATCTTACTTCTTTATCTTGTATCAATTCTCTCAAGAAATGATATTTTATAGCAATGTGTTTTGTTTTTGTATACATCACTGGATTCTTTTATATATTGATTATACTAGTGTTATCATTGTATATAAATACTAGATCATTGATCTCTATCTTCCTACCTACCAACAATTGTTTGAACCAAACAATATTAGAACAATTACCACATATTTTTCCTCTACCATGGACTGAGAGATACAACTCTATTTCTTTCTTGTCCAAGACACTAGTCTTTTATCAAGGTAGAATGCTCCACCACTAGTGTTTTTTCTATCATCAACACTTCCTGTCCGATCAACATCTGTGAATACTTTTAAATCCAATTGCCTCCTATTTCTTACCATAGATCATATTCTTTAGTACCTTTTAGATATCTCATGATTCTTTTGATTTCCATCATGTGATTTTCTTTGGGATTTTCTGAGAATTTTGACATCATATTGACCGCTATTGCAATATCAGGCCTTGAATGCACTACACACTACAATTTTCCAATCATTGATTTGTATGTGGTCTGATCTACCTATTTGGAATCATCATTTTTGGAAACCTTATGTTCAATAGACATAGGGGTTCTAAATGGTCTTGAATCTTTCATTCCAAATTTCTTCAATATCTCTTTTATATTTTTAGATTGAGTAATTGTTGGTAAACAGATTTGTTTTTTTCAATTTAACTCTCAAATGCCCAAATGTGAAAGAATGACCCAAAACCAACAGATTTTTGGTGACTCTATTGGGGAGGTGGAAAAGAAGATTAGTGTGGTGTTTTACTTCCTTAGTTTATTATTATCTCTTTTGCTTGGATATTGGTGACTCTATTTTTAATTCTCAGAATTTGTGGTCAAGTAGTTCGATGCTTTCATTTTTAGAATTTGAGTTACCTTCCCTAGGATGGAGGTTGGCAGCTCTGTTGAAGAATATTTCTTGAAATATTTAGAAATTTTAAAAGATTGGATGCTAGCAAGTGATGAAGATGTTTCAGACATCTTTATCCTTATCCTAGGATTCAAAAACACAATTGAAGAAGTTACAAAAGACATGGTGAGAATTGCGAATTGGTTGAAGGCTATTTATGGTTCTTTCCTCATCAAGAAGAAAGCTCATCGAATGAACCCAAAGAATAAGAGCATGCATGTGAAGATCTTCAACAAACTGAAAAAGAAAAGCCTAACATTATCTCATTACATGTGTTGCATGAATAGGAAGAGGAACAACATATACAAGATGACCTTCAAGTAAGTAATGATGGATGTTCTTATAATTTACATTTTCATCTTGATTATTTGAATGAGGAAAAGGTTCATTTTTCTGAGAATAAAGGAAGTTTTAGTTTGAAGTTTGATCCCATTTTAATAGAAAGCAATATTCAAGGTGTATCAGTTCCAGTAGTACGCTATGATAAAATTCCATCATGTCAAATAGATGAAAAATCATTGTTTTCTAACTCTTCCTTTGAGTTTCAAGATGAAAGTATGGTTGAGATTGAAGAAGTTAAAAGGTTACTGCAGTTGGTACCATCCATAACTTCAAAAAACACATTACCTTGTAAAGAAGAGGTTATCTCTTAGCTCTTACCAATTATTGAAGAATGGGATGGTCCTCCGATAGCTTCAGGTTTTGATTCATTAGCCCATGTTTTTTTTTTTTTGGATAGAAAATTTTTAGATTTAATTTGTGAGGAGGATAAGGAAGTTATCTCAGTCAAGGTTTATCCTAAAATTAGAGATGCTTGCTCAAAATTTGATGTTGTCAAGTATGCCAAAAGTCCTCGAAATTATGATAGTCCCATGAGTTTAAATGATAAAGATAACAAAGTGTTTTCTTTGGAGATATTTGAGAAATGTTCTTTTCAATTTGAGTTTGGGAATGGTTTTGAATCTTCCATGCAAAAGGTTAAAGAAAATTTGGAATTCTATGATGAAGCATGACTCTTTGGATATAATACTTTTCTTACAAGATTTCTTCATTTTATTGAGTTGACTTTTAGTATTGATGGGGTCATTAAATTACAGTTGAGATGGGTTATTTCATTGGGACACCATGCATTGTTTTAGAATGGCTCTTTCTTTTCTCAACCAGTTAATGGCCATTTATGAGTTTCATTATGCTTCCCCTCCTTTTGGTGAGGTTTCCTCACCTATTTGTAAATTTATTTTCCTTTCCAAAATTTGGCTTGCCTAGTATAGTTTTCCTTGCCTTGTTGTGTTGTTCAATTTTCTAGTTTTGGTTTTACCTCACTCCCCTCTGCCCTCCTAGGAAGTGGCTCTATGTTTTCCCTCTTTTTTTCTTGATTCTTCATGGGAACACAACCCAAGAACAGAATGGACACAATAGAAAAGGGGAAATTATATTAACTGAGAGAATAAGCTAGTACAAACAGTACAGAGAAAATAAACTTCAAAACATGCCCTAAGGGCTTACAATAGCATAAATCTAGAGATAATTTCTCCTTTCAGTACCTCCTCTCAAACTCCACTCCGAACTGCCTTTTACAATGCCAAAAATCTCCTTAAATAGACCCCGGAGGGTTAAGGACTAGGAGTAAATTCTAGAAAGTGCCAGTAGACATCCACCGACCAAATAGAAGGTTCCAGAAGCTGCATTAGAAGTCAGTGCAAATCTAGACGAATCCAAAAATGGTAACCAAACTTTCGAGAGGCATAACTTTTGAACCGTAGCTCCGATTGATGAATCATTTACATTTTTGGAAAGCTCTCAAAGCGCTCTATAGACCTATGGAAAAGCTTCACTCATCCCCCATTTTTTGGCCCTTTTTGAGGTCATTTAATGCCCCTAACTTGACTTTGAAGCATTCTTAGGAGGTCTCCAAAACCTGAAAAATTGCAATAACTTTCAAACCATGGGGCCTTTTGACCTGGTTCTTTTTCTAGAATGCTCTAAATAACGATTACATTCATCTGGCCAATTTACACCTTCTATTTTACCAGAATGATGGCCCAGTTACATGCTCCTATTTTTTTAGGATTTTCAAACACACTAATACTGGAACTGTGAGAGTTGGAACCTTTATTTGACCCAAATGGGTATCCAAAAATGAAAACACATGAAACAGAAAGTAAATCTAAGTACATTTTTTTTGGGTGACACAGGATTGCCCTTATACCTCTGGATGCTCCTGCATCAATTCTATAGCCCAATGGATAAGGCCTGGTCTATGAAATCTAAGATTCTGGATTCTTTACATACTTTGCAGCACATAATCCCTATTTAGAGCTAGGTATAGGTGAACTTTCACTACACCATTTTTAAATTTTTAAATTTTCCTCCCATCAAAAGAAATTCCCTTAATGTGTTCCCTAATTTTACTAACATGTTCTCATGAAGTTGAATTGGTTTGAAGACCTAGAATGCAACATTCCAAATTCTCTAAGTTTGAGGAATTTAGAATTCAAAGATTAGTCTCATGGTTCAAATTCCTAGAATTAATGCAATTTCCAAGATCAAGTGTCTTTGACATCAGTTTTCAATCAAAGGCTTCTAGATTTTATGATCAAAGGATAATGACTACATATATGTATTCAAATTTCACTTATAACAAAAAAAATGAAAAATGAACTCCGAAGCTGAAATCCCACCAGTGGAGAAGTCAAAGTCTCAATTTCCATCTGAAAAGAGGAAATGCAAAATCTAGATTTTAAATGGATAGGCATGATTTTATAACATCAAGATTACATGTTCAATGAAATTAATGAACCAATTGACACAAAATACTGATCACAATAAAGAAGCAAAAAATTGGATGTTGTAGTCCATTTCCAATTTTCCACCACGACAGAAGCTAAAAGTAATTTTTTCGCTAATGGGCAGTCCCAATTGAAAATCTTGACAGAGGCATTAGAGGAACGGATAATGAAGTTTATTGAATTCAAGTGCATTAGAATTGTCAAAAAAAGGTAGTGGATAGAAGAATCCCAATGGGGAGGTAGAAAATGAGCCTTCTGTTATTCGTACTCAAGAATCAAAATCCTACCAGTGGAGAAATAAAACTCCAAATTCCTACTGGGGTCTTTCAATGAAAAATGTATGTTGAAAATACCAAAGGGAGCCTTTGAATGGAATTATGATAATCCCCATTCAAGAGCAGACTCACACATTTTCCATATGTATTGTATAGTATTCAAAGTTTTATTTGGATGAGATATAATCACACTTTGTGCATCTATTGGAAGATCAAACATTTGAAATTATCTCATCATTTCAACTTGATCCATTTGAAATGGGTTTTCCATCCTTAGTTTCTCATTTTTAGATAACAACAATGTTTATTATTGTCTTGGGACAACATGTGTTATGCCAAAGGAGAACGAACCTAACAAGGGCTGAATTCTTGTATTCACTATTGAAAATGGGGAAATTCAACTTGTTATTGAGAAAAAAATTGTTGGAATATTTAATGCAGTGGTTGTCTTGCCCTTGGAGCCAAACGCCCACCTACCACCTGATGACCAGTAGAATAGACAAAAAACATGAATGCGGTAGGTGAGATTTTCAAATTTGGAAATGAGAGGGAAATTTTTTTTAGGTCAGAAGACAAAAGGAATGTTCTATTCCATTTGACCAGTAGAAGTAGAAGAAGTTGAAGAGCTTATAAGTTGTAGAGCAGAGAAAGAAGGAAAAAGTTGATCAACAAATCATTTGTTGCAGAGATAGAAGGAATTGCTATCGTGCTTGCAGTTGCACGTGCTTCTTCTTGTCGTTCTATAAGTTTGTAGTTTATTGGTTTGTCCTGTTGAAGCATTGATTGCTCTAGACACCATTATATGCATCCATTAGAGCTGCAAGTTTAAAGTTTATTGAAGTTTGAAGTTTTACCTTTTTAGGATTAATTTAGGGTTTTTTGGTTGAAGCCGAATGCTCCTAGATTTTGTAATAGTTTAAATCTCAGTTGAATAGGAAAGTAAGTAGGCATACTTGAATCTATTGTTCTTCCTCTTCTATCCATTGGTTTTTGAGAAACTTGTTTGAAAGGTTAAAGCTTGGATATTTGGTTTTAATGGTGAAAGAATTCACATTAGAATTTTTCTAAGTTATAAATTTTTCTTAGTTGGAGCCGAGCTTTCTCGGCATCCATTGTTGCAAAGAATTTTTTTTTTTTGAGTGCCGAGCTAACTCAACACCTACTACATTTTTCCTTTGTGTGCCAAGCTCACTTGACACCTATTGCCTGTCACTCGACACCATCAAGTGCTGAGCAATCTATGACTCAACACCTTCAAGTGCTGCGAAAAATTGGCACTCAACACCTTCATGTGCCGAGTAGTTTTTTTTAGTGCCGAGAAATTTTTTTAGGTTTAGATTTGTGAGTTTTAAGTTTAATTTATATTTCTCACATGGTATTAGATCTTTGAAGCCCCATATCCAAAGTGAGTTAGGGAAATTTTTTTTGAGATATTTGACATGGTAGGAGATGCAGGAAAGATATGGCAAAAATGATCTATGGGAGTTTTTAGTTAATGGGTTTAATGATGTGACAGACTCAACTCAGTATGCTATACTCACAAATGCACAAAAGAGTCATTTGAAAGAGTCAAGGAGGAAAGATGCAAAGGCATTAAGTTTGATTGAAGCAATAATGACAGAGACAATATTCCCAAATATTGCAGTAGAAAATTATGCAAAGGAAGCTTGGGATATCCTTGAGATGAACCTCAAGGGGACTCATAAATTCTATAATATAAAGCTACAAAATATAAGGAGGGAGTTTGAGAACCTTCAGATGAAGGAAAATGAATTAGTTCTAGATTTAAGTTCAAAGACCTCCAATGTGATTAATCAATTGAAATGAAATGGAGAAGACTATCAAGAGAAGAGGATAGTGGAAAAGATATTGAGGAACTTACCTCATAAATATGACAATTTTGTCATGACCACAGAAGAGGCAAAATACCTTGCTATTTTGACAATGGATGAGTTAATGGGTACACTTCAAACCCATGAGCATAGGATCAATAGATCTATATCTTCTTCTTCCCAAGAGAAAAGATTCAAGGCTTAGTCAAATCCAAGAGGAAGAAATGGCTCAAGAAAAAACTCCAGAGGTAGAGGCCGAGGTAATGGAGGATAAAGAAATGCTATAGCAGAAAGCTTAGAAAGAGCAGATGGAGCAAATAGCTCACAACATACTTCAAAAGGAGGTAAGAAAAACTATAACTCAAATAAGAGTAATGTAGAATGCTACTACTATCATAAATATGGGCATTATGCAAGTGAATGCTAGAAGAACAAAAATGATCAGTCAGGTAAAGCAAATGTGGCTGATGTGAACATGGGAAGTTGAAACAATGCCATCGCCTTCATCATGTGTAATGTTGGTGAAGAAGGAAGCCCTAAGGTTTGGTAGCTCGACAATGGATGTAGCAACCACATGACTAGTAATGAAACCTTTTTTTCATTCATTGACAAGAGTTTCAAATCTGAGATTAAAATGGGTAACAATGGAACCCTACTAGTTATGGGCAAAGGATCTATTATGGTTCGCACCAAGAAAGGTGAGAAGAAGGAAATACAAAATGTGTATTTTTCCCCTGGTATGAAGCACAATTTGATGAGCATTACTTAGCTCACTCAAAATGGATACAAAGTGCTGATGGAGAATGACATGTCTATCATTCATGATAAGGATGGGAGCAAGAACTTACTTGCAGTAGTTCAAATGACAAAGAACAAAATGTTTCCCTTGAGGATAGAGACATGTTTCTCAGCTCAAGTTGGTGTTGCACCTCCCAGACAATTAGCTCTAAGGAGTGTGATTGAAGACCCCTCACGACTATGGCACCTCAGGTATGGTCATCTTGGCTATGTTGGTTTAATTTTGTTATCAAATAAAAGAATGGTAGATGGTTTGCCATGTATAAGAAATTCATGTGATAAGTATGAGGCTTGTATTTTGGGTAAGCAACATAGGCTTTCTTTTAATTCTAGAAATTCTAGGAGGGCTAGATTTCATTAGAATTAGTGCATACTGACTTACTTGGTCCTATGCAAGTTACTTCCATTGGGGGGAGTACTTATTTTATGACATTTATAGATGATTTTAGTCGTAGGACATGCGTGTATTTCTTAAACAACAAATCTGAAGCATTTGATAAATTTGTAGAATTTAAAGCCCAAACTAAAAGAGAATGTGTACATTATATCATGACCCTAAGATCAGATAGAGGAGGGGAGTATACCTCCAATTCTTTTGTAAACTTTTGCAGGAAAGATGGCATAAAGAAAGAGATCATGGCTAGCTATACAACACAATAGAATGGAGTGGCTGAAAGAAAGAATAGGACCATTGTTGAAATGGCAAGGAGCATGATGAAAGAGAAAGGTCTCCCAACTGAATTTTGGGGAGAGGCTATGGTAACAGCAATTTACCTAATTAATAGGTATCCTAAAAAGGAAGTCCGTGACAAAATTCCAATGGAAGCATGGTCATGATGAAGATGGACAATTGAACACCTAAGGGTGTTTGGATGTGTTACATATGCACATGTGCCTAAAGAGAAAAGGTAGAAATTGGATGAAAAGGTGTAAAGTGCATCTTCATAGGGTACAACTAAGAATCAAAGGCATACAGATTGTATGACCCATTGAACAACAAGATAACTCTTTCAAGAGATGTGGAATTTCTTGAAAATTAGTCTTGGTATGGATCGATTGATGAGTCACCAAGAACTTCTAGTAAAGTACCAATTATGAGTGAAGAGGATGTTGATGAAAAGCAAGAAGAAGGAGCAAAGAGAAGAAAAGGAAAGCAACCTCAGTCATTTCCAAGCTCCTCTAGGCATGACTGAGTGTCAGTGCCGAGTACCAGTGAAGACTGAGCTAGTTGGCAAAGCAGCAGTAGTGAAGATTATGATCCCACACTCTCCTCCCTATTACCAAGAAAGACCAATAGTCTTAGGGAGATATACTAAGATGAAATATGAAGCATATGATGAGAGTGTTAATTTTTCATTATTTTCTCATAGTGATCCAATATATTTTGAAGAAGTTGTTAAGGAGAAGAAATGGTGTAAGGCCATGGATGAGGAAAAAGATGCTATAGAAAGAAATGAGACATGGGAGCTACTGAATTGCCTCCCAAGAAGCAACTGATTGGAGTGAAATGGGTCTATAAGACCAAATACAATGCTGAAGGCAAGATTGATAGGCATAAGGCAAGGCTCAAAGTCAAGGGAAACAAACTATACGTGCTATCATAGCAATTGTAGCTCAACACAAGTCGAAGGTATTTCAAATGGATGTGAAGTCTGCCTTCCTAAATGGTGTATTGAAAGAAGAAGTATATGTGGAGCAACCACATGGTTATGAAGTTGTAGGTGAAGAGAACAAGGTATATAGATTGAAGAGAGCTCTTTATGGGCTCAAGCAAGCTCCAAGGGCATGGTACAGTAGGATTGACTCATATTTGATGAGCAATGGCTTTAGCAAAAGCAATGGTGAGCCAACTCTCTACATTAAGGCAACAAATGGAAATGTGTTAAATATTATCTTATATGTAGATGATTTAATTTTTACTAGTAAGTATAAGGCTCTAATTGGTGAGTTCAAAGAGGCAATGAAAAATGAATTTGAGATGATAGACCTAGGCCTCTTGAAATACTTTATAGGCATAGAAGTGAAACAAATGCATGATGGCATCTTCATCTCTTAAGGAAAATATGCAGGATAGATCTTGGAGAGATTTAAAATGTAGAACAGTAAGGCAGCCCCCACACCCACATTAGTAGGTCTAAAGTTGAGCAAAGAAGACAATAGTAAAAGAGTGGATCCAATGCTATACAAGAGTATGGTTGGAAGTTTGATGTATTTAACTACAACTCAACCAGACTTAATGCATGTAGTAAGTCTGATTTTCAGATTTATGGAAACACTAAGGGATTCCCATTAGCAAGAAGGAAAAAGGATCCTAAGGTATGTGAAAGGTACCAAGGGATTTGAGATTTTTTATACTACAAATGATGATTTCAAGTTGGTTGGTTATATAGATAGTGATTGGGCTAGAAGTTTAGATGATAGAAAGAGCACTTCCAGATACATGTTTCATATGGGATCGAGTGCAATTTCATGGGCATCCAAGAAGTAACCTATTGTTGCTCAATCTATAGCAGAGGCTGAATACATAGCAAAAAATGCAGTAGCATGTTAGGCAATTTGGCTAAGGAGGATCTTGACATATTTGAATGAAAGGCAAGAGGATGGAACCACAATTTATTATGACAACATCTCATCAATTGCATTGTACAAGAATCTAGTCTTCCATGGGAGAAGCAAACATATTGAGATCTGATATCACTTCATCAGAGATTTGGTGGAGAATGGGGATATCAAAATGGAATTTTGTAGGTCTAAGCAGCAGCTAGCAGACATATTTACAAAGCCATTAGGAATTGGAACTTTTTTACACCTAAGAGAGTGTCTTGGTGTAGTTGATGTGGATCAACTGTGATCCTTGTTTTTGTTTTTCTCGAGACAAAAGGGGAGTGTTGGAATATTTAATGCGGTGGTTATCTTGCCCCTAGAGCCAAATTCCCACCTACCACCTGACGACTAGCAGAACAGACAGAAAACATGAATGCGGTAGGTGAGATTTTCAAATTTGGAAATGAGAGGGAAAAACAGTTTAGGTCAGAAGACAAATAGAATGTTCTATTCCATTTGACCAGTAGAAGTAGAAGAAGTTGAATAGCTTAGAAGTTTCAGAGTAGAGAAATAAGAAAAAAGTTGATTAGTAGATCAGTTGTTGCTGAGACAGAAGGAATCGGTGTTGTGCTTGCAGTTGCACGTGCTTCTTCCTGTTGTTCTATAAGTTTGTAATTTATTGTTTTGTCCTGTTGAAGTAGTGATTGCTCCAGGCACCATTGTATGCATCCATTAGAGCTGCAAGTTTAATGTTTATTGAAGTTTGAAGTTTTACCTTTTTAGGGGTAATTTAGGGTTTTCTGGTTGAAGCCGAATGTTCCTAGGTTTTGTAATAGTTTAAATCTCATTTGAATAGGAAAGCAAGTAGGCATACTTGAATCTATGTTTCTTCCTCTTCTATCCATTATTTTTTGAGAAACTTGTTTGAAAGGTTAAAGCTTGGATCCTAGGTTTTAATGGTGAAAGCATTCACTATAGAATTTTTCTAAGTTATAATTTTTCCTCAGTTGGAGCCGAGCTTACTCGGCATCCATTGTTGCTGAGAAATTTTTTTTCTTTGAGTGCTGAGCTAACTCAATACCTACTACATTTTACTTTTGTGTGTTGAGGTCACTTGACACCTATTTCCTGTCACTATGCACCATTAAGTGTCGACCAATCTATGACTCGGCACCTTCAAGTGCCGAGCAAAATTGGCACTTGACACCTTCATGTGTCGAGCAATTTTTTTTAGTGCCGAGAAATTTTTTTAGGTTTAGAGTTGTGAGTTTTAATTTTAATTTATATTTCTCACATGGTATCAGAGCTTTGAAGCCCCATATTCAAAGTGAGTTAGGGAAATTTTTTCTGGGATATTTGATATGGTAGGAGATGCAGGAAAGATATGGCAACAACCACCACCATTCAATGGACAAAACTATGATACATGGGCAAAGAAAATGAAAATCATAATGGTTTCATATGATTTGTGGGAGTTTTTAGTTAATGGGTTCAATGATGTGATAGACCCAACTCAGTATGATGCACTCACAAATGCACAAAAGACTCATTTGAAAGAGTCAATGAGGAAAGATGCAAAGGTATTAAGTTTGATTGAAGCAGCAATGACAGAGACAGTATTCGCAAAGATTGCAGCAAAAAATTATGCAAAGGAAGCTTGGGATATCCTTGAGATGAATTTCAAAGAGATTGATAAAGTCTGTATTGTAAAGCTACAGAATATAAGGAGGGAGTTTGAGAACCTTCAGATGAAGAAAAATGAATTAGCTATAGATTTTAGTTCAAAGACCTCCAATGTGACTAATCAATTGAAATCAAATGGAGAAGAATATCAAGAGTAGAGGATAGTGGAAAAGATATTGAGAAGCTTACCTCATAAATATGACAATTTGGTCATGACCATAGAAGAGGCAAAATACCTTGCTATTTTGACAATGGATGAGTTAATGGGTACACTTCAAACCCATGAGCATAGGATCAATAGATCTGTATCTTCTTCTTCCCAAGAGAAAGCATTCAAGGCTCAATAAAATCCAAGAGGAAGAAATGGCTCAGGAAAAAACTCCAGAGGTAGAGGCCGAGGTAATGGAGGACAAAGGAATGCTACAATAGAAATCTTAGGAAGAGCAGATGGAGCAAGTAGCTCACAACATACTTCAAGAGGAGGTAAGAAAAACTATAACTCAAATAAGAGTACTGTAGAATGCTACTACTATCATAACTATGGTCATTATGGAAGTGAATGCTAGAAGAACCAAAATGATCAGTCAGGACAAGCAAATGTGGCTAATGTGAACATGGGAAGTGGAAACAATGCCACTGCCTTCATCATTTGTAATGCTGGTGAAGAAGGAAGCCCTGAGGTTTGGTAGCTCGACAGTAGATGTAGCAATCACATGACTAGTAATGAAACCTTGTTTTCATTCATTGACAAGAGTTTCAAATCTAAGATTAAAATGGGTAACAATGGAACCCTACTAGTTGTGGGCAAAGGATCTATTATGGTCCACACCAAGAAAGGTGAGAAGAAGGAAATACAAAATGTGTATTTTGCCCCTGGTATGAAGCACACTTTGATGAGCATTGGTTAGCTCATTCAAAATGGATATAAAGTGCTAATGGAGAATGATGCATGTGTCATTCATAAAAAGGATGGGAGCGACAACTTACTTGCAGTAGTTCAAATGACAAAGAAAAAAATGTTTCCCTTGAGGATAGAGATATGTTTCTCAGCTCAAGTTGGTGTTGCACCTCCCAGACAATTAGCTCTAAGGAGTGTGATTGAAGACCCCTCACAACTATGGCACCTCAGGTATGGTCATCTTGGCTATGTTGGTTTAAATTTTTTATCAAATAAAAGAATGGTAGATGGTTTTCCACGTATAGGAAATTCATGTGACAAGTGTGAGGCTTATATTTTGGGTAAGCAACATAGGCTTCCATTTAATTTTGGAAATTCTAGGAGGGCTAGATATCCATTAGAATTAGTGCATACTGACCTAGTTGGTCCTATGCAAGTAACTTCCATTGGGGGGAGTACTTATTTTATGACATTTATAGATGATTTCAGTCGTAGGACATGGGTGTATTTCTTAAAGAAGAAATATGAAACATTTGATAAATTTGTAGAATTTAAAGCCCAGATTGAAAGAGAATGTGGACATTATATCAAGGTCCTAAGATTAGATAGAGGAGGGGAGTATACCTCCAATTCTTTTGTAAAATTTTGAAGGAAACATGGCATAAAGGAAGAGCTCATAGCCAGCTATACACCACAACAAAATGGAGTGGCTGAAAGAAAGAATAGGACCATTGTTGAAATGACAAGGAGCATGATGAAAGAGAAACATCTCCCAACAAAATTTTGGGGAGAGGCTATGGCAACAGTAGTTTACCTAATTAGTAGGTGTCCTAAAAAGGTAATCCATGAAAGAATTCCAATGGAATCATGGTCACAAGGAAGATGGATAGTTGAACACCTAAGGGTGTTTGGATGTGTTGCATATGAACATGTGGATAAAGAGTAAAGGCAAAAATTGGATGAAAAAGGAGTGAAGTGCATCTTCACAGGGTACAGCTCAAAATCAAAGGCATACATATTGTATGACCCATTGAACAACAAGATGACTCTTTCAAGAGATGTGGAACTTCTTGAAAATTAGTCTTGGTATGGATCGATTGATGGGTCACTAAGAACTTCTAGTAAAGTACCAATTATGAGTGAAGAGGATGTTGATGAACAGAAAGAAGAAGGAGCAAAGAGAAGAAAAGGCAAGCAGCCTTAGTCATTGCCGAGCTCCTCTAGGCATGATCGAGTGTCAGTGCCGAGTACCAGTGAAGATTAAGCTAGTTAGTAAAGTAGCAACAGTGAAGATTCTAATCCCACACTCTCCTCCCTATTACTAATAAAGACCAAGAGTCTTAGGGAGATATATTAAGATGAAATATGAAGCATATGATGTGAGTGTTAATTTTGCATTATTTTCTCATAGTGATCCAATATATTTTGAAGAAACTGTTAAGGAGAAGAATTGGTGTAAGGCCATGGATGAGGAAATAAATGCTATAGAAAGAAATGAGACATGGGAGCTAACTGAATTGCCTCTCAAGAAGCAAGTGATTGGACTGAAATGGGTCTATAAGACAAAATGCAATGCTGAAGGCAAGATTGATAGGGATAAGGCAAGGCTAGTAGTCAGGGACTATAAATAGCAGTATGGAAGAGGCTATGATGAGACATATGCCCTTGTTGCAAGAATGGAAATTGTGTGTGCTATCATAGCAATTGCAGCTCAACACAAGTGGAAGGTATTTCAAATGGATGTGAAGTTTGCCTTCCTAAATGGTGTATTGAAAGAAGAAGTATATGCGGAGTACCATCGTGGTTATGAAGTTGCAGGTGAAGAGAACAAAGTATATAGATTGAAGAGAGCTCTTTATGGGCTCAAGCAAGCTCCAAGGGCATGGTATAGTAGGATTGACTCATATTTGATGAGAAATGGCTTTAGCAAAAGTAACAGTGAGCCAACTCTCTACATCAAGGTAGCGAATGGAAATGTGTTAATTATTGTCTTGTATGTAGATGATTTAATTTTTACTGGTAATGACAAGCCTCTAATTGGTGAATTCAAAGAGACAATGAAAAATAAATTTGAGATGACAGACCTAGGCCTCTTGAAATGCTTTCTAGGCATAGAAGTAAAACAAATGCATGATGGCATCTTCATCTCTCAAGGAAAATATGTAGGGCAGATCTTGGAGAGATTTAAAATGTAGAATAGTATGGCAGCCCCCACACCAATAGTAGTAGTTCTGAAGTTGAGCAAAGAAGACAACAGAAAAAGAGTGGATCCAATGCTATACAAGAGTATGGTTGGAAGTTTGATGTATTTAACTGCAACTCAGCCAGACTTAATGCATGCAGTAAGTCTAATTTCTAGATTTATGGAAACACTAAGGGATTCCCATTAGCAAGCAGGAAAAAGGATCCTAAGGTATGTGAAAGGTACCAAGGGATTTGGGATTTTGTATACTGCAAATGATGATTTCAAGTTGGTTGGTTATACAGATAGTGATTGGACTAGAAGTTTAGATGATAGGAAGAGCACTTCCAGATACATGTTTCATATGGGATCGAGTGAAATTTCATGGGCATCCAAGAAGGAAGCTATTGTTGCTCAATCTATAGCAGAGGCTAAATACGTAGCAGCAAATGCAGTAGCATGTCAGGCAATTTGGCTAAGGAGGATCTTGACAAATTTGAATGAAAGCCAAGAGGATGGAACCACAATTTATTGTGACAACATCTTATCAATTGCATTGTCCAAGAATCCAGTCTTCCATGGGAGAAGCAAACATATTGAGATCAGATATCACTTAATCAAAGAGTTGGTGGAGAATGGGCATATCATAATGGAATTTTGTATGCCTAAGTAGCAGCTAGTAGACATATTTACAAAGCCATTAGGCATTGGAACTTTTCTACACCTAAGAGAGTGTCTTGGTGTAGTTGATGTGGATCAGCTATGATCCTTATTTTTGTTTGCCTTGAGATAAAAGGGGAGTGTTGGAATATTTACTATAGTGGTTGTCTTGCCCCTGCAGCCAAATGCCCATCTACCACCTAATGACTATCAGAACAGACAGAAAACATGAATGCTGTAGGTGAGATTTTCAAATTTGGAAATGAGAGGGAAAAATGTTTTAGGTCAGAAGACAAAAGGAATGTTCTATTCCAATCGACCAATAGAAGTAGAAGAAGTTGAAGAGCTTAGAAGTTGCAAAGTAGAGAAATAAGGAAAATGTTGATTAGCAGATCAGTTGTTGTTGAGATAGAAGGAATCAGTGTCATGCTTGCAATTGCACGTGCTTCTTCCTATCATTTTGTAAGTTTGTAGTTTATTGGTTTGTCATGTTGAAGCAATGATTGCTCCAAGCTATAGCCATTAGAGCTACAAGTTTAAATTTTATTAAAGTTTGAAGTTTTACCTTTTTAGGGTTAATTTAGGGTTTTCTGGTTGAAGCCGAATGCTCCCAGATTTTGTAATAGTTTAAATCTCAATTGAATAGGAAAGGAAGTAGGCATACTTGAATCTATTTTTCTTCCTCTTCTATCCATTGTTTTTTGAGAAACTTGTTTGAAAGGTTAAAACTTGGCTCTCTAGTTTTAATGGTGAAAGCATTCATGTTAGATTTTTTCTAAGTTATAATTTTTTGTTAGTTGGAGCCGAGCTTACTCGGCATCCATTGCTGCCGAGCAATTTTTTTTCTTTGAATGCCAAGCTAACTCGACACCTACTGCATTTTTCCTTTGTGTGCCAAGCTCACTCGACACCTGTTGCCTGTCACTCAACACCATCAAGTGCCGAGCAATCTGTGACTCAGCACCTTCAAGTGTCGAGAAAAACTAGCACTCAGCACCTTCAAGTTTCAAGTAAAACTGGCACTCGACACCTTCATGTGTCGAGCAATTTTTCTTTAGTGTCGAACCAAATTTTTAGGTTTAGAGTTGTGAGTTTTAAGTTTAATTTATATTTCTCATAGAAATAAAGGGTGTCATTTACAATTTGAATGCATTTAATGGAAAATTACTTGTAGGCATTGACCAAAAGTTTTAGTTATACAAATGGATGCTCCACAATAATGGTTCACATGAGCGGTAGTCAGAATGTGGACACCACTATCATATACTAACATTGTATGTTCAGTTCCGTGGAGATTTTATTGTGGTTGGTGATTTGATGAAATATCTCTCTTTACCTATATACAAGCATGAGGAAGGTGCTATCAAGGAGAGAGCTCCTAACTATAATGAAAATTGGATGAATTAGCCTGAGTTATTGGGAGAGTACCATGAAAGACCACGAAAAACCCATAGCATCACAAATATGACTAAGCTCTATTCACACACAATATGCATTGGTGCTCCTCCTGTAATGCCATTAGCATCCATGGAGCCAATAAATGAATAGATAGATAATAATGGAAAATCCATGATGCAGACTAGAAGTGTTTCAGAGCCTAACTTCATTAGAAGTCCCCAAAAGAACCAGTTGAACTTTCCAAGTTTAAAGGTGAAATCCTCTCCATCTGAAACTCAGGGAAGTGTAGCAACTTCTAGTGGAAAACACTATGTTGGTCACTTTGGTTCTAACATTTTTCAACTATTTTTGGAGGATTTGAATTGAATTCTGGGGTTGATTATCTTGTAATGTTGTGGTAGGCTTTAAAGCTATCGTTTGGATTTGGATCAACATTAATCCAGAGTTTATCAAAAAGAATCTTGTTTATTTTAAAATTAGCATAGCATTTCAAATTCATAACAAAAGGAATGGTAGCAATAAGAATTTTAAAGGTCAAACCTATCCAATCTCAATGTAAGGCTATTCATTGTGATGGCACTAATCATGAAGATGAAGTCATTGATGGAAGAGTAGAGAAACTATGAAGAGGGCCTTTGTAGGTGCAGGAGCTCGAGTACTATTCTACCCAACACTTTTATATAATGTTGTCTGTAATAAGCTTCAACCATAGTTTTGATGGTGGGATTAGATTGATTAGTGTCTCATTTTAGGTGTTGTTCCATTTCACAAAGATGTGCATCACCTTAAAGACCTAGGTGTAGAAGCTGTTGTTACTCTTAATGAGTCATATGAAACTTTGGTGCCATCCTCTATGTACCAAGATGAAGGTATCAAACACCTAAAAATTCCCACTAGAGATTATCTTTTTGCTCCATCATTTGAAGATATTTTTCAAGCTGTAGAATTTATTCATGAGCATGTGATAATGGGCAAAACAAACTATGTCCATTGTAAAGCTAGCCGAGGTCGCAGTACAACTATTGTTCTATGTTATCTAGTAGCACACAAAGGAATGGATCCTGTTGATGCATGTGTGTATGTGAGATCAAAAAGATCGAGAGTTTTATTATCACATTCTCAATGGTAGATAGTTTAGGAGTATATTACCAAAAGCTACATGGCAATAGTTCAAAGAACCTCCAATTTCCTATGTTGTTTGATGCTAATTATGAAGATTCGGCTGTGTTTGTTACTAATTATGATTTAGATGGATACAAAAGTAGTGAGGAAATTTCTATTGTGGAAAAAGAGTTTATAAAAATTACAAAAGCTTAAGATATAATGGCTTGCATAGATTGTGAAAAGATTCTATGCAATGGCAGGTGCTTACAAAACCTTCACTGCATTATAGTTTTTAAAAGAGTTTTAGGCAAAGGGTAACACAAATATGATAATATCTAATTCAAAGGATAATTTCAAAATTTTTGTAGTCTATTTTTTTTTCAAATGGCAGAGCATTACAGACCATTCCTATTTTGAAAATGAAGAGTTGAGGAATCCCAATAGTACCAATATTCATAAGATTGTTACAAACTTTGGGGAATCCTTTGGATTAAACCCAAAAAGAGTGATTCCATTAAAATGGTCAAGGTAT
This sequence comes from Cupressus sempervirens, assembly GCA_028749045.1. Lineage (NCBI taxonomy): Eukaryota > Viridiplantae > Streptophyta > Pinopsida > Cupressales > Cupressaceae > Cupressus > Cupressus sempervirens. The sequence continues at coordinate 90,786,908 of CM053788.1, forward strand.
TGAAGTTAAAGGAGTGGGATTCAAAAAGATTGAAAATAGATTATCATTAGTAAATGATTAAATACTTGGATTAGAAAGGATCAGTTATTTTGGTGACTGAAGGGTTACAGTCAGAAATGGACAAGTTAAATAGGAATTTGATAGAAGTCATAGGGGGTCTTCTTTTCTAGGAAAAGTAGGCATTTCTAGAGTAGAGAGGAGGGCATTTCATTTTTTTAATTTTGGTTTATGCATTGGGGATTGATAATCAATTTTTGTAACAGATTTGGCTGAGATTGCGAGCAAATGTAGTAAGAATGTTGTGTTTTTTGTGTTTAAAAAAAGAAAGCTTTTGTTATGAGTTATAGTATTTGAGCATCACTTTTTTTGATTACTTTCAATTAGAGTATTGTTATAATTAGTTTTGAGAACTTTCTTGCATTCTTAAACTAAATGGTGAATCGGTGATAGATCGGAGTAATGTCATTCATTCTTGTTGTAAATATTAGTATGTTTAATCTTCATTTTCATTTCATGTCATTGCATTTGCATAATCAGCAACATCATTGCATTACCAATGTCGAGAAGTCATAGGAATTGTGGGTTCTTGGTATTGGCTAGGTTTAGGGACTAAAATCTACCTAAGTTAGTTATGTCTAGGACTGGCTTGGTTTTCCTCTTTCATTCTTGGGTTAAGAACGTACCTAATTAGTTTAGGAACAAACAAGCTTCATTAAATATCATTCAAAAAGGGAGCTATACCTTTTGATTCAAAGGAAATCTATCAACCTGATGATAGATTATCCAATTGTTGGTGTCAGGTTGTTCTTTTAGATTTGGGCATTTGAGAGTTAAATTGAAAAGAACAAATCTATTTACCAATAGTAATGTGTTAGGATTAAACCATGGACATAAATAAAAATTAAATGCAAATATAACCAATAACAGAAAATAATAGATCACATAGAAAAATAAAACAAGACACCAAGATTTAACATGGTTCACCCAATCCCTGGGCTACGTCCACCAAACAACAAGTCCAATATTATTATGATCTAGTGATTATAACCTAAATAGAACCTATAATCCCTTATAGCTCAATACTATTGCAAGAACCAATTTTGCATCACAACAAAAATGAAACAATCCCTAACCGTAAGAACTTTTATACAAGTATTTTTACCGCTTTAGGGTTATAATTAATAATTACATGTCAACCCAAAAAATATCGATAAAATAGGGCCCAATTCTTTTTTTTTTGAGGCAATGCCTCGAGCCCCAAAGAATTTATGAAGTATGTACAGTACTTTCCTGATCAGTCACCACAATCTAACATAATGTAGATACCATCTTTCTTCTGTTGGACCTCCAATCCAACAAAGAATTTTATCTCTCCAAACATAGACATTTCAAATTCTTTACTCATTTCTTCTGAAAATGTCTTGCACAAGTCATCATTCCTTATGAATAGAGTGTCATCCATTAATATTTCTACCAACACAATCTTTTTTTCTGATCCTTCTTTGATATACAAACTACTATTATCATTTTTTATTTGAAAACCAATCTATATCAAGTAGTTATGAAGTCTTTCATACCAAACTCTAGGAGCTTGCTTGAGACCATATAATGCCTTGTGTAATTTGTAGACCATGTCTCTTTTTCTAGGATCTATAAAACCTTTAGGTTGTTCAATGTAGATTTCCTCATCAAAAAATCCATTCAAAAATGTAGATTTTATATCCATTTCATAAACTTTGAAACCTTTGTGAGCTGCATATGCTAGTAAAGTTCTAACACCTTCTAACATTACAATAGGAGCAAAAGTTTCACCATAATCAATACCTTCTTCTTGAGAATAGCCTTTACATAATTAACTTGCTTAATTTCTAGAAACTTCTCCATCTCAATTTAGCTTATTACTAAATACCCACTTTGTGCCAATTACATTTTTATCATTGGATCTAAGAACAAGAGTCCAAGTTTTGGTCTTCTCTATTTGTTCTATTTCCTCATTCATTGCTTCAATCCAACTTTCATTATCTGAAGCATATTTGATATTTCTTTGTTCAAATTCAGCAACTAAACATGTACCTTTCAATTTGTTTCTTGTCACTATTCCATTTGACTTATCTCTAATGATATAATTAGGTGCATGATACCTTCTAACATATCTTAGTAACATAGGTTCTGTGGATTTGGAATTTTTTTTACTAATTTATTCATCAACTTCAATATTAATCTTGGGTTCCACCATCTATGACTTGGGTCCATCAGACTCAGTTTTCTCTAGCAATAACTCAGTAGCTTCTTACTACAACCTGGGTCCTTCAGACTATGACTTAGGTTACATTGATTGCAACTCGATAGCTATTGGAGATTTTGGGGACTCAGGAGGTAAAGCCTCCTCTCTACCAAATAGATTTGGTAGGGTATCAAGTTCATAGTAAATAAATCTTCTATAATCTTTACGCTCTTTGTTACTTTCTTCTTCACTCTTTTCTGCAAACTCATCAATTCTCACATGTGCACTTCCTATGATTTTACGAGTGGATAAATTAAAACATTTGTATGCTTTACTTCTATAGGAATATCCTAAGAATATGCCTTCATCACCTTTGACATCAAATTTACCTTGCCTAGATTGTTTCAAGATATAACATTTGTTGCCAAATACTTTCAAGTAAATTACATTAGATTTGTAACCATACCATGGTTCATAAGAAGTTTCATTTGAGTCTTTCTTTAGCTATACTCTATTTAAGGTATGCACTGTAGTGCCAATTGCTTCCTTCCAGGATTTGATTGCAACAATCTTTTCTATCTTTAGTGTTCTTCCACAATCTATGATGGATCTATTCCTTCTTTCAGCTATACCATTCTACCGAGGTGTACCTGGGGTTGATACTTGTCTTTTAATTCCTTTTTTAATGCAAAATTTATTGAATTTATTCGAGATGAATTCACCACCTCTTTGATCTCAAATATTAGAACTTCTTTCTAGTTTCTTTTTCTACTCTTGCTAGATACCACTTGAATTTTTGAAAAGTTTTATATTTTTCTTTTAGATACATTATAGTCATCATTCTAGAATAGTTATCATAGAAAAGAATGAAAAACTTATCTCCATTGTAACTCTCTATTCCAATAGGTCCACATAAGTCTGTATGAACAAGTTCTAAGGCTTCTTCAAAATGATAGTTCGTTCTTTTGAACCCAATCTTTCCCATCTTACCAATTTGAGAGTTTTTGCATAGACCCATATCAGGTTTCCTTAAGCTAGTAATACCTCTTACTCTTCTATTTTTTCTTATCTTAACTAGATTATTATAGTTTACATGACATAATCTCTTGTGCCATAACCAATTTTATTCTATTTCATCAATAAAACATGAATTTTCACCGAGATCTAGATAGAATAGGTTATCTTTTGTTTGTTTGTCAAACCCAACTAGATTTCCTTTTCCATCCAGCAGTTTGGCCTTCCCAATCATAAATTCTACCTCGAATCCAATGTTATTCAAGTATGCCACACTCAATAGATTTTGCTTTAGTCTTTCAACCCAATAAGCATTATCACATACAAGTTCATTGGCTAATGAGATTCATCCTTTTCCTTTTATGCAACAAGGTTCATTGTTTTCAAATCTCACACTACCACCATCATAATGTTCCACGTGTTCAAACATTGTTTTTTCTCCATTCATATGATGTGAGTAGCCACTATCAATAATCCATGTATTATTTTTGCTAATATGATAAATTAATCTCATCTTCTCTCCTTTATCATCATATTCATCTTTTACAACAATAAATACCATTTCATCTTCACTCTTATTAGAATCTTTAGCCATAAAACAAGATTTCTTACCTTTGTCCTTGTAATCCTTGTATTTTTTGAATTCCTTCTTGCCTTTTTACTTATTAATTTTCTTTTCATCCTTGTTTTCTCTATTTGGGCACCTTGTAGCTATGTGACCAATTTCTTCACAAGAAAAGTAGATTAGAGGAATCTTACCTTTGTATTTTTCTCTACCTTTGGAATATTTCCTTGCAAGTAGGGCTTCAACAACTTCAAGATCACTGCTTGAACTTTCTTTTTCATCTTCACTTTTTGATTGATTGGCCTTTGATTTTTTACCTCTTTTCTAGAGTGAAAGTTTGGCTTCAAATGCAAACTCAATACCTTTGGAACTAGGAACATAGTTTTCATAGTTATCTAACTCAAAATCTGTCAATCTTCCAACTAGAGTATCCAAAGTTATATTGCTATTTGGATCACATCCCATCCCTTGAGTAGCAGAAAATCTAATTGTATTGATAGGAAGAAGGATTCTGAGTACCTTGCTTACAACTATTTTTTCATCAATGTCTCCTCCAAAAGCTTTGATTGCACTCACACTTGCTTTGATTCTTTCCACGTATTTTGCAATTTTGTCATCTTCGCTCATCTTCAACTGATCAAATTATCCTCTAAGACTTTCTACTTTAGCTCTTCTTACATTTTCATCTACTCCATATAGGGATTTTAGTTTGATACACATATCATGAGATGTAGTACAACTTTTGACTTCATCAAATTCAATATAATTAAGAGCAGATACAATGTCAATCATCACGATATTATAATTTTCCTTTTCAACAATATCTTCAACTGATAATGTTCCAATGGGAGTCCTGTATTTAGTATCAAGATACTTACAACATGAATTATTGATAGTTTCCAAATGTAACCTCATAAGTCCTTTCCATGCTACAAAATTGTCTTAGCTCAATTTGGAAATCTCTCTTTTGTAAGACATCCTGATCTTTAGCTTAGGTCCTTGAAACTTTCTCTGCAAGCACCAAAAGCTCTGATACCAATTGTTAGAAATATAAGAGGAGTAATTGAGTGGTGAGGGGTGAATCAATTACTAGTACAATAAATCCCAGATCCCTTAGATTTCAATACAAAATAAAATCTAAAAACTAAACTCTGTTGATGCTTGGCAAACACACAAAAAAATGTTGTAACTCGGTAAACACTAAAAATGCTCGATAAATACTTAACATGAAAATCTTAAGATGTTATTTGAGATTACCATTACTTTAACTAAGATGCAAACACATAAGACAAATAACATGAACACATTTGACACCAAGATTTAAAGTGAAAACCCAATTTGGAAAAAAACCAGCAATTGCAACTAGTTATTGATTTTCACTCTTATGAAGTGAGCCCTATTAGGAGCCAACCCTATTAAAGGTTACAAAACACACTCTTAGGTGTGACCCTATTAGAGGGTTTAATCTCCCTATTAGGAGTGGCCTTGTAAGAGGTCTTTGGAAAATTCAATATAAATGTCACCTTGTATGAGGTCTTTGGACAATTCAATAGAAATGCCACCTTGTTAGAGGGTTTACAAATAGTTGTTAAGCCAACTTTTTAAAGAGATTTAGATCACTATTATAGTGATTAGAGAGTAACAATGAGATGACCTAATTTTGGATGCAACTGAATTGCTGATTATAGATCTCAATTTCATCTTGTATACTTGATCCTTCTTGGTCAAATGTATCTTTTCACTTCTACAAGGATATTCTGAGCTTATCCTTCTAGTTTAATTCCTCTTAGCATCATTAAATATTCAATCATCTTCCATCTAGATGCTTCTTTCTAATTCTCAACTTTGACCTTATATTTATATCTTACATATTGTTAAGTTGGCTAGAATATAACTTAGAATAATTAATATTCATCTCCTCTGTCAACTAGAACCAATAGACAATTCAATTGAACTTAATATGCCAAAACAAGAAAATCCTTTTTTAGTTGACCTTGTTTGGCAGACACTAACTCAAAGTGATTGTCTCATGTTAACCAAGCTCACTCGGTTAATATTGCAAATTCACAAGTTCCTTTGGTAACCAAGTGATCTTGGTTAAAACTTGTTCCATCCAATATTTTCTTCATTAACTCAATGAGCTTGGTTAACACTCAACTTCCACAAACTTTCCTTTGGCACCCAAGTGAACTCAATAGACACTATCTTCTGAACTAGGAAAACTCTAGAATGCTTGGTAGATACAGAAAATTATCTTCAATGCTCAAGTGAGCTGGGTATACACTGATTGGAAATGATAAAATTTTTTTGTAACATCAAAGATAATACACAATTTATCAATTGTTCCAATAGTAATTTTATTTGACTGGATGATGGCCTTTTGATTTTTAGTCCTTCATCTTTCTGATCTTCAACATACAAAAATGATACCACCAATGACTACATAAAGATTTCACTCAAAGTCATTACCGGGCATATGCATGCCAAAATCTGTATGAGTGGGATCGAGAAAAGCTCTTTCTTGGAAGGTTGAAATTCAAATTATCAAATACTTTTCTCACTTAAATTGGGCACATAGGGTTCTCTTTATAATTATTAACAACCTTCAAGAAACATAACTAACCCAATTTTTGTTTATCCTTTAATCAAAATTACTAACAAAATCTACATTGCAATACTTCCCATATTATTCAAGTTTTCTAGAGATGGTCTGTGACATCCTCCCCCTTTAGAGAATGCATCGTCCTAATGCATTTATGTAAGAACTCACAATCATATCCATAGAATTTTAAGAGTTCCATATTGTAAGAATCAATAATCTAACTCTATTAATCACAATAATGCATTTAATTACATTTAATTTGATCAATAATATTCGCTTTTATCCACTCATTAAAGTCAACTTTTATTTTATTGAAATGAAATATACTTTTCATTTTATTTTTATTCTAAAAATATTAATGCACACAATCTTTCAATTAAATTATGAATACATATTGAAGTCGCATAGTTAAAAGATAACATACACACTTGAAGCAAGCCCTTGAATCAATTAATCATTTCAAGAATATTCTTCTATGTGAGTGTGTGAATTCCATTACCATTCTATAGTTTTAAAAGCTTAGAATTACCTCTCCCTGACAATATTCCCCCTTTCTTATGATATGTCATTCCCTCTATTGCACTACAAAAACAACACCAAAATGTTAGTCCATCATAGTAAATAAATCAAATCAATTATGTAATGGAATATCAAATTAAATACTTCCTTATCTGAATGATCTTAAAAATTAAGTAACATATTAACTTAAAATCACATGATATCACACACAAACCTATGTTTACCTGTCATACAATTTGGCATCACATGGATTTGGCTCCGCTATTAGATAATTCAGATTCACTTCCTGCCATACTCATACATATACACTCAATAATTTTAGCTCATTCACAATGTCAATAGCTAAAGGAGGTAAGTTTTCAGTTATAAATATCAAGAGTGAACATTTTCCTTTAAACTTATCTTTAATTACATGTTGATCATCAGTAATAAAAGAATCAACCATATGCACCATCTAACATATGGTACTCACTAGGTGAGTAAGTGTCCACCTCAATAAACTAGTGTCCACAAAACATAATCAAGTAATCTAATCACACTATTTCTAATTCATCATCTTTTCTATCATCATGAATTATAATGACATCCAAATATAACACCAACCATGTACTCATCAATATTTAATCATCATTATGCATACAAACTCTTAGCAAAATTTTACATCCAAATGTAGTTACATCATAATACGTCAGCTAGTTCAAAATTAATGACATATGTTTAACCAATATGATAAGTAAATGAATAATATCAAGGCCACATAGTCAAATTTATCAAGCAACATTGACCCAAAGTTCTCCATCAATAGGTAATTAAACCAAATCCCAACCAAACATATTGACCAAAGGTCTAAGTTGAATGTATATCAACCAAAGGTCTATGTCGAATGTATAATGACCAAGTCTATGTCAAACACCATATTAACTAGGAATCCAAAATAGACAATTCAAGACGAATAAATCATCAATCATCATTCATTGACCAAGTTGACTAAATAAAATGAGTCAACAACTTTCTATAAAGTAGAAGTCACATACATGGTGGATCATCACACATACATAAACCCAATACAATATATTTCCAAACATAAATAAAAGAAGGTTCTATACATACGATTTTGCATTCTCATAGGAAGATTGCATTTTCATACTTCCACATAGGCCAAAAAGTCAATTTAGGTCAGTCAAAAGTTGACTACACATAGCTGAATCAATAAGTAGATAAAATATCTTCTAATTAATTATGCACCTTCATTCTATTTTTAAACTTACATGTCAAAATGATAGGTATAATAATAATTATATTTCATAAGCTAATTATCAACCAAATGTCAAACACAACATATCATCACATGAATATGCCATACATGAATATATTGAAGAAGTTGACCTATATGTCAATTTTTTTTTCATATCATGTAACAAACATGCCCTACTAAACAATTTTTGCATCATTGATTGCAAGAAACACACAAATAATCAAGAAAAACCTAGTTTGAATAGTCAAAATTTATTTCATTAATCATAATCAAGGATTAAAAAATAATTATTCATTAATAATGTAACACATGACATTATCCAAGCATGTTGACCTATAAGTCATCCATCCATCAAAATGCATGATTTAATAAATGCATCAAGTATAATCAACAAGGTCATACCTCTATGAGCATCATAGAAAATGTTGACCTACATGTCGAACATGGAGCAATAAGCACATAATACAAGTGCAATACCATCTACCATATTATCTACACCATTAGGTAAATCATCTAGGTATGCTCAACAATCACTTGCAATGATCAATAGATCCAATTTTTATCAGTTCGGTGACCTAGGCCCTCGAGCCCATCTCATCACTGTCATGTGCTTAACCAATGTATAAGAACAATTTGTGATCTATGGCCTTTATACCATTCCATCATCACATAAAATATGGTTGAGGTGCTTTCTTTCCTAACCATGAAGCCTTATACTTCCTTGGGATTATAGAATGCCCAACCCTGCAATGCCAAAATAATACAAAATGCACTACCTTGGGATCCTAATTAACACATAGAATTTCCAATCTCTCAATTCCCACACAATACAACAAGTAATTTCTTTGAGATCCTACCTAACATGTAGAATTCCAAACCCAACAATGTCCAACAATGCAAAAAGTAGAAGGTATCCGGTGTAGCCATGAAACATACTACTTCCCACATGTACCCAAGTAACCAATAATCATGGATGTGGCAGAGAGATGAAACATGGGCAAGCATATCAAATAAATATATCCACATAGCTTTGGCTAAAGCATTTTTGTAGTACACTGACAAGTAGAGTGAAAAAGGAAAGCATCACTTCTACCCCTCTCTGTCTGTCCACATTCAGTACCCACACTGGAAGGTAAGCTTTCCAAAAAAAGAAAAAATAAATAAGAATGCAAAAGAAATAATGACACATTCTTTACAATCTAATCCCATATACATCTTACCATTTCTCCATCGAAACATGATAGATAACATCACTTCAAAACACAAGACTAGCATCATAAAATTACACACCCTAGCCACCTCAAGATCAAGAAATCTTGAAATCAAGATTCACAATTCTAAAATCAAAGTCCAAGAGGGAGGTACAAAAAAAATAAATAAAGGTGAAAAAGAGTCATAACAAATAGGTCATATAAGAAATAGGTGGCTAGGTGGTCACATGATTTTTTTTCAAGCTAGCCCTTCATCACATCAAAGTTCATGAAAAGTGAACATAATCCCAATTCACATAGGCATAGTGACTCTCATGACTAACCAAGAGGGAGTAGATGTTTAACAACACCTTGCATCCAATGAATTCTAAGAACATAACCAAACTTCACATGCATCACATGCAATTCATCTTGATAATCACACATTTCTAAAAACATAATGAAATATGCAATACTTTTGTAAATTGAATCCATGTTCTTCATACTTATCATAATAGGTTACTCAACAAACCACATGAATTTGGCATAAAATAAAATAAAATTCTTACACCACATGTAAATCACATGCTATTTACATAATAAAATACTTTTTTTTTTTTAATCACAAGCCAAGTCTTGATTTGGCGGGCATCATAGCCTAGTGCAAAAGTGAACAATCATTTGACTGTCTCAATAGTTAATAGAAATTCACATATTTCTTACATCACATTTGCAAAGAATTAAATTCTTCAATTATAATAAAACAATATGCATATTATAAATTACATAGTTTAAATAAAAATATAATCATAACTATATGAGGTATGCGAATTACCATTCATTCCATAAAATTTCTATTTTGACAATCTTTAAAAGAATGCAATGTCAACTCAAAATCATGACATACATAAGGAACATCATATCCTTACACATCAAGGATCATAAATTGGAGACACAACATGCAACCTATGTCATCAACTCATATAAACATATATTAAGCTAGTGCACTTATAGTTGTATGTCTAGCACAGTGAAGTCAAGGACAAAGGGTGAAACCAAGAGCTCTGATACCATATGTAAAGACTACCTTTGCAAAATGAATGCCACATCAGCAATCCCCATAATATGTGGAAGTCAAGGAGAGTCAAAATCATTATTAGAATACCACAATTTCATTACTAGAATACCAAGATGATGTCAATTATGTTGACCATTTGATAAAAGCTCCAAAACTTGTCTAAGAATACAAGGGTGAGACTATTGTAGGAGTGCTTTACCTCCCTACAATGAAGCTATTAAGCTTCCCCATTATATTTTCTAAAATGAAAGATACTCAGCCTGACATCGAGGAAGTCTAAACAGGTAAAACCAACAGTAGCAATGGAGTCACGTGGTTAGAAGAAGTCATGTTCTAAAACCATTCACAACCACATAGACACTCACAAAACTACATAATTGGGTCAATATTATCATAATCAAAAAAAATTATCAATCCTATTTCCAATTCATATTATTGTTGGAATATGATTGAAAATATCATTGTTGAAGATATTGAAGAAGGGAGATTGTTGATAAAGAATGTTTTCAATCATTATTTTGTCACTGATGTCAAACCTACTATTTGTTGGAATGACAAATGCTTATAAGATCCAAGTACTATCACTTAATTGATTAATGAGGAGGAGTTAATCAATAAGATGTAACCAAAGCACCTAAGGGAAAGGTTGAGTTATGATGTTGTAATGAAGCACAAGGATCAGTTAAGACATTGGTAAAATGATGTAATGATAATATACTTGAAGATACAGAGGTTGGTCACATTTAGAAACATTAGAAGAATAAGTTGTAACAAGGTTGTCTACAAAGATTGACTAAATTCATTAGTGGGTGCCAAGCAAGTTAGTTCATGCCGAGCAAATTTTTCAGTAAGTGTCGAGCAAATTTTTTAGTAAGTGTTAAGCAAATGAAAAATCCAGTGTGTGTTGAGATAAATTGTTGAGGTGCTAAGAAAATAGTAGGTGCCAAGCAAGGAAAATGTAATAGGTGTCGAGTACCAATAAAATTTAGTAGATGCCAAATGAATCCATAGAAGGTGTCGAGAAAAGTTTAGGTGCTGAGTAACATAGTATGTGCCGAGCACTAGCAATTCAATAATGTTGAGTTGTTGCATTATTTGAAAAGTCAAAGATTTGCCAAATCTGAGCTGATAAGGTTGTTACCTTGAATTTTGTGAACCGGGTGGAAGATAACAATGGTGAGCTAGTGTTACAAAATTCTATGTTAACTATTTTTAGGCAAATATAGGTGGATTCCACATGTTGTTTCTAGAAGAAACAAAATGGAAGGGAAAGTTACATCGTATCTTTCCAAATCAATTCAAACCCAAATATGAGTGGGAAGTAAGAGTGGGAAATGCATTCTAAACTTTTACTTAAGAAGTTATAGTTCAAGAATCAAAGAGAGTGTTGTTAGAGAGTGGTTGGCTAGAGTGTGTATTGTCAAGAAGAAGGTGCAGAGAGGGAAGAACAAAGAATGGAGACTCTGCTTTGATAAGTGACCATAGAGGTGAGATTGCATTGGCACAACACACAAGAAGACTTAAGGAGACTAAGATTGAAAGGAGGACAAGCTATCAGAATTGGAGAAATAGAAAGCTAGGAAAAGTTGTGAATTGAATTGTGATATATAATCTACAAGATAAGTTGTGAGTTGTATTAGGTCAAAATCCCTTAATTGCTACTCTCTTGCAATTGTACATCTGCATTCCAAATGTGGGAAGCCTTGTCAAATATCTATGGAGGAGATCAGAATGTCCAAAGAGAAAAAAGAGAAAGCCTCAAAGGAAAGTTCAATGACATGAGAATGGAGGAAGGTGAGAACATTGCCCAATATGCCTCTAGAATAAAGGAAGTGGTAAGTGCAATAGGAAGTGCTAATGGTGTTCTAGATGATGAAACTGTTAACAATTTTTTTTTAAAGAACCTTGCTCCCCATTTATGCTATTAGAGTATCAACCATCCAAGAGGTGAGATGCATACTAGGAAACAATCTCACTCTTGAAGGTGTAGTGGGTAGGCTTATTGCATTTGAGTTATCTAACTTTGATAACTACAGACTTGAAACCTTGAATCTTCTTTCAAGGCCAAGCTATTGTTAAAAGACACTAAAGAGGTGAAACCAAAGAAGAAGAAAAGAAAGATCAAATATGCATCCAGTGATAGCAACACAGATGAAGAGGATGTAGAATAGTTGGAAGCATTGCTGGCTAGAAGATTTCATAGAGGCAAAGGTAAGCTTCCTATCATTTGTTTCAATTGTAATGAGGTAGGTCATATTGCTGCGAGGTGTCCACATAAGAAGAACTACAAAGAAGGAAATAAGTACAAGAATAGAAGAGAAGATGATAGTAGATATTACAAGGACAAAAGCAAAAATTGCTACATTATTGAAGAAAAGGATTCAGATGAGAATGATGATGAAGTAGTCTATTTAGCCATGAAAGATGGATCAGATGAAAATGAGGCAAAATCACTTGTAACTTGTGTAAACAGGAATGACAAGTGGATGCTCTCATCACATGACTAGAGACAAAAGTAAGTTTATTACCTTTACTCAATATGATGGCAATAGTGTTAGATTTTGAAATGATGCTCCATGTCTAATCAAAGGAAAAGGTAGTATTAAACTTATAGAGAAAATATCATGTGATAGTGCATATTATGTTGAAGGTCTGAACTACAATTTGTTGAGTGTGTCACAATAAGGCAATGTAGGATGCAAAGTAGAATTTGGAAACAAAATTACCAAAATCTATGACACTGATGTAAATCTGATAGGAAAAGGTGACTAGACTAGGAGTAACTTGTTTTACTTAGATATGGAAGATGTTGCTTGTCTTGTTGTAAGATTTGATAATGTGTGGCTATGGAATAAAAGGTTGGGTCATGTCAACTTTGATAATCTGATTAGCATCAGCAAGATGAAGAAAGTCAGAGGATTTCCAAAACTAAAGAAGCCTGACAATATAATGTGCAAATAGTGTTAGCTAGGGAAGATGAAAAAGTCAAGTTTCAAAAGCAAAACCTATACTTCCAAAGAAGTACTAGAGTTAGTCTATACTAACTTATGTGGTCCAATAGAACTACAAAGTTATAAAGGAGATAGACACATAATGTTTTTTGTGGATAACTACTCTAGAATGATGACTATCATATTTTTAAAGAAAAAGTCTGATGCATTCCAAATGTTTAAGTAGTACTTGGCTTTGGTCGAGAAAGAAATAGGGAAGAGTCTGAAGTGCCCCAGATCAAATAGAGGAGGTGAGTTCACATCAACGGGATTTGAGGTGTTCTACAAAGATAAAGGAATTAAGGGACAAACATTAGCACCTAGAACTCCCCCATAGAATGGTATTGTAGAAAGGAGGAATAGATCAGTGATTGACTATGCAAGAACCTTGATGATGCAGAAGAATGTTACACTAGAGTACTAGAAAGAAGTTGTAAGTACAACTATATACACTCTCAATCAAGTTCAAATCAAGAAAGATACTAATGAAACACCTTTTAAACTATGGTATGGTCACTCACCTAATGTTAAGCATTTCAAAGTGTTTGGTTGTAAGTGTTATATTCCTAAAGAGTCTAGGAATGGAAAATTTGATGCAAAGAGTGATGAAGGCATATTCCTCGGATACTCCACTAGAAGTGAAGCTTATAAGTGTTTAAATACTAACATCAAAAAAGTTATAGAGAGTGCAAATGTAAACTTTGATGAGCATGTAGAAGTTCAAGATAATGAATCCATCAAGAAAAAAAAATAATACAAATATTTTTAATACTTCTATGAAGGAATGCCTACTGAAGAAGAAGCTGCCAATGAAATTGGGAATCAACAACAAGTTTTAGTATCTGTCCAGTCACAACCAATGAATGCCGAGTTACATTCAGATGCTGAGTTGCAAAATGAAGGAAATGCACATTATAATTCTAAAATCAGTGCACATGAAAGAGGTGCAGAGCTACCTGATAGAGATTTGCACAGTGACTCTGATGCTGAAAGACTAAACATGGAAACAAGAATAGAAGCTAGGCTATCCAAGTATGTGAGAAGGCATCACCCTATAGATCAAATCATTGGTGACAAGGAGGCCAGACCAATGACAAGAAACAAACTAAGAAATGAGTCATGTCTGTTGAGAAAGATTGAGTCCAAGACAGTAATAGATGCAATATAAGATGATGATTGGTGCAAAGTAATGGAAGAGGAGATAGAGAAAATAGAGAAGAACAAGACTTGGACTTTAGTTCCAAGACCAACAAATAAGAATGTGATTGGTACCAAGTGGGTATTCAAGAACAAGCTAGATGAGAATGGTGAGATCGCAAGAAATAAGGCTAGACTAGTTGGTAAAGGTTATGCACAAGAAGAAGGACTAGATTATGGGGAAACATTTGCACCTATTGCAAGAATGGAAGGAGTCAAAACTCTACTTGCATATGCTGCTTACAAAGGTTTCAAGGTCTACCAAATGGATGTAAAGTCTACTTTTCTGAATGGTATATTGGAAGAGGAAGTATACATAGAACAACCAGAGGGTTTTGTTGATAAGAACAACAAAGATATGGTTTGAAAACTCCATAAAGCTCTCTATGGTTTGAAACAAGCTCCTAGAGCTTGGTATGAGAGACTTCACAAATATCTAGTGAAGATTGGATTTGAAAGAATAGATGACATCAACAACTTGTACATCAAGTCAGAAAAAGGTAAGGATATCTTCACATCAAAAATCTTTGTGGATGATATAATATTTAGAGGAAAAGATGCACTATGCAAAGATTTTGTTGACTAGATGAAACATGAGTTTGAAATGTCGATGTTTGGGAAAATTAAATTCTTTGTTGGATTGCAAGTACATCAATTGAAACATGGCATATTTGTGACCCAATCAAAGTATATTAAGGAAATACTCAAGACATTTGGCTTAGAGGATTCAAAACTTGTCAGTACACCAATGATAATAGGACACAAGTTATTTAAGAATGATGAGTCTACTAAATTAAATCAGATAATGTACATATCAATGATTGAAAAGTTGCAGTATGTTGTCCACAGAAAGCTAGACATTGCATTAGTTGTTGGGATAATAGCAAGAATTTTTGCAAATCCAAGAGAAAATCACTTTATGGTAGTGAAGAGAATAATGAGGTATCTAAAAGGAATATATGACTTTGGCTTATACTACAAGAGGAATGAAAAGTTTGAATTGAATGCCTACTTTGTTGGATTGCAAGTACATCAATCGAAACATGGCATATTTATGACCCAATCAAATTATATTAAGGAAATACTCAAGACATTTGGCTTAGAGGATTCCAAACTTGTTAGTACACAAATGATAATAGGACACAATTTATTTAAGAATGATGAGTCTGCTGAACTAAATTAGACAATGTACATATCAATGATTGGAAAGCTGTAGTATGTTGTCCACATCAAACTAGACATTGCATTAGCTATTGGGATAGTAGCAAGATTTTTTGTAAATCCAAGAGAAAATCACTTTATGGCAGTGAAAAGAATAATGAGGTATCTAAAAGGAATAGATGACTTTGGCTTATACTACAAGAGGAATGAAAAGTTTGAATTGAATGCCTACACTGATGCAAATTGGTGAGGTAAAATTGATGATAGGAAAAGCACCAGTGGAGGAGCACTCTTCTTAGGAAGAAGATTAGTCACTTGGACTAGCAAAAAGAAAAGTTGTACCTCACATTCCATAGCTGAAGCTAAGTATGTTGCAACTACCATCAATTGTACCAACATTGTATGGATCAAGCACCTATTGAAAGGAATGAAGAAGGAGATAACTGAGCCAGTAATACTCTACTATAATAATAAAAGTGCTATCAACATATCCAAGAATCATGTAATGCATGCAAAAAACAAGCACATTGCAATTAAGTATCACTATGTAAGAGAATTGGTGGAAGACAAACAAGTGAAGATGGAATATATCAACTCAAAGGAACAAATAGTTGATATCTTCACAAAACCACTACCTAAAGATTCTCTTGAGTATCTTAGAGGTAAGCTAAGGGTAAAGCCCCTATCCCAAGTTATTTGAGCAATAGCAAAGTCACCCTGCATCAAATGTGTAGATTGTTGAAATGATGTAAATTGATGCAAAGGATACTAAAGTGCTGAAATTCCAAATCAGTCACAAGCATGGTGATAGAGGGAGAAGTTGGAAGCTGGAAAAGTCTACATCTACATAATAAAAAAATGCTATATCTTTGGCATTGTTGTCAAAGAGGGAGAATTGTAGAAATTGATCAAATAGCAGAAAATTGATCAAATCTAGAAGATCAAAGGGAGACAGATTAGTTAGAAGGGGAAGTAGAGGATCAGCATATAGAGGGAGAAACAATAGAAAGGAAACAATAGCTAAGAGGGAGAAGTAGAAGCAAAATAAATTAGGATGCTAGATCTAAGAGGGATCAGATTAGAGAATTAGTATGTACTAGCAAAGAGGGAGATATGAAAGTCAACACAATTTATTTTTGGAATTTACTTACTATTTTAACCTAGTTAGCATTTTGATAAATTGGTTGATTAGTTTGGTTGGTTGATCAGTTTGGTTTGCCATCAATGCCAAAGAGGGAGATTGTTGGAATATGATTGAAAAAATCATTGTTTAAGATATTGAAGAGAGGAGATTGTTGATAAAGAATGTTTTCAGTCATCATTTTTTCACTGATGTCAAACTTGCTATTTTTTGGAATGACAATTGCTTATAAGATCCATGTACTATCACTTAGTTGATTAATGAGGAGGAGATAATCAATAAGATGTAACCAAAACACCTAAGGGAAAGGTTGAGTTATGATGTTGTAATGAAGTACAAGGATCAGTTAAGACATTGGTAAAATGATGTAATGATAATAGACTTAAAGATACAAAGGTTGGTTACACTTAGAAAAATTAGAAGAACAAGTTGTAACAAGGTTGTCTGCAAAGCTTGACTAAATTCATTAGTGTGTGCCAAGCGAGTTAGTTCATGCCGAGCATATTTTTTAGTAAGTGTTGAGAAAATGCAAAATTTAGTGTGTGTTGAGTGAAATTGTTTTGGTGCTGAGAAAATAGTAGGTGTCGAGAAAAGTTTAGGTGCCAAGCAAGGAAAATGTAATAGGTGCCAAGCACTAGTAAAATTTAGTATATGCCGAGTGAATCCACAATAGGTTCCAAGAAAAGTTTAGGTGTTGAGTAACATAGTATGTGTTGAGCACCAATAATTCAATAATGTTGAGTTGCTACATTATTTGAAAAGTCAAAGATTCACCAAATCTGAGCCAATAAGGTCGTTACCTTGAATTTTGTGAACTATGTTGAAGATAAGGATGGTGAGTTAGTGTTACAAAATTTTATGTTAACTATTTTTAGGTGAATACAGATGGATTCCACATGTTTTTTCTAGAAGAAAAAAAATGGAGGGAAAGTTACATCATATCTTTCCAAATCAATTCAAACCCAAATATGAGTGGGAAGTAAGAGTGGGAAATACATTCTAAACTTCTACTTAAGAAGTTACAGGTCAAGAATCGAAGAGAGTGTGGTTAGAGAGTGGTTGGTTGGAGTGTGTAGTGTCAAGAAGAAGGCACAAAGAGGGAAGAAAAAAGCACAAAGACTCTACTTCAATAAGTGACCACAGAGGTGAGATTTCATTGGCATAATGAGCAAGAAGACTCAAGTAAACTAAGCTTGAAAGGAGGACAAGCTGTCAAAATTGCAAAGATAGAAAGCCAAGAAAAATTGTGAATTGAATTGTGATCTAAAATCTGCAAGATAAGTTGTGAGTTGTATTAGTTCAAAAGCCCTTAATTGTTACTCTCTTGCAATTGTATCAGTTGAGGAAAAATCCTATGGACTTAGGTTGGTCTAAAAACCATTAAGAAATCCTTTAACAAGGTGACATTCCAAGTTGAATGTTCTAAAGTCCTTTAACCAAGCACACTCCTAATAGGGTGTTTGAAATTCCTTAACTAGGTCACATCTAATAGTCTGTTGTAGCTTTTAAAAAGGTAGGCCTTTCACAAGGCATCACTTTAGAAGGCTGAGAAACAAGGTAGCATGTTATTGGTGGTTTTTCCCAAATTGGGTTTCCACATAAATCATTGTGTTATGTGTTGATTTCATGTGTTTGACTGTTGCATGTTGATTTATCAATAACTTGCTAAGATGAATATTTAGCTTGGATGCATGGTTAGTATAATTGGGTTCACTACACTTTTTGAAAAAGTTTGAATAGGCAGTTTTGGACCTTGAATAACTAATTCACCCCCCCTCTCGGTTATTCTAAAGCATTTATAACAATTATAACCCACATATATGCATGTGACACATCTAAGATATGAATCATAAGCAATTTAGTATGTGGCATCCTCAAAATGTGTCATATACAACCATCACTCAATTGGTATAATACATAATCAATTACACATTTAATCATTTAATCATCAAAGAATATATCAAATACAACTCATGCTCCATATCAAAGCATCACAAGAAGTCCAATATATCTTGAACTATTTTTATAAGACAATTACACAAAGTGCATATTATGCAACAAAAGAAACATTTTGTCTAATCCCTAGAAATATATCAAGAATCATATTCTATTTCAACACATAAAGATCTCATGAATCAAAAGATAGGTACATCACAATTTCATAATATTTCATGAATCCTCATAGAACAAAACATCTCTAAATGGTCTAGTTTCATCTCAATCTCACTATAGAACTTCCCATTGTAACCAACATAAAATAAAAGGTAAATATTTGAAAATCCCAATGATATTTCCTGAACACAAAAAAATTATTTCTTATTGTGCAATATTTAGATATTTTTACAACATGTAGACATTTTCTAACTATTCACTAATCATACTCAATTAAGGAGTAATAGTAATAGTAATAGTAATAGTAATGGTCGACTTGTACCAAAGTACTTATCAAGCAATGCCAAGAAAAAAAACAATTATCTAAACTCCTCATTTTACATTGTCTACTATACTTTATCTAACTAAATCTATTTGATAAAAATCTACAACTTATAATTTACATACAAAACATATAGTAGTATGCAAGAGTTGAACAAAACTAAGTACTCTAGATTTTAAACTTAATTCTAATCACATAGCTAAGTGTAGTAATACTTTCTTTCACTATTGATTACATTGTTTGATGATGCAAGGGTCCACTATACATTGTGTATCAATTTCTAAATGGAGAAGACATTAATAGTTGGCTCAAGTCATGGTCATATTAGATGTACATCATAGTTCTTATTTCTCCTAATTGAAATTTCTTAGCCACGTGGTTCAATTTTGAATAGACTGAAACTAATAAGAATAAGAATAAGAATAAAATTTTAAACCATTGAACAAGATGTTGGTTGGAATGGTTTGGTTTCATTCATGACTATCTAACCCAACACTCATTCTTAAAGAAAATGCTATATGGAAAGTTATTAGAGTGTCTCTAAAAGTTAATTGATAGGGAAAGAGAAGACAACTAGATGGACACCCCAATGCATGGAAAATTTGTTTCCTTTGATCTTCAAGTATGGATTTTATTCTAGAACTCTTACAAGGTTGAATCATGTCCTAGGTGGAAGCAATAACATAGCGGTTTATAGTAATAATCATCCAAAAGAAAATCTATTATATACTAGTTCACATTGATAGTCTTTTCATTCAATGACCTTTCATGGTCATATAAAAACTAAGACCATAGAACTTAGTGCAATAAGATTATTAATTAAAGGTTAGGAAACTAGAACTTTAGGTTTCATCTATTTCCATCTAAAATTTTGGAAGGAAAGAGTTCCCTAAGCACATCCAAAGTAACAATTCACATTCAAAGTATCATTTTCCTTGCAAACTTAAATGTATAAATTTAACAACAATATTTTCTACAAAGTATTTCGTAATCTCTACAATGTTTACAATAGTAAACTAACATGTCACTATTGTATACTCTCAGCGAACTATTTTATAGCTACACTCATTCACACTAGGATTCTTGGTATTAATTATGATAGTAGGAATTTGAGAGCATTTTCATCTTTTCAATGTGAACTTAGTTGTATCAAGGAGTTGGATGTCATGAAAATAGTTAGCAATTCCATTTCACAAGACCAAATACTAATATAATCATGCATTCTTTGCTTGTTATTCTAATTTACTAAAATACCAAATATTTCCCGCTTCCAATGAACACTTTTTAAAACAACCCTACAACAAATATCAGATTTTAATAGCATATTTGTTCAAGAGAAGATTTGAAGTTAAAGAATGGGAGCCTGGACAATATCCTGATTTGGGTCATTTCCTTTCTGTGTCTTCCAATTTTTTCCAATGTTGTCTCCTGGCTTTCTCTCTATTTCTACTTCAAGCTCTATCCTCTATATATTTATCTTCCATCTCTGTCCTCTCCATTTTTTGAAGCAAAGACACATGTATTTATATTTAACTGGATGATGGCCTTGTGATTTGCAATCTTGCATCTTTTGATCTTCAACATAAAAATTGATATCACCAATGATTGCACAAAGACTTCAATCAAAGTAGTTGCATTTTATGACAACAAACATCCCTAGGGGCCTATTTCATTTGTTCAAATGGGTCGAAAGGGGTCATAGGATAACTTATGACTTCTTTTGATGTATTTCATGACATCATATGTCCTTAAGAGTCCTAGGACCACTAGGGGCCTATTTTATTTGATCGAATGGGTTGAAAGGGTTCATAGGATAAACTATGATCCCTTTCGATGCATTTCATGACAATATATGTCCTTGGGGGTCCTAGGACCCCTAGGGACCTATTTTATTTGTTTGAATGGGTCGAAAGGGGTCATAGGCTAACCTATGACTAGATGCAAAGAGATCAACACTAGAACTCTCCTTAAGGAATTAAACACTCAAGGGATTCAACAATGGATTTTTTTTCTACTTCACAATAAGATTTAAAATGAAATCTCATTAAAAATAATTAAAAATGTAGTTTTATTAGTTTTTCTTTGTCTTTAGACATCCATTTGCTTTCTATAGTTTTGTTTAGATTTCAATAAAGTTTTTATAGTTTAGTTTCAAATTTTTTCTTCTATTTCTTGGTGTTGTCCTTGTGAAAGATAAAGTTGTAGTATTTTTTAATTATGTTGTGTAACTGATTCAATCATGTATGGAAATATTTTAGAATACATATTGATCTCTATTTGTGGGTTTTCAATTCAGAATTGTTTACATTGGAGTTCATATGATTTGGATTTGAGTTTTAAGTATGTTAACAAATAATAACTAATTTTCTACATAAAGGTTTCATCTTCATGTTATTTTTGGACTGAACCATGTTACTCTAGATTTGCAGAAAGAATATATGTTTACTTTGAGTTTTCCTCTATTTTGATTTTTTATGATAGATTTTGAAAGACATATTTGTGGATATGCTGAAATGCACAGAATTTGAGTAAAGAGTTTATTTTAAATATCATTGTGATGTAGAAAACAATCCAATGTTGAATCTATTGAGTGATTAATTCCTTAGGGAGTGTGCCAGTGTTGATCTCTCTACATGAATTTTGGTATTAGAGCTTAGTAAAAGATTTGGGAAGTGGAAGAGTTTTATGACTTGATTTTTGCTAGTGAACTTTTTGTGGTTTCCATTTTTTTTCTTCACTTGTTGCAAGCTATGGACGTGGAGGTCTACCATGAGGCTTTAAAATGAGGTCCAAGTTGTTTGCCAAAAGTCTTTGGGAGAGAGGCACAGAAGGAATTCCCAAGTGAGGCATAGAAGTTGTTTGTGTGTGTGAGATGCAACACTGGAGGAGTGGACTTTTGGAGGAAGCCATTACAAATTTCAGTGATGAGAATCTCAGTTTGAAGAAATGGTCCAGTAGATAAATCAAAGAAACTAAAGAGGAAGAGGAAAAGTTTTAGGCTTTTTGTAGGTTTAAATCAAGCACATTTCCATGGGACATGGATAATTTTTGAATTTGGGAGTATGGTGCAGGAACACATTTGCAACAAGAAGTCTATTGGCGATAGGAAGTCTAGTTGTGATAGGAAGGCAACATGCAATATGAGTAAACTATAGAAGTTTTGCAAAAGGAAGTGTGGTGATGATAGGAAGATGGTGTACAATATATTAAAATGAAAAACTTTATTATAAGATTTAAATGATTTATACTTGTCATTTTAATTGATGGAATATGAAGAGTCATTCATTTGTAACTACCCATGAAAAATATATAATGAGCTAGAGTTTTCAAAAAGGAGGACAACCAAATAATAGTTACAAATGTAGTCTTATTAGTTTTTCTTTGGCTATAGACATTCGTTTCTTTTTTGTAGTTGTGTTTAGTTTTTAATAAAAAAAATTATAGTTCAGTTTCAGATTTCTTCTTCTATTTCTTGGTGTCATCTTTGTGAAAGTTAATGTTGTAGTATTTTTTTATTGATTTGTGTAACCAATTCAATCATGTATGGAAATATTATAGAATACATATTGATCTCTATTTGTGGGTTTCAGTTTTGAATTGTTTACATTGGAGTTCATATGATTTGGATTTGAGTTTGAAGTATGTTGGCAAATAAGATTAGATTTTCTATAGAAAGTTTTCATCTTCCTATTATTTTTGGATAGAACCATGTTACTATAGATTTGTAGAAAGATTGTATGTTTACTTTGAGTTTTCCTCTCTTTTGACTTTTTATGACAGATTTGGAAAGACATATTTGTGGATATGTTGAAATGCACAAAATTTGAGTAAAGAGTTAATTTTAAATCTTATTGTGATGTAGAAATAATCCATTTTTGAATCCCTTGAGTGTTTAATTTTTCATGTCCCCTTTTCAAATAATTAAAAATAATAATCTTTGCTAAGGCAGGTAGGCCCAAAAAGGTGAAGTTTCGGAAAAAGGGGATAATCTTTGGAAGCTAATGGAATAATAAATGAAAATTATTATTAAAATATGTTTTATTAACCCCTCTTGGACATGAGTTAGGGTTATGCCCTCTTTTAAGGGGTTTGGAGGCATTTCTGGCTCATTGGAGAACTTGATTTTTGCTCATTTCTTTGTTATTCTTTAGAGGCTGCCAAACCTGTGGAGAAGGAGACCCAAGAATGGGAGTTTTCAAGGTTTCTAGGAAGGCTAAGGATGAGAGTTTGAAGCCATTCTATGTGCATGCTCATGTAGAGTTTGCCTTTGTGCTGAATAGTGTAGATTTGTGGTTTTTCGGGTGTGTTTTTTGTAAGAGTTTGGTGTTTCCGGTTGAGTATTTCATATCAGTTTGGGTTGCTGCTGTATTTCAGAATTTTAGATGTTAAAATAGAGTTGAATATATTTATTTGGTCATGATTATACTTTTGTGATAGATTATTAGTGTTTTTGTGGTGTTTTCGGGCTATTCTATGTTGTTTTCAGGAGCCCGATGAGCATTGTTTTTATCCTCCGTTTGGGAGCTGTTGTGTAAATGTTATAAAAATATGAAAATTTCATTTTGTAGGCTGTTATGCTGCTGAAATTTCTATAAAAATTTCCACTTTCAGATTTACTAATAATATATCAAGCTGTGAAGTTTTTGGCACTATCTCTAGCATACCCGATTTGGGATTTATTAAGAAATTGGTGGATCTTTGAAAGATTGGTTGTTTGATCTTAAAGATCTGATTAGAGGCTTGAAATATCATATAAAATAAGAAAAGGGACATTTCAGTGGTATCAGAGCTATGATCTTGCCAGCCTGAGGGTTTGTAGAAGTTTGCATGTCAGTTTTGACAACTACCCAAATCTTGCATGTCAAAATTTATGGTTGCATGCTACTTCTAATCATTTGCATGTTAGTTCTTGGTGAATTTGGTGGTTTCATGTTGCTTCTAATCAGTTTCATGTCAAAATCTATGGTTGCATGCTACTTCTAATCATTTGCATGTTAGTTCTTGGTGAATTTGGTGGTTGCATGTTGCTTCTAATCAGCTACATGTCAAAATCTATGGTTGCATGCTACTTCTAATCAATTGCATGTTAGTTATTAATGTTTGAAGAAGTTATAACCTATTGGGGTTACACTCTACTTTATCCATAATGGACAGGTATAGTACAGAGTCTCAGAGGACATGATCTTGGACAATTGATATCCAGAGTCAGAACAGTAGAAAGGATGGTTATTTAGACATTCGAGATAAACTTAGGAAAATAAGCCATGACAAGTCTAAATAGTTGGTTGAGCACCACCATATAATGAATGACATGTTGTCCGACCCAGCTAAGGTGGATAAGTTGACTGAATTTCTATTTGGCAAATTTTCTCACAGGGCAGATGAAAAATTACCAAGAACTTGCATGAGGAGTTTGAGAAACTAGCTTATAGCTAGGCTGAGGTCTCAGATTCTACTCTGCCATAGGAGGTAGTGTGAAAGGATATTACGTAGATTGATAGTAATGGTCAACTTGATACTCAAATTGAGTTAATTGTATACAGGTCGTCAAAGGGTGATGTCATAGGTATTCAGGATGGTATAGTTACAACAGGTAGTGACTATAGCGTAGTGGGTTCAGATGATGATTATGAGGATGTTGTTGTGCATGATGGTGAGATACCTAGTAGAGATGACCAAACATTGAGCATTCATGACTTTGCTAAGAAAGAGTACTAGGCATAGTTAGATGCTTTGACACATGAGGTTGAGGCTGGTAGTACTTCACATGATTTGTCCAGCTAGCTGAAAGTGAACAAAGACAATATTGTGACTTCATTATCTCATCATGATAGGTATGTGGAGTTAGTTGGTATTGGTCATATTACTCAGGTGAGGAGTTTTCTTGAGTTACTAGCTGATTCTAGTTTATAGATATGGATTTGAGATTGTTATATTGGCGTTTGGGATTCAGTTGACTGGAGATCTTTAACACTTTTTGGTAGTAGTGTTTGTTTGGGTGCTATCATGGATTTGATTAGCAGATTGCACGGTGTTGTCTTTTGTTGTGCTAGCAGCTTGTCCGATGCTGGTATTAGTTTTTATACACCGGTATTGGGCTTTGTTCATATATCCAGTCAACCATACTTGCTGGAATGTGTTGATGATCATTCATATTTGGCAGTGTGTATAGATGAGTCCCAGGATCATATTGGCATTGATGACATCTAGGAGGATACAATGGGTAGTTTTGAAGACTTAGTTTCCTTGGCAGTTTATTTTGCTACAGAGGAGTTAGACATCAGTGCTACAGTTTTTGATACTCCACATGTTGATATGAGCTTTGGATTTGATTCACAGGATATGGATGGTAATACTCTAGAGACTAGTACCTTTGAGGATACGCCTTTAGATAGTGCATTAAAGGAGGTTTGTAGGAGATAGTTTATCCAGTTCCATCATGTGTCTAATCAGTTGAGAGTTAGTGAGCGAGACATTGCTATTGCTTGCCAGCATTTTGATGCTGCTCATCAGTTGTTAGCAGTTTATGGATGGGGTTCTCCTACTAGTGATGAGCAGGGAGGTAGTTATCTTTCCTTGATAGAGTTCCACTCTTTATGGGAGGCTATCTAGATTCTGAGATAGGATTATATGCAGTTGGTAGCCAATAGATATTATCTTATGGAGTGGGGTAGTACATCATATGATGCATTGTTGGCCAAGGAAGATGAGGTGAGTGAGCTTACTTAGCAGCTTGAGGTGACTTTTGAGATTCTTGAGAGTGCACAGTTGGCTTTCAAGGAGTCACAATTTTATTTGGCTAAGGTGACCATGGAGTTAGAGCAACTATAGTCATTACTAGATTCTATAGAGTCACAAGCTATGGTGTCTGGTGATCCAAGGATGTCCATGGTCGAGATTGTCAAAGATAGTAGAGATGGGAATGCATCCATCCTTGATACTAACATTGGCATATCGAGTTTGTCCCCACTAGAGTTAGGTTCAGTTGAGTTGGGTGTTGCAATAGATTGTTGTGGTATGCCTGACATGGTGGTGACCTCTAGTAATAATGGCATGAAGACTAGAGATGATGTATCAAAGACCATGTGTGATGTTGGTGAGTCGACAGTTGGCATGGTTCCTACTAGTAATACTACTCCCTTGGCGATGTCTTCAGAGGTAGTAGTCAGTTCCAACTTGGTTAGTGATCAATTGCAATTAGTTACATTTGGATTGCAGTCTGAGCCACTGACTGAGATTGGCGCATTCTATCGACATTACATTGTGAGGTATGCTCATCAATTCACCTTTGATGACCATGTTGATGAGATGATGATACAAAGATGTACTTTGGTTCCTAGTGCTTATCATCAGTTATAAGATAGTTTGATGCCTCGAGATGAGAGTTGTGATGGGCACGACATGGCGATAGGTCCTGTAGTTGATAGCCTGATAATACATGACTTAGAGCAGGAGTTTTGGAGTGATGCTTCAGCAAGTGTTGTTATTTATTCTACTCCTTTGGCTATGACATCTCCTGACTTAGCTGGTGATCAGTCATAGTGGGTTGTATCACTTGTTCATGGTGAGCTATTGACTGAGGTTGGTTTTTTTTATCAACATTATAGTGCAGGGTATGTACATCAGTTAGCATTTGATCCTTGTGCTGAGGAGTTGAGAGCAAACAAACTTGGTTTGGGTTCCATTTCTTGTTGTTTATCTTGTGATGGCTTTTCACCATCAGGGGTGCATGAGAATTATGGTTATGAGATAGTGGCCGGTGATCTACAGAGTTGTGCTGACTGTAGGAGTTGTACAGTGTGTGGATTCTCCATACTTGGTACAGTTTCATTCGGGAGCATTCACCATTGTCGCAGAGTTGGATTGTACATTTCGTATAGGCTAGTGAGATGCGTTGATGGTATTTACTATGTTGGCAATTTGATTTGTCCACTTTACTTGAGTTTTGATGTTCTAAGAGTTTGTGTCTCGTGGGTTTCTGACTATGGAAGTTGTGACTTTGGAGTTTGGTTGAGCAGTAATTGTCAGTTTGATTATGGATTCCTCTTGGTTATATTGTAGAGGATATTGCAGGAGCCTGTGTTAATTGACAATAGTATAGTTCATGACTACATTTGGGATCTAGGTGGATTGATTGGTCTATTGTTCAGCCATTTCTTGAGGACAAGCAATATTTGGAAGGGGAGGACTTGTCATATCCCCTTTTCAAATAATTAAAAATAATAATCTTTGCTAAGGCAGGCAGGCCCAAAAAGGTGAAGTTTCAAAAAAAGGGGATAATCTTTGGAAGCTAAAGGACTAATAAATGAAAATTATTATTAAAATATGTTTTATTAACCCCTCTTGGATGTGAGTTAGGGTTATGCCCTCTTTTAAGGGGTTTGGAGGTATTTTGGGCTCATTGGAGAACTTGATTTTTTGCTTATTTCTTTGTTATTCTTCAGAGGTTGCCAAACCTGTGGAGAAGGAGACCCAAGAATGGGAGTTTTCAGGTTTCTAGGAAGGCTAAATATGGGAGTTTGAAGCCATTCCATGTGCATGCTCATACAGAGTTTGCCTTTGTGTTGAACAGTGCAGATTTGTGGTTTTTCGGGTGTATTTTTTTATAAGAGTTTGGTGTTTCCAGTTGAGTATTTCATATCAGTTTGGGTTGCTGCTGTATTTCAAACTTTTAGATGTTAAAATAGAGTTGAATATATGTATTTTTTCATGATTATACTTATGTGATAGATTATTAGTGTTTTTGTGGTGTTTCCGGGCTATTCTATGTTGTTTTTGGGAGCTCGATGAGCATTGTTTCTATCCTCTGTTTGGGAGCTGTTGTGTAAATGTTATACAGATCTGAAAATTTTATTTTGTAGGCTGTTATGCTGCTAAAATTTTTATAAAAATTTCCACTTTCAGATTTACTAATAATATCTAAAGCTGTGAAGTTTTTGGCACTATTTCCAGCATACCCAATTTGGGGTTTATTGAGAAATTGGTGGATCTTTGAAAGATTGGTTGTTTGATCTTAAAGATCTAATTAGAGGCTTGAAATATCATATAAAATCAAAAAAAGGACATTTCATAATTCCTTAAGGAGAGTGCTAGTGCTGATCTCTCTACATTAGGTCATAGGTTATCCTATGACCCCTTTCGACACATTCAAACCAATAAAATAGATCCCTAGGGGTCCTAGATCCCCTAAGGACATATGTTATGATAAAATGCACCAAAAGGGGTCATAGGTTATTCTATGACCACTTTGACCCATTCAAACAAATGAAATAGGTCCTTCTAAGGACATATGTTGTTGTAAAATGTGTTGAAAGATGTCATAGCTTATCCTATGACCCCTTTCAACCCATTTGAAAAAATGAAATAGGTGCTTAAGGGTCCTAGGACCCCTAGGGACATATGTTGTCATGAAATGTAGTGAGAGGGGTCACAGGTTATCCTATGACCCCTTTTGATCCATTGAAACAAATGAAATAGGTCCCTAGGGGTCCTACAACCCCTAAGGACATATGTTATCATGAAATGCATCAAAAAGGATCATAGGTTATCCTATGACCCCTTTTAACTCATTCAAACAAATGAAATAGGTCCCTAGAGGTCCTAATAATATTTTACTATATTATATTTATTATTAATAATAATACATTACTATATTATATAATAATAATATATGACTATATATTAAATATAATAGCAATATATTACTAGATTATGTTTATAATAATCATATATTCTACTATATTATATTTAATAATAATATGTATTAATATACTAATATATACTAATATATAATAATATACTAATATATGTTAATATACAATAGTTGTTGATTTCCCACACTTGCCTAATTGATTTCCTTCAAAAATTTGCGCAATCATTTTAGGTGCCTGATATCATATCAGGTATCAGATCTTGGATCAAATACCTAATATGGGATTGGGTACTCGAATTATTTTACTAGAAAACTTTTCCCAAAATATTCCCTATCACTATAGACCTAACAATCATATTTTTTGGGGGCCATTTTCATGGGTTTGGAGAATTGGTTCCCATTCAACCAAAAAGGTTCCTACAAAATTTGATTACGTGTCTAGTATTATTGTTTGAATGGGGAGTAGTAGTTCTCAAAAGGCTAAACACAAAAGGAAGGTATCCAATGAAGACGTTGCAACATATAGGGAAAGGTACAAGGCAAGTCATCGAAGAAAAAGATAAGGTATATGTTAAATGTGAATCAAGATGATGATGAATTGATCTATGGTGAAATCATAGAGTCAAAAAATGAATATGCTCAATCGGGGAATGAAAATGTACCAATTGATAATGATAATGTAAGGATTGAAAATTTGGAGAATGAAAATTACCAGTTCATAAAGATTACGCCATGAATGACCATGTCAAAAATGAAAATGCACAGGAACATTACATATCTCCTAATTATAATTGATATGAAGGTCTTAGAAAACTAAAATGGATAATTGAAATTGATGAAATGATTATTACTATTTTGGAAGAAGAAAAATCACAAAGAACCATTTGGTTATGGGCTTCAAGACTATATAAGATGTTTTTCGGCAACAAGACAACGGTGGAGCAATGTCAACTTTTTATGCACTTATTAATGATGCAAAAGATGAGACCTATGCTTTTCAAATTGAAGATTCATGTCAATAATAAAATGGAAAGAAATGGGTTTATTGTGAAGAATATTTTTAGTGCTCTCAATATTATTGGGAAACATAGCAAAGAGAAGGATAAGAGAGCTACTCAAAGGGTTATTAAAACATCTTTGGTAAGTCATCATTTGAGAAAGGGTAGATATATGAGACAAACTTGTATTGACTTGAACCTAAGCCATACTACTTTGAGAAGAGAACTTAATAAATGAGATAAAATTGATGATCTTCTTCAAAATGATACATGCGATCTTGGTGGGAGACTTCCACATTTTGATAAGTAGCTAACTGATAATGTGAAGTAAGAAATTACATAGTTTTGGCACTCTAGCTCAAGATAAAGACATGTTGAATTTGAGAATTTACATTAGAAACCATATTCCACATCTTAAACATTATTTGGAGGTAAGTCAAACTATGTTGTTCAAAGAATTTAGAGAGAGACATCTAAGATTGCATAGATCACAAAGAGCTTTTGAGTCCTTGAAGCCATTTTATTGCGTGACACTTGAAATTTGAAATACATGTTATTGCAAATATCATGTGGAGTTTTCTATGCACCATGAACTATTACACTCCATTCATTCTACTTTGTATAGTAAATAAATATTGGAGAATCATGGTGCTAGTGGGCTTCCAAAATCATTAAGAGACTTACTAGATCAATTTTTATTTCCTAGAGTTGATGGTTGTTTCTTTTATAGAAATGCTTTCTTAAATGAGAAGTGTTCAACATGTTGTGTCATATCCAAGTTTGACACATGTTTCCATGAGGGGTATGAACAAGATCTTGGGGGGACAATAGTAAAAAATATCGTATTTGAAATGGTGAAATACACAGTGAAGAGTGGCAGTGAGGGATCTAGATGTGAATTGGTTGCAAAAGAAATAAGTGTGGCTAGTTTTATTTCAAATTTCAAGAAAAAATATTTTCTACAAGTATGCAAGGCATAGTCACAAGTGTCAATGGTTGGATAAAAAATTTAGAATTTGTAAGGAGACTTTTCCTATTGGCACTATTCTATCAATTGTTGACTTTGTAAAGAACTACACATTTCAGCCCCAAAATGAGACATAATTTCAATATTACAACTCCATTCAAATTACTATTTTTGTCCACATAACATATAGACATGACCCTAATAGTGTGGAAGATAATCAAAAGTTTATTAGAGTCTACCAGTTTTACATGAGTGATGATAGATCTCACTCTCACGAGTTTGTGCAACATTGTTTTGAGAATTATGTTGATTTCTTATAGGAGCATGACATTGCTATGGATAGACATATCATTTGGTTAGATAATTGCATAGGTCAATTCAAGAATACTCACATGTTTTATTGGTTGTGTAGGATGCATGTAGAGAAGGGAGTGCCTCATATTTAGAGATTTTGAGTTTGGACATGGGAAAGGGGAACATGATGGAGTAGGGGCATGTGTGGAGGTATAGTTAAGGAGCAATTGAAGATTTTAGGAGTAGAACTTCTTGATTCTCATAGCATTTTTTATTGGTGTAGTTCAACATTATCATAGGGGGTGCTCTTGATTCAAAATTATGTACATTATTTTGGTTGATTGAGGAAGGGTCCATAGGTGATAGATCAGATTGTGCTACTATTAGAGACTCATAAAATATGTATTCATTCTAGAGCTTTGATTCTAGTAGGTGGACCATTTGGACATGGAAGTTAGTTTTCTTTTGTCCTATTTGTTTTTAGTGTGATTTTGATCATTGTGAGTCAAGTAAGTTGGTGGACACATGGGCTCCACATTATCTTACTCCATTGTCTATCATACCCTCTATTAGAAATGATGACATGAAAAGTTTAGTTGAGAATAACCATCTATCAGATCTTCTTCAGTGAGGACATGTCTTTGCATTGGTTGCACCATAAGGGAATGATAAATCATATTACTAGTTAGCTCATTGTGTAAGAGGTAATAAAAGATTGTATGATCGATCACAAATGATGATGGATTCACATATCCTACTAGTTTAATTATTGTTGCTGGAACATGGTTGCAGACATACATGCTTAGAAGAAATGAAACTCTTGCATTGAAATACTATCATAAGCACAAAAGAATTCTCATATGTTTGCATCTTATTATAGCAACAAAGATGAAATTTTTGAAGCATCAAAGAAGACTAAAAGTAAAACAACTTTTTACTATTACTAAAGTTGATCATGAAGCCCTATTAGAGACCATAAAATAGAGAGAGGACCCTTTTGTTCTTTTTTCCATAATGATTCAATGAACTAATGATTATTTACTAATATTTTTTATGATGTTGGAATGTATGTACATCATGAAGAGTAGCCATGCATGAAGATAAAAACTAAATAAGGAGCAAAATGAAAAAAAATCTATTCTAATTTTTACACTCTAATTTTTGGTGGTTGTGTATTAATGTAATAATGATGAAACACTTGAGATATTGTAAATGTAAAATTTTTGATTTAATGTAAGAAACAAAGATGTTTTTACTTAATGCAATTTATGTGGATAGAGCTAAAAAATAATGCTTTTACTTTTTACTTAATACTAACACTAAACTTGCACTGTGCCCAATGCCAAAAAATTGAGGGAGCTAAAAAATAATATTTATACATAATACTAACCCTAATGACACCCTTTTTCTAGCCATGGGGAGCCTCTGACATTTTCGGTCACCCCATACCGAAGAGTCTCTAAGGTGCTCTATGTGCATTTAGAGGTCGATCTTCTGAAGGTCCTAACTTGGAGCTCATGGGGGATATGGGAAAAATGTTGAGTACTAAAGGATTATCATGTTGAGGCCTACTATAAACTATCTCATTTCAAACACACCACATTTTATTTGGATTCAACACAATGATCTTGTTCAATACCAAAACTTGTAGTGTGTCTCAATTCAAAAGCGCATCACTGCAAAACTTTTAAACCACTGATCTTGGCATTGAATCATTAGTGCCATTAGCCCCAGATGGGTAGGTGAACCCTAGTGACACCCTTGTTCCATCCATGAGGAGTCTCTAACATTCGGAGCCACCCCATATCAAAGAGTCTCCAAGGTGCTCTAAGTGTGTTTGGAGGTCAATCTTTTGAGGGTCATAACTCAAAGCTCATGTGGGATATTAGTTAAATGTTGAATTCTATAGGATGGTCATGCTGAAGCCTATAATCACCTATCTCATTTTAGAGAGATCAAATTCCATTTGGATTTGGTACAACGATCTTGCTCAATGTCAAGACTTGAGTGTGCCTCAATTCATTGGTGCATCAATGTACAAATTTGAAACTATTGATCTAGGGCTTCAAATCATCAACATCGTTAGTTCTCTATGGGTGGGTGAACCCTATTGATACCCTTGTTCCAACTGTGGAGAGCCCGCAACCTTCGCGGCCACCCCATATCGAAGAGTCTCCAAGGTATTGTAAGTGCATTTGGAGGTTGATGTTCCAAGGGTTGTAACTTGGAGCTTGTGGGGGCTATCAATGAAATGT
Source organism: Cupressus sempervirens (assembly GCA_028749045.1). NCBI lineage: Eukaryota > Viridiplantae > Streptophyta > Pinopsida > Cupressales > Cupressaceae > Cupressus > Cupressus sempervirens. The sequence goes on from CM053788.1 coordinate 90,820,444, forward strand.
CAAATGCTACAGGACAATAATGATGAGACCTACAATAACCTATCTCATTTTGGAGTGATCACATTTCATTTGGATTTGGCACAACAATCTTGCTCGATGCCAAAACTTGTACTATGCCTTAGTTCATTGGTGCATCACTACACAATTTTGAAACTACTGATCTTTGTATCAAATTCTCAACACCATTAGCTTCAGATAGGTAGGTGAACCATAGTGACACCTTTGTTCCATCCATGGAGAGCCTCCACCATTCATAGCCACCCTGTACTGAAGAGGTGCTCTAAGTATGTTTGGAGGTCAATCTTTCGAGGCTTGTAACTCGGAGCTCGTGGGGGAGCTATTGGTGAAAAGTTAAATTCTATAGGATAGTCATGCCGAGGTCTACAATAAGCTAGTGACACCCCTATTTTAACCATAGAGCCCCAATAATATTTGTGACTAGTACATACTAAAACATCTCATGACTCTAGAGATGGGCTCCTAAGACCAAATTGACCATAGATTTGGCTAATTGTAGACATCTTAAGGGATTGCAGAGATCATTTCAAATTAAATATGTATGATAGAATTTCAAATTAAACATTGCATCAGAATTTGATGATAAAGGTTGTTAAAATGTTCTTCAAAAATTATTGCATTTGAATCAAATGTAACAAACATGATTAAAATGAGTGATTTTCCATAAACATGAAAAAATGCATGATCCACGATAAATTGAATAATACTATACTAAATTAATATGTATATCATTGTGCACATAAATGAAAAAAATATAAATCAAAATACATGTATCTATAGACAAATTATACAAATATATATTAAAGTTCATGTATCCATAGACAAATTACACAAATATATATCAAATTACGTAGATCCATACACAAAATGTTGCTGATCATGCCATCGAAATGTGTATAATATCAATGTTTCTATATAAAATGTGGAATATTCCATCTCAATATGTCTCATGATGCATCATATGACAACTATACTATCCTATGCTACTGGTGGATGACCAAAATGCAACCTATTCACCAAACTAGGTGGATCTGATGCCTCCTACATAAACAAAAAAGAAAAACCCAAAGTTAGACTACTAAATTTATATGATTCTATGTATCTAACATTTAATTACTCAAATTCATAATTATCCTTTTTTAAATTAATATTTATAGTATTAAACTTTTATCATAAATACCTCTCTTGTCAATCTCCTCTAGCGGTCAAGAGTCCTCTCATATGTCCTTGGCAATACTTGAACCTCATTAATTATGGCCTGTATATATTCAAGTATGGTTTTCATATAGTTCTAAAAATTAAAATATAACATTATTATTAATAGCATACTAAATTTATAACATATAATAAATAATTCAAACTAAAACTTACATCTGTCAATTCCTCCAGATATAATAGCTGCATGAGCAAAGATACAAAACTCTGATGTCCAACCTCCTACACACTAGGTGTTTCGTATGAGATGCACAAGCCTAGTTGTTAATATCATGGAAATAAGTTTTGAAATTGTTTATGAAAATAAGTAAAATAACAAATAAATGATACTTATACATATGATGGTTCACTCACTATGAATGGAAATGCTAGAGGGTCTACAATGTTGAATCTTCCTAGACTCATCACCAATAGCCATGCCCTATACAATAAAGAATGTAATTAAATTTCATTAGCACAAATATTTTACAAGAATGCATCAATTTTTAATCATTTTAAAGGTACCTAATTACCTTTCCCTTGTCAATGGGCTCTGCCTCACCCCCCGTACTCTGCCCCCCACTAACAGGTGATACCTACAAGAGAAAAGAAAGATTAGAAACCATATATGCACCAATATCAAATAGAAAAACAATGAGAACAAAATGTAATGTACTATAGATATCTCAAGGAAAAAAGAAATAGCCAAGAGCATGATATTATCAACCTATCTAAGCTCCTCCTTAGTCATCAACTAAACATGAATGAAGATCACATACATGTATAAGTCAGTATGGGTTAAAATTAGTCTATTATAAAGATTAAATTTAAATCACATATCTCATAACAAAAAATAGTATATATATACAAACAAATAAGTATTCCATGCCTCTGCATGCCCCTCCTCTCTCACGTCAAGGTGTGTAGCCTTTGTACACATGTCTAGTGGATCATCCTCCTCAAATACAAACTAATACTTAGAAAGATTATCTATGGGACCCAGACAAATATTCTTACACATTATGCAAGTATGGGGCACACAAACATGTGATGATCTCACCAATGATGAATGCGCACTAGCATCATCAACATGGGGAGGAAACACTGACCTAACCTAGGATTTCAATAGGATACTCAATCTATGGATGGCTCTAATACTTTGAGAGCTAGTCTCCACAATGATATTAGAATGCTACAATAGAGGAGGGGGGATACTTTAATAGGGGGGATAAAAGTGTCAGCTTTCTTCTGCAAGGAAAAGTGTCTATCTTGAGGAGCTCCTCCTCCTACACCCATGTTGGGCCTCATGCTCTAGTAGTTCACCTTGAGGTGCAACACAAATTTGGCATATAGTTTTTTAATGAAATAGAATGACACCTCTAAATTACTATGTGGAGGTTTTTTGAAAACCATCCATCAATGATGCCAAAATCTTGCACACATAGCCTCGTTTGTGCACCATTTAATTGATAATTTGGGCTTTGTGTGTCCTACTATTGTACCAATTTTTGGGTCTGCAAAAAGGTTAACTATATCATCTTTAGTTATGTTTAGGGCAGCAACCTCATCATAGTCCAACCCACCATCAAACATGGCATGTATTTTCTCATGCCAATGAAGAGCAGCATTTTTTTCATTGGTAAGTGTTTGAATATTATCCACTATGGTGTTTAACATGGATAACATGGGAGCCAATTCAATATTTTTATATGTGGTTTGCAAAACCCTAAGTTTGGCGAGATTTTCATCTATCAAATCTTCAATTCAAGGAGGGTTTTAAGAGGGTAGGGGATCATTTGGTGGATGGTTTTGAGGGGGTAATGGATCATTTGGTGGAGGGTTACAAGGAACATTGTTTCCTGGCTCAGTGTCATCATTTTGGTCAACCATACCTATTAAATTGAAAATCATAATTTCTATTAAAAAAACCTGTTTTTCAACAATTTCTATTTAAAATAACTAATTTATATTAAAATTCATTCAAAATCATAAAAATGTTAGCTATATCTGATACTCATTCCTATATTTGATACCTAAAATGGAAAAACACAAATGCCAAAAAAGTTGTTAGTTTTTTTAATTCCATGTCACAGGTTTTAGGTATCTGATCTCATATCGGGTACCCAATATGATATCAAATACTTGATAATGGATTGGATACCTGATAATGGATCAGATACTCAATAAGGTTTTGTCCAACCTTTTTGCCTTGGTATTAGGATGGGTGGAAAAAGTTTAAAGTTGATTTTGAAATTCTTTTAAGCATTTTCAAACTCTACTTCTTTACACATTGCCACTTTTTGGCACACCATGATCCTGTACATACTCCAACATTGACTTCATGCTTTGCATACTCAAAAATTATCACACAAAGGTTACACCAATTGCAATTTAAAATGTTAAATTTTATTAATAATTACATAATTAATTTTCAATAGAAATTGAATATGTATCTATATCAATGTGATGCACATTAAGGCCATCAACATGTGTATGATATCTTCCTTCATCATCATGAGTAGGATTTGTGCTGAGAGTAGAAGGCTACAATGAAATGTCATGTGCATTGTTATCATTGTTCAACATTTACATTAAATAGATTATTTCTCATGAAGTTCTCATTTTTTTTTTTTATTCATTAGGCCTATTTACCTATGTGTAAACTAGTGCACCATAATCTTCTACATCTTTTTGGCCACTAGAATCTATGTGGTGGCAGACAACCACTTCTTTATAAGCTTGTTTGAAGCCAATTTGTTTTTCCTCTTCTATGGGCTCTAGATTAAATAATTTCTTTTATTTTTTGCATAATATCGTCAATATTGAATGTATTTCTAATTTGTGATCATATAAAAAAAAATTGATATGAATTTTCATTTATTGCTACTTACAAGTTGTGAGTGAATTTTCATATATCCACCAGAGCCAAGATGGTGTGGACCAACCTTCTCTTTCCTAGCTTGTGTAGCATTTGATGTGTCTTGCAACCTATACATGTAAACTTTGAAATATGTTAGATTATATAAATATAAAGATCACTAATTTGTGCATAATTACATTAATACTACCTCATGCCTATTTTTATCGGGTGGTGGGTTAATTCCTTTATGTCTTAGCCTTATCTCTTTTGCATCTTCAATGATTTCATTCCACTCTAGCTCTGGAATGTAAGAGTTGATGAAATCCAACTTCACAGTCGCCAAGATCACCTACAGTGCAAATAGTGTAAGAAAACTTGGCAATAAAAAATATAACCATTTCCACATAACCCATAATAGATCTAAAATAAACATGAAATTAAAAATCCACATGCAAGAGAATAGACAACATACCCACAAAATGTGACACAAGATATACCCTAGGAAACCCTCATTGAGGGAAAAAACCTAGCCTCCAAAAGCATCCATCATCATGTATTATTCAGAAAAAATACCATTGCCATACAACCATGGAAGCCTCCATGGCCATAGCCACAACCGAGCAAACTATGTGAACAAGCATGAATCTACACATCCCATGCCATGCTTTCAACCTTCACAAATGCTCCCTTGGCTAACCTATCAAGCCTTGTCCCGCTCGACTCTTGCCTTTTGTCTTCTCCTTGTCACTCTCTTTTTCTCTCTACAACAACTACCCTTGTGGCTTCTTATATAGTAGCAAGTCCCACAAAACCACTAAGTGGTATTACATAAACCATGTGCTAAAACCATGTGCTACCTAACCCACTAACCCCACATTTAATATTGGACATTTAATTCTTTCCCCCAATATTAAATAATTACATAAAATATTATCACAATGTTACAATACAACTCATCAAGAATATTCCATGGGAATCTTTACATGTTGCACGTCCATCTAGGTACAACATTACATAATAAAATAAAATAATAAAATAACAATATTATGAAATGTGTGCAACACCCATTATCTCAACAATCTCCTACTTGTTGTATACATTGCATAGGGTCAATCCATAGCCACATAAAATGAACAAGGGAACAATCGCTCCCAGCACATCCACCATCATGGATCAAAATACATCAAGTGCTCCATCCTAGTACCCGCAAAAAAATCAAAGTATCTAGCATCTCAAACATGAATGATCTCACCTCCTATTATGCCACTGCCATTGGACATACATAGAAGCCATCCAAAGAGAAAGCCACCCAACCTGTCACATTAGAAGATCATAAAATCCTGTACCAACTGAAATTCTGAGCACAAAAACTTGATCCAAAGGTAATCACATGTATCCATAGTTGTCAAAATATCCATAGCTGAAATAGCACCCATAGCAAGTGCCAAACCCATCCAACTATCCATACCTCAAAGGTATAACAAGTGAATCTCATATCACTAACATATCCAATCTATAACCTGCAATCACAAGCCTCAAGAGCAATACCTGCCACATATATACCAAGAAGCTCCCACTACAAAAGATAATGTCAAATCTATAACCAATCCACTCACAACATCTCAAAGAAGTGAATCCATGTAGTATCAAGGACATCCACAATACATAAACTAATATCCTGCAAGAACAACTCTCATAATAAGTCTCCAATAGTCTCCAAGTTCTCCACAACCAACAAAGGAAAGAGATAAAGAAATAAACATGTCATCTCTCACATGACATACATGAGCACAAACCAGTGATCACAATCTCTAACCAATCTCAAATCCAATGTAAGCAAAACTGAACATTCAAGAAGATAACCAAGACCAGAGAAACCATGCAAATCATAACCTGTATCATGTCCTTCTATACACACCTCTAGATGTAAACTGTGCAAGTATGATCTCCTCCATAAAACCCCAACAAGAAGCCTCAACAACACCCAAACCATACCATATAACTAATCATGGATGTAAGCCTCTCACAAGAAGATCAAACTCAATAAACCCATTCCTAAACCAAGGAATAACCATTCCTAATCCAAGGAAAATGCCCAATATAAAACCATCTCCCAAACTCAACCAGCATAACAACATATGCACATGGAGATAACCAATGCTAAACCATCTCTCAAATGAACCCTCCAGAACTAACTCATGTACCATAGCTCAAGATCCATATCCATGAAAGACAAGCATAACTATAATGCAACTAAGAGAAACAATGGGTTATACCTCTCAAGTAGCAAACCGCCGAGTAGACCAAGAGTGGGGAATGAGAATGCTCATCAAGATACCCAAGTCTCCAACCAAGACTCATCTAAGAACAATCTCCTCTCAAGTCCATATCAGCTGACTGCCCCTCAGACTTCCTGCTGAAACCATTAACCGTCCCAACAAATACTTCTCTAATCCAAGAGAAATCAGCGTCACCACCGTCTTTAAGTATCCATGAGCACCTGTAGCCAATCAATCCATGCCAACTCCAAATGCAATATAGCAATATCATGAAGTATCCAGCTTATGATCAGTGTACTCAATACCAAGAAACTAAACCAAGATCAATGTCAAAGTTCCAACCATGGCCTCAGGAACATAAACATGACAACATGATCTTACCATCTCAACTAAAGAGATAACATGCTCCACATGAACACACTATAACATGTCACAACTCTAAACGCATATCAAGAGTATACCATGACATAATAATGAAACCATCCTCATACCAAGGATAACATGCCAAATAAAAGGATAAACCACACCTTTGCCAAGAACCCTGTGAGTCCTCAAGATGCAACCATCTCCACACACCATGAAGAAAACCATCTCCACATACCATGAAGAATCATCTCCACACACCATGAAGATAACCAATAACTCCATGAGTCCTCAATATCTAACCATCTTCACACACCATGAAGATAACAAGTGCACCATGCAAATGTCAAAGACGCTTCTATAGCAATAGGATCTAAGACAAACCTCCAACATCTACAATCACTCAATAAATATATCAATGCCAAGAACTCCCACTCAACCGTGGTACCAAGTCACCTATGGCATCATAAAATCCATCCTCTCCAAACCAAGAAGATATAAACCAAACCAGGAACTAATCCTGCACTGTCACCCCCATCACTGTCACAAGTTCCCACTAAACCATGTATCCAAGCTATCCATGACATCATGATGAAAAACCATCCTCTAACCATGAGAATCAACCAAGGAATCAAACCATCAAAGAACTCAAAGTGCACAACATGAGCTCCTCAAAAGAAACTAAATAACCATGATCCTCAACCAAGAAGATATACCACCATAACTATATCAGAAATCCAAGCTAATGAACATCAAGGATGTACCTGTATATCCAATCATGTCATGCCAAAAACCAATGACACCATGATCACATCCATGAACTGAGCATCTGGCTCTCAAAGTGTCCAACCTGTCAGCATAAAATAGTCAACAACAATCCTCCACCATGGCTGTACCTAGTAACAACATCTCATCCCTTCTACATGAAGATAAAATCATGTGACTTAGGGCATAGACAACCCAAATCCAAGCAATCAATCTGAATATGTATCAATAATGAAAGATCAATGGGCAAATACAACCCATAACCAAGCTACAAATGCAACCTGTAAGTATAGACCGCTTACAACACTACACAACTTGTAGACCCAACAAGTCATCATGCATATCCAAACCAAACACTGATAACCATATCATTATGAGACCAATCTAAAATATGAACTAAGTATACAATGACATCAAATCTTAAATCTCCAATGCCATAAACTCACAATGTTACCATAGTCAAAATATACCTATAAACTGTTCAGATCAATATATCAACCAATAAATCATGCCAAACCTACACCAAATTATGAGTTTTGTAAGTAATTATTACTTATCTTCTAATGGAGTTATGTATAAAGTGTTGATTTACATACTAACTAAAAAAATATTATAACTTTCAAATGGTATAATCTTTTTAAAATCCATAAGATGCATCACATTCTATGTTTTTTCTACTATGAGGAAAACAGAAACATATTTTAATTTTATATAGTTTTGAATGAGTTAAGGTGGTCAGTCACAAGATCTTTTTATTCTAAAAAGTGTTTTAGTACAAAATTAAAAAATAATTATTTACTTGGAATAAAATTACAAAAAGAATGCATCACATCCATGTATGAGTCTATTTATTATATCTGAAATCTTAAAAAATAATATTATTATTTGATTGTGATTGGTCAAACATACACATACTTCTTAGTTTTTCCTGAAATTTTTGGTACTTTTGCATTCAAATTCTAAATTTTGACCTATTAAATTAATTTTTTATTAGAAAAGGGCTATTATTTTAGAAAGCATGTTTAGTTTACTACTATTCTTATATTTTTTTTTATATAAGGTTCATAACTAGTTCAAGATTTCACATCAGGTTAACTAACATTGATATCTTGATTTTTGATTATCACTTAAGGCCATAGTTTGGCCCACCATGATCCTACACATACACTAGTTTATGTGATGTCATCATTGCATAATAATGTGGCTACCATATCAACAACTATTTTCTCTTGTGTAATATGTTCTTTTCTCTTTCCCTAAGCATGAAATTGTGACAAAAAATTAGTAAAACAATCAAAACAAGTCCAAAAACTTAACAAGAATAACATAATAATATGAGATTTTATAAAATTACAATTAGACAAAAGGTTTACCTGCACTAGAGAAGGGGTAAGAGCAACATCCCTACCTCTATCATCTGATGGATCGGCCATGTCACCCGATGACAAAGAATATATATTAAAACATCAACATAATGAAAGGAATAGTTGACTTAGCAAAAAAAACTTATTAATAAAATGGTAAAATATATATTAGAGTTCTAATTGGAAGTAATTAATTTAAATATTACATGTATAGTACTTACAAGTCCCATGATAGTAAGTTTCTTTGTATTTATGCAATTCAAATCATAATCTATTATCAGCTCTTCCCTTGAACTTATTGATTTTATCACACATACAAAAACTTGATTTCCCTTACACGCCTAAAAAATGCAATTGGGTCACTTATTAGTTGACCCAAGATACACACTACTTATAAAAGCTACAATCTTCCCTATTTATTTTTTCCTTCCATCAATGTATACAACAAATCTTTTACTTTGATCATTTTCTTTCCATTGCAGATAATTTGTTAATAATTCATACCTAGGCATACTTTTTTTAATATTGAACTATCTGCATCCAATTATTGTAACTATAACAAGGTCCTACATACTCCATCAATTCAACAACTTTTTTATAACTAGCCTTTATTTCATCCATGAAAAATAGGCCCAAACTATGTAATGATGATGGAGCTATGTGATATATCCTCTCATTAACACAAAAATCAATGCTAATTAGAGGTAGTTCATTGGGTACTCATTCTTTTTGAAGATCTGTACCTCAAGGGAACCTTGATGTTTCCCTTTGTCTCATCATCATAATAACATGACCTCCCTTGAGAAAGGAAAAATTACATGCATTTATTAAATTTTCTTCTAATCATTTTACCTTTAGTTTGTCTCTCTTTTGCAGAACTACTACATGTCTCACTATCCTCTTCTATTCCCTCATTTTCCTCACTCAAGGAAGACAAATCTGACAGATACCTATTTAGTGGTACCTGTAGCCCATCAAATGAGAGATTTAGTTGATGGAGAGAAATATTATTCTATAAAATGAGGCTAATATTGATGAATTTTTCCTAAAGTTAATGTTGAAGGTAAAGAGAAAGCAAGCATGTAATAAACTTATACCTCTTGATCCATGTCATAGTGTACAGTCCTTGTCAAAGGGGTATAGTTTCTTGCATATGCAAATTATTTGTCTTAAGTTAGTTACAAATTACATGATACTTATGCTACAAATTACATAGAACATACTATGAACAATATGCATACTTCATAATCATTATATACTTTTTAATTCATTATCTCTACCAAAAACATATTATAAGTAATCAACACCAAGAATTGAGCACTATAACAAATATTTCAACCTAATCAGCACCTAATACATTTCCATTGATCATGCCATTGATCATCTTATTTTTCCATCTCATCATTGTGTACATCATTATTAGCACCATCATCATCCAAATCATCAGAATGACCATCATCATCATCACTATGACCATCATTGTCATTGTCATCATCATCATTGCCAACAACACCACCACCATCACCACCACCACCACCACCACCATCATCATCAATGCCATCACCATCATCATCTCCTTCTTCATCTTAACTTCTTTGGTATCTTCTTCTTCATTCACATTATACTTTACCAGTCTTCCTTTTGGATTATGTCTAACAGCAAATGACTAACTTAGTTTACGTAGAACACCAAAATAAAACACTTGCTCACATTGGCTTGGAAGAACATAGGGCTCATCTCCAACTGGCTCAAATGACCTTGTATTAATCATTTTAAATCTATTATCATATTCAATAATAGTTCTATCAAAATCATTTTGACTCAGTCATAGCTTATACCATTTGACAGTGAATATAAATAGTTTGAAGGAATTAAAGTCAGACTCAATTATATCATCCAAAACACCAGTATACATTTTTAAATTTTTGAGGATGCATGTCATTTCTAGACAAAATATAGGTGACCTCAAAGACTCCAATTTTCCCAAAATCACAAGTTCTCTTAGTGTTTTTCACCTTTTTTATGCAAAATTTACAATCATTGTAGTACATAGATTTGTGGTGCTTGACCTATTATTTTTTGAAAATGTTAAAATTATGCATCCATCCATGAGTTGTTATTAAACAAATGGGTCATAATAGATTATGTTATACTTACCTTTCCACCTCTTAAACCATTTACTAGATCAATTACCATTGGCATAACATTGGGATCTCCATTACGATGAGCTTCTTTAACCAATGAAGAAACACCTTCCCTTGTTAATGAGAGACCATTTTGTTGATATTATTCAATCCATACCATCATCCAATCAAGATTGTTTGCAATATACAAATGAAGTGCATCCTACTCACGAGAAACTATAGAAAATAGATACACCAGTTAGAAACAACTTATATTAATGATGGATAAGAATTAATTAACTACAATAATATCTTATAATTACCTCTCACTTTTATCAATCTACCTTTCCCCATCAAGTACTTCCATTCAAATATGTTAATGGAGTTGGGATCCAAAATGTGATCTACATGGATCTTTGATGCAAATTTGGGAAGATATTCATTAATGTACACCATGGTCTAGTATACCATATATCCCTCGATCATGGAACCCTCAGGACGTGCTCTTTGTCAAATCAAGCCCTTTAAAAAATTTAAGTGCCTCTCAACCATCCACATTGACCTAGTTGGTATAGGTCCACACAGTTTAATCTCCTCAACTAGATGTATGAGATAGTGTTCTTGGGCATTGAAAAAAGTTGAGGAATTTTTCTCTTCCAATGCTTTATGTATTTTTTATCAATTTATCAATTTCTTTAGATGACCACCTAGAAGATATTCATCATGCAAAAACATAGTAATGAGACTTTACAAAAAATTATGCAAAAAATTACAAAAAGAGAAGAGTAAGACACAAAAATAAGATCTACACAAAAAATACAACAAATAACACTTCTAACTACATGTATTTCCCAAGACCATATATAAATTGTTTGACACTCATGTTGTCAAATTTGTGTGGGAGAGATAGAGGTAGAATGTAGGGCAATAAGAATAAAATGATATTTTCAATATATTATAAAATAAAAAATCAAAAGTACATGATGTTTTACAAATTTATTGTAAATAGAGAAGAACATGACTTACCTTGATGTAGGTATACCAATCATGCATTTTTTACCCTAACCCAAAATCAACTTTCTTTGATATGTGAATACTTATGCTTGCATCAAATCTTTTAAGAAATTTAGTTTTTTTAATGTCTTGAAATATGGTATCAGTTTGCTATTGCATTAATAACAAATTTTGACCAGTTTTTCTTTCACACCTTCCATCCAATATTTTCATAGTGTCTTTGTTACATTCTTTCCAATATGTATAGCATCAAACAAATGCACGATTATGAGGTGCTTGTAGTATGAAAACCTACTAAATTGTCTAGGATAGCTTTTAAGTCCTTTTGGAAGTTTCTCATAAATGCCTTAATGACCTTCATGAACATCATTACATCATTACTAAATAAAACATAGTATCCAAATCTTAATTTTATACAAAAACTTGCATCAGATGGAATGACATTACCTTGGCAGTCCATTCTATTGTATTCCAACTTCCACATGTGAGGTGTCATTCTTCATGGCTTTGATGTTGTCTCTTCTTTCCTATTTAAAAGATGTTTCTTGGTAATTGTGGAGAAAGAGTCTATGATAATCAAAAACCTACTTTCCAAAACTTTTTTAATGACAAGTTTTCATCTTTGGACCATAAATTAGACATGAAAATGTTCCCTTTGTCTGAAGACCTACAAGATTGTGCATAATTGGATGACATGTGTACTAGAATATACATATTTATAATTATCACACACAACTTAAACATAAAATGAAAGTGTGTTAGCACTATTACATAACAAAAATATGTGTTACCAATTTCACATACCACAAAAATGTATTATTCTAGGGGCATCATGTATTTGTTACAAATAGATAATACTGAGAGGGAGAATGAATCAGTATTCAACAAACTTTTTCCCACAACTAAATATTGTTAATTAATTTTAACTTACATATGAAAGTAAACCAACAATGTTGAAAAGTTAATATAAACATGCACAAAGAGAACTCTTAACACCATTATTTGTTAACTAGGGAAGCCTTGGCCAAGTGAAAACTTTGGTGGGGATGTTACCCACAAGATGATCCACTAAAAAAAGAATCTTGTTAAGGATATTGATCATATTAGGAGTATATGAAATAAATATAGTGTCTCAAGTATTTTTTAGAGGAATAGGACCTATTAAAAGCCTCAACCCTATTAGGAGTTGATAGATCAAATACAATGTATGCAAGAAAAGCCTGCTTCCCTAACATGCAATATACAATTAAGCTTCTTCACAAGAATAGGTATACATGCAATATTGTCTTATTATTGTATCTCACACTTGCTCTAATCATACATCAGATTTTCCATCACATAAGACTCTCATATTAATCAATCTTTCCTCAAAAAAATTTGCATCACATACTTGCTACACATTATCTATGCAAGATATGATCTTTACTTATATCTCACAAATTATCAAAAATCTACTTAGTTGGCCTTGATACTTTCACATGTTTGACCAAATATAAAATAAATTTGGGTAAACATCTAGGATTTCAGCCCATCAAGGTTAAGTAATTATTTTGTCACCAAAATAATTTCTTAAGCTACACACATCAATTAACTGTCATGTTATTTTTTCTTCTATTGATTACCTAAACTAGTAAATTAACTATAACGTATATCATACTATTCGTACAAGTCTGTATACTGACATACATTATTGTGACCCTGTCTATTAAAAATATAAGAGGAGTAACTGGGAGGGGAGGGGTGAATTAGTCAGCACTAAAATAAATCCTAGATCCCTTAGATGTCAGTACAAAATAAACTTTGAAAACTAAACTCTACTAATGCTTGGCAAACATAGAGAAAAATGTTGTAACTCGGTAAACACTAAAAATGCTCAGAAAATACTTAACATGAAAATCTTAAGATGTTATTTGAGATTACTATTACTTTAACTTAGCTGCAAACACATAAGAGAAATAACATGAACACATTTGACACCAAGATTTAACATGGAAACCCAATTTGGGAAAAACCACCAATTGCAACTAGTTACTAATTTTCACTCTTCTAAAGTGAGCCCTATTAAGAGCCAGCCCTATCAAACGTTACAAAACACACTATTAGGTGTGATCATGTTAGAGCATTTAATCACCTTATTAGGAATGGCCTTTTTAGAGGTCTTTAGACAATTCAATAAAAATGCCACCTTGTTAGAGGATTTACAAATAGTCATTATGCCAACTCTGTTAAGAGATTCAGATCACTGCTACAATGGTTAGAGAGTAACAATGAGATGACCTGATTTTAGATGCAACTGAATTGCTAATTATACATCTCAATTCTGGCTTGTATACTTGATCCTTCTTAAGAAAATGTATTTTTTGAGCTCTTACAAGGATATTCTTCTTATTCTTCTAATTCGCTTCCTCTTAACATCATTAAATCTTTAATTATCTTCATGCATATTTATCTTCACTCTAGTTCTCAACTTGATCTTATATTATTATCTTTCATATTGTCAAGTTGGCTAGTATATAACTTAGAATAATTAATATTCATCTCCTTAGTTGGCTAGAACCAATAGACAATTCAATTGAACTTAATATGCTAAAGCAAGAAAATCCTTTGGTAGTCAACCCTACTTGGTAGACACTAACTTAGAAATGATTTTTCTATGTTAACCAAGTGGACTTGGTCAACACTGCATATTCACAAAGTTCCTCTAGTAATTGAGTGAGCTTGATTACCACTGGTTCCATCCAATATTTCCCTCATTAACTAAGTGACCTCGGTTGACACTCAACTTTTGTAAACTTTCCTTTGGCTCCCAACTAAACTTGGTAGATACTGTCTCCTGAATTAGGAAAACTCTGGAATGCTCGGTAGACATAGAAAATTGTCTTTAATGCCTGAGTGAGCTTGGCATACACTAACTAAAAATGATATGGCATTTTGTGTAACATCAAAGACAATACACAATTAATTAATTGTTACAACAATCTCCCTTTTTGGCATTGATGGAAACACAACATCTCATAATGCAATGAAATTTTTAGAGAAAGAATAAAGTAAGGAATTATCCTTAGTTTCATTCTAATTCTCATCCATGAGAACTCCTTCTGTCAATTTGAACTCTTTTTTTCCTTCAGTTTCTCCCTTTGTTAGAAAAATTCTATTTGCTACAACTTATTCTAGTAGAAAACTCTACCTTTGATATTAGACCAAATTCATTCTCCCTTTTTTACATATCTTTATCTTTTTGTTTACAAAATTTTTATGAGATATGATAGAAAACCTCTTCCTTTTTGACATCTCATGCCAAAGATAATATCCAGTGAGTATCAATGTACCTCAAGTACCGATTTATTTGCAATATTCCCTTGTCAATACTGCAACAATTAATTTATCTTCAACATGCTCTAGTTGATGCTTCACTAAAATTCTTTTAGTAAGCTTCAGATAGGGGAATGACCCCTAGCTTACCTCTTAGATATAGAAATGAATCCTTAAGTAATGACTTGGTGAATATGTCTACAATTTATTCTTTTGTATTCACATATTCTAATCTATGTTCTTTATCTTGTACCAATTCTCTCAAGAAATGATATTTTATAGCAATGTGTTTTGTTTTGGTATGCATCATTGAATTCTTTGATATATTGATTGTTCTAGTGTTATCGAATTATATAACTACTGGATTCTTGATCTCTTTCTTTATACCTCTTAATAGTTGTTTGAACCAAACAATATTAGATCAATTGACTACTGTTGCAAAGCATATTATGCCCCTATTGTGGACTAATGGATACAATTATGTTTCTTGCTTGTCCAAGACACTATTCTTTTATCAAGAAAGAATGCTCCACCACTGGTGTTTTCTCTATCATCAATACTTCCTACCTAATCAGCATCTATGAATACTTTTAATTCAAAATTGCCTCCTATTTTGTACCATAAACCATATTCTTCAGTACCTTTTAGATATCTCATGATTCTTTTGATTACCATAATGTGACTTTCTTTGAGATTTGTTAAGAATCTTCCCACCATACCTACTGCTAATGCAATATTAGGCCTTGTATGTTCCACATACTGTAATTTTCCAATCATTGATCTATATGTGGTTTAATCTACCTATTTGGAATCATCATTTTTGAAAATTTTATGTCTGGTAGACACAGGGGTTCCAACTGGTCTTGAATTTTCCATTCCAAATATCTTTAATATCTCCTTGATATATTTAGATTGAGTAATGTAGATACCATCTTTCTTCTGCTAGATTTACAATCCAACAAAGAGTTTTATCTCTCCAAACATAGACATTTCAAATTCTTTACTCATTTCTTCTGAAAATACCTTGCATAAGTCATCATTTCCTATGAATAAAGTATCATCAATGAATATTTCTACCAACACAATCTTTTTTTCTGGTCCTTGTTTGATATACAAAGTTCTATTATCATTTATTCTTTGAAAAATAATATGTACCAAGTAGTTATGAATTATTTCATACCAAGCTCTCGGAGCTTGTTTGAGACAATATAATGCCTTATGCAATTTTTAGACCATGTCTCTTTTTCTAGGATCTACAAAACCTTTAGGTTGCTCAATGTAGACTTTCTCATCAAGAATTCCATTCAAGAATGCAAATTTTACATCTATTTGATAAACTTTAAATCATCTATGAGTTGCATATGTTAGTAAAGTTCTAACACCTTCTAATCTAGCAATAGGAGAAAAAGTTTCACCATAATCAATACCTTCTTCTTGAAAATAGCCTTCACACACTAACCTTTCCTTTTTTCTAGAAACTTTTCCATTTTCATTTATCTTATTTCTGAATACCCACTTTATGCCAATTACAATTTTATCCTTGAGTATAGGAACAAAAGTCCAAGTTTTGTTCTTCTCTATCTATTCTATTTATTTATTAATTTCTTCAATCCAACTTTCATTATCCAAAGAATGTTTACTCTATCTAGGTTCAAATTTAGCAAGTAAACATGTACCTTACAATTTTTTTATTGTCATTGTTCCATCTAATTTGTCTCCAATGATCTAGTCAGGTGCATGGTACCTTCTAACATATCTTGCTAGCACAGATTATTTGGATTTTGAGTTTTCTTTACTCATTTCTTCATGAACTTCAGTATTTAAGCTCAAGTCCATCAAACTTAGTTTTCTCTAGTAATAGCTTGGGAGCCTCTGGCTACAACTTGGGTCCTTTAGATTGTGACTCAAGTTGCATAGATTGGTACTTAGTAACTTTTGGAGTTTTTGGGGACTCGAGAGGTAAAGCCTCCTATATATCAAATAGATTTGGCAATGTATTAGGTTCATAGTAAACAAATCTTTTGTAATCCTTAGGCTCTTTGTTGATTTCTACTTCATTCTCTTCTGCAAACTCATCAATTCTCACATGTGCACTTTCTATGATTTTACAAGTAGACAAATTCAAACATTTGTATGCTTTATTTCTGTAGGTGTATCCTAGGAATATGCCTTCATCACCTTTGTCATCAAATTTACCTTTCCTAGATTCTTCCAAGATATAACATTTGCTGCCAAATACTTTCAACTTACATTAGGTTTGTAGCCATACCATAGTTCATAAGGAGTTTGATTTGAGTCTTTTTTTAGT
The DNA here is from genome assembly GCA_028749045.1 of Cupressus sempervirens. Taxonomy (NCBI): domain Eukaryota; kingdom Viridiplantae; phylum Streptophyta; class Pinopsida; order Cupressales; family Cupressaceae; genus Cupressus; species Cupressus sempervirens. The sequence continues at coordinate 90,838,044 of CM053788.1, forward strand.
TGTACTCTATTCAAGGTATGTACTATAGTGCTGATTTCTTCCTTCCAGTATTTGATTACAACATTCTTTTCTATCATTAGTGTTCTTGCACAATCCATGATGGATTTTTTCCTTCTTTTAGCTATACCATTCTGTTGAGGTGTACTAGGAGTTTAGACTTGTCTTTTAATTCCTTTTTCAATGAAAAATTCATTGAATTCATTGGAGATGAATTCACCACCTCTATCTGATCTCAATCATTTCAACTTCTTTCTAGTTTCTTTTTCTACCCTTGCTAGATACCATTTAAATTTTTGAAAAGCTTTAGATTTTTCTTTTAGATACATTAAAATCATCATTCTAGAATAGTCATTATAAAAAAGAATGAAAAACTTATCTCGATTGTAACTCTTTATTCCAATATGTCTACATAAGTTTTTATGCACAATCTCTAAGATTTCTTCAGAATGATAGCTGTTGCTTTTGAAACTAGTATTTCCCATCTTACTAATTTGATAGCTTTTGCATAGACCCATATCAGGTTTCCTCAAGCCAGGAATACCTCTTACTCTTATATTTTTTCTAATTCTAACTAGATTATCAAAGTTTGCATGACATAATCTTTTGTACCATAACTACCTTTATTCTATTTGAGCAATAAAACATGAAATTTTATTGAGATCTAGATAGAATAAGCTACCATTTCTTTGTTTGCTAGATCCAACTAGATTTTCTTTTCTATCTAGTAGTTTGGCCTTCCTATTCATAAATTCTACCTTGAATCCAATGTTATTCAACTGTGCTACACTTAGTAGATTGTTCTTTAGTCCTTTAACCAAATAGGCATTATCACATATAAGTTCATTGTCAAAGAGATACATCCTTTGCCTTTTATGCAACAAGGTTCATTGTTTCCAAATCTCACACTACCACCATCATAATGTTCCATGTGTTCAAACTTTGTTTTGTCTCCAGTCATATGATGCGAGTAGCCACTATCAATAATCCATGTATCATTTTTGCTAACATGAGATATACGTGTCATCTTATCTTCTTTATCATAAAATTCATCTTTTACAACAATATATACCATTTCATCTTCACTGTTATCAGAGTCTTTAGCCATAAAACAAGATTTCTTACCTTTGCCCTTGTAGTTTGTAAATTCCTTCTTACTTGTGTACTTATTACTTCTCTTTTCATCCTTGTTTTCTCTATTTGGGCACATTGCAACAATGTGACCAATTTCTTCACAAGAAAAGTAGATTAGAGGAATCTTACCTTTGTACTTTCCTCTACCTTTGGAATATTTCTTTGCAAGTAGGGCTTCAACAATGTTGAGCTGTCATTTTGCACGATGCTTAATGACAAGAATCCTTTCAAACTCCTCTCCTAAAAAATTAATCTGGGATCAACTCCAAGGCTCCAAGCAATCTTACAACCTTCTAAAATTTTCTCAATAGAAAATAAATGTGAGCATTTACGAGGAGGCCTTTTTTGGTTCAAACAATTTAGATAAGGTGTAGAATTTTCTTGTTATCTCAAAAGAATAAAACACACAAAAAGAAATATATTTTTGTAATTTTCTATTTTTTAATGAATGAAATCTAACAGTGCAACTATATGAATTCCTAAATTAACCAAGTGTTTGTAAAAGCAAATAACAAAGATAGGGTAACAAGAAGTTTAAGAAAATAACATGAAAGTAAAATCTTAACAGACATAAGCCACAGAAACAACACATTAGTAAGTTAAGCCTTTGAAAATATTAGTGGGTAACCAATAAAAATAGTATTAATAATTCTTTAATTCAACTAATGCAATCATCAATGGGAATTCAATAACCGTAAGATGCTTTGCTTTTCATCAAATCACAAGGCCACAAAAAGTGTGCTCATGTGAGACAAAAAGTTATACAGGAACAATATGGTGATCACTTCTCGAACTAAGTACGTTAGCAAAACTTTTACACCCATAGCAAACAATAGAATTAAAAGATCACACAACTAGAGAAATGCAATAAAATGATTGGTTCAATTACACTTCATGAGAATACATTCAAAAATTATAACACACTTAGGCAAGAATCACTACACTCCAAATGCAAGCACCAATAGCATATATTATTGCATCAAAATAATGGCGGCCTAGAATACACATTACATTCCTAAATTTATAAGAAATCTTTTCCTAATTTTTTTTTGAGAGTGAGAGATATCTTTATGCAAACACATGCTTCTAAACTAATAAAACAATTCTGATTATGTACAAACTAACTATCTACCTGGTGCTAAGTAGGACTTCATCTATAGTCATATCATCAAATGGATGAATGAGCCTTTACATGTCTTAAAACAAAGAAAATATGAAAAAAATAAGAAGAAGAAAGCCTTAAGATGATGTAGGAGTGTCTGGAAGTGCAAAAAATAGAAGCTCCATTTTTACTAGGTGTCTGTAAGAGTTAAGCTATCGTCAGAATGTGTTTTCGATGCATGAAAAGTTGTAAATTTTGAACTAGTAGTTAACTATCAGTGCACCTCTAAATTCTTTAAAATCTTGTAGCACACCTTTAAAAAATTGCACCTTGAAAGGAGCGCAATTGCACACATGACTCACTTGCACACCTAGCACCCCTGCAGACCTTAGAAGCAAGTTCAAAAAATGCAAAATTTTTCCAAGTGTCAAAACTAAAATTCTAGCTTCTGGGTTTTGTTCCCCATTATACCAGTGCTATGTCTAGGTATTTGCCCTTGAATTTCTCAATAATTTTAGTAACTTGAGCTGCATCTAGAAATTCTAAGACTTCATACTTATCGTTCACTTTCTTCCTATAATTTCCCACCTTGATGTAAGTCTCTACAAAATCTCTAACTTTCACATCCAACTCTAATGATACTTCCTCCATTACAAATGCTTGTCTGATGTCATCATCATAAGAAGCCTCTTCAAAAGTCTTCCAAAATTTCTCAACTACTACCTCTATAGTTATCAATTGTCTCTTGAATCATCTTCAAAAATGTCTAAAGACGGATCACTATAATGCTTCTCTGCCTCCAAAATTTGATTTTGGGTTGATCCTTGAGCTTGTGAATCTTTGCATGTAATGTTTCTATTACTTTATTTCCATTTGCAATCTTTCCTATCCAATCATCAATATTATATAACTCTTTTGCTATATACACCTCCATTAACATTTGACACCTTTGACCTTGAATTTCTTGTAGTGCTTGCAAGTCCTTGCCCCAGGTATGTACTTTATCTTGTTGGAAATATAGATCGAGTAACAGAGAGGGTGGGTGAATCAGTTACCACAAAAATAAATCCATAGATCCCTTAGATATCTTAAATAACTAATTATTGTTGTCACTCGATAGCCATACCAAAAAAATACTATAACTCGGTAGATTAACTTCTTACTGATCTTTAAGCATTCACAATTATTAACATGCATGCAAAAGAAATAACATGAACACAAGAGACACCAGATTTAACATGGAAACTCAATATGGGAAAAACCACCAATTAACTAGCTACCAATTTTCACTCTTCTGAAGTGAGCCCTGTTAGGAGCCAACCATGTTAAAGGTTACAAAACACACTATTAGGTGTGACCATGTTAGAGGATTTAATCACCCTACTAGGAGTGGCCTTGTTAGAGGACTTTAGAATAATTCAGTAGAACTGTCCACTTTGTTAGAGGATTTACAAAATGGCTATTAGACCAACTCTATTAAGGTATTTAAGAATTACTACTACAATGGTGAGAAAGTAAGAATAAGTGACCTAAATGAGATGCAACTAAACTTTTTTGTTACAAATCTCTGTTCTGCTTCACTAGATCCTCTCTAATCAAATATAACTTTGCACCTCCTCAAGGATATCTAATCCTTCTTCAAAAAATTTCTCACACTTCCTCTTCACATAATCAACTCACTTGCATGCTCACTCATTCATTCATCCATTCATAAATTTGAATTCACAACTTGACCTTTTATTTATACATTACAAATTGTCAACTTAGCTCAATTACAAGTTACATTTACCAATAAACAATACATCAATCGGCTACAAACATTACATGAAACAAATAAACTTTATTTCCCAAAATAGTGAAATCCTTCATTGGCCAACCAAGCTCGGTAAACAATGCTCTAGAAATGAATTCTAGTGTTGACCAAGTGAAGCTCGATAAACACTGCAAACTTTGCAAAATATTTTGGAGACCAAGTGAACTCGGTAAGAAAAAACTTTTCTTTGCTGACTAAGTGAACTTGGTAGAAACTGTCTTCTATCATAAAATCCTTCAATGCTTGAGTGAGCTTGGTAGAAACTGATTTCTCTAGTATAACTTCCAAAAATGCTTAGTAGACTTTGAAATCTACTCCGCTAACCAACTGAGCTTGGTAGACTTTGATGATAACTGAGATGACACTTTTGTAACATCAAAGACAACACATAATTGAATAATTATTTCCAATAATCTCCCTCTTTGGCATTAATGGAAACATAACATGTCATAGCATAATGAAATTTGAAAACAAGTTTTTCTGACAGAAAGTTTCTCCCTCTTAGATTTCATTCCACAAATTTCTCAAATATAGTAATCTCCCTCTGTGAAGGAATTACATAGCTTCTTTTCAAACATCAAACTCTTTAAACAGATTCAAATTTTAGAAAGATATGACAGTATATTCTCCCTCTTTGACAACACATGCCAAAGACAACACAAACCAAATGAAGAACAATGTACCTTATGTACTGATTCATATGCAATATTCTCATGATTATTCTTCACCAACTAAAAGATCTTCAACCTGGTACCTATTGATGCATCACTAGAACTTCATTTTAGTGAGCTTCAGATAGGGGAATGACCCCTAACTTACCTCTTAGATACAAGAATGCATCCTTAGGTAAAGGCTTGGTGAATATGTTAGGAATTTGTTCTTTTTTATGGACATATTCTAATCTAATATCCTTATCCTACACCAATTCTCTAACAAAATGATACTTTATTGCAATGTGCTTGGTTTTTCAATGCATCACTAGATTTTTAGATATATTAATTGCACTTGTATTGTCACAAAATATAACAAGTTCTTTGATTTCTTCTTTCATACCTTCCAATAACTACTTGAACCAAACAATATTAGAATAGTTTACTACTGCTACAACATACTCTACTTCTATTGTGGATTGAGATGTACAATTTTTCTTTTTAGTTGTCCAAGAAACTAACCTCTTTCCAAGAAAGAAAGCTCCTCCACTTGTACTTTTTCTATCATCAATGTTTCTTGCCCAGTTAGCATCAGTAAACACTTTCAAATCTAGATTACCTCCAAATTTGTACCATAATCCATAATCTTTAGTGCATTTCAAATATCTCATAATCCTTTTGATTGCCATCATGTGGTTTTCTCTTGGCTTTGCTGAAAATCTTGCTACAATATCAACTACAAGAGCAATATCTAGCTTTGTGTGAACAACATACTGCAACTTTCCAATCATAGATCTATACAATGTTTGATCTACCTCCTTTGATTCATCATCCTTGGTATGTTTCAGTCCAATACATATAGGAGTTCCACCTAGTTTACAGTCTTCCATACCAAACTTTTTCAGTATCTCCTTGATGTATTTAGATTGAGTGATGTAGATGCCATTCTTATTCTACTAAATTTGAAGACCAAAAAAGAATTTGATCTCACAAAACATTGACATCTCAAATTCTTTGTTTAATTGCCCTAAAAATTCTTTGCAAAGATCATCATTTCCTATGAACAAAGTATCATCCACAAATATTTTTGCCAAAAAAATCTTGTTATCTAGTCCTTCCTTGATATACAAACTACTATTATCATTAGTTCTCTGAAAACTAATATGAATAAGATAGTTATGCAATCTTTCATACCATGCTCTAAGGGCTTGTTTCAGACCATACAATGATTTGTGTAATTTGCAGACCATGTCCTTCTTATCTAGATCAACAAAACCTTCAGTTTGTTCAATGTAAACTTCTTCATCCAATATACTATTGAGAAATTTTGACTTGACATCCATCTGATAAACCTTAAATCCTTTGTATGTAGCATGTGAAAGTAAGGTCTTGACTCCTTCCAATCTTGCAACAGGAGAAAAAGTCTCTCCATAGTCTATTCCTTCTTCTTGAGAGTATCATTTGCATACATGTCTAGCTTTGTTCCTTGATGCCTTACCATCTTCATTCAACTTATTTCTAAATACCCACTTAGTTCCAATCACATTTTTATTTTTACGCCTAGGTACAAGAGTATTTTATTTTTCTCTATATGCTCTATCCCTTCATTCATAGCCTCAATCCAACTTTCATTTTCTAATGCATCTTTGACACTTCTAGGTTCAAAATCAGCAAGTAAAAAAGTACCTTTCAACTTACTTCTTGTCATAGTACCTTTAGATTCATCTCTAATGATCTAATATGGTGCATGATGTCTCTTGACATACTTAGCTAATACAAGTTCTTTGACTTTTGAACAAATTATGTTGTCATCCTCTTGCATTTCAACTTTAGGTTCTGGTTGTTCTATCTATTGCTTAGGTCCTTCATACTCAATAGGCATTGGCTCAGTAGCATCAAAATTTGACTCGAGTTCCTATAGCTCAATTTCAACTTCCTGCAACTTGGTTACTAAAGACTCGAGAGTGGAAGATTCTTGATTGACAAATGTATCTGGCACTTTATCAAGTTTAATGAAAAAAAATCTCCTATAGTCTTCTAGTTCCCTTTTGCTTTCTTCTTCAATTCTTTCTAAAAACTCATCAAATTTCACATGTGCACTTTCTATGGCTTTGTGAGTAGAAAAATTCAAACATCTATATACTTTACTTTTGCAAGAATATCTCAAAAATATTCTTTCATCACCCTTCACATCAAATTTACCTTTTTTAGATTCTTTGAAAATGTAACATTTGCTTCCAAATACTTTTAGGTAACTTATATTGAGTTTATAGCTATACCATAACTCATAGGGAGTTTTGAATGAGTCCTTCTTCAGCTATACTTAGTTCAAGGTATGAACTGCAGTGCTGATAGCTTCCTTCCATTATTTGATAGTAATGTTCTTTTCAATCATTAAGGTTCTTGCATAGTCCATGATAGATATATTCCTCCTTTATGCTATTCCATTTTTCTCAAGAGTTCTAGGGGCCAATACCTATCTTTTGATTCCCCTTTCAATGCAAAAGTTGTTGAACTCATGGGAGATGAATTCACCACCTCTGTTTGACCTCAAACATTTCAGCCTTTTACCTATTTCCTTTTCTACTCTGGCCAAATACCATTTGAAATTTTCAAATGCTTCTAATTTCTCTCTTAGATACATGACAATCATCATTCTTGAGTAATCATCAACAAAAAAAATGAAGAACTTTTCTCTAGTATAGCTTTCAATTCCAATAGGTCCACACAAATTAGTATGCACAATTTCTAAAACTTCTTTGCACTAATAGTTCTTACTTTTAAAACTAGTTTTTTCCATCTTACCAATCTGAAAAAAATTTCTTACATATACCAACCTCAAGTTTCTTTATACTGGGAATCCCTCTTACTTTCTTGAATTTTCTTATTTTCACCAAGTTATCAAAGTTCACATGACACAACCTTCTATTCCATAACCAACTTTCTTCAACTTGAGCAATAAAGCATGAACATTCATCAAGTTCAAGATAGAATAAGTTACCTTTTGTTTGAATGCCAGATCCAATTAGCTTTCCTTTTCCATCTAGCAGTCTTTCTTTTCCATGCATGAATTCCACTTTGAATCCATTATTGAGTAGCTATACCACACTCAATAGATTGTGTTGTAGTCCTTCTACCCAATATGCATTATCATATACAAGCTCTTTGGTTAGTGAGATTCTTCTTCTTCCTTTTATACAGCAAGGTTTATTATTACCAAACCTCACACTACCACCATCATAGTCTTCAAAATGTTTTAAACTTAGTATTATCACTAGTCATATGATTAGAGAAACCACTGTCTATGATCCATGTATCATTTTTACTCACATGAGAGATAAGTGCCATCTTATCTTTCTCATCATTATCAGATTCATCTTTTACAACAATGTAAACAATTTCATCTTCTTCATCATCAGAATCATTAGAATCCTTAGCCATGAAACATGTTTTCTTACCTTTATCATTGAATAATTTGAAGTTTTTGAAATCCTTTTTGCCATTGCACTTATGACCTTTCTTTTCATCCTTGTTTTGTTTGTTTGGGCACTTAGCTACAATATGACCAATTTCTTCACATGAAAAATAGATTAAAAGAACTTTACCTTTGCATTTTCCTCTACCTCTAGAATATTTTCTTGCAAGTAGGGCTTCAACCACTTCAAGATCACTATCAGAACTCTCTTCTGATTCTTCTTCATTTTCTGACTAATATTCCTTTATCTTCTTGCCTATTTCTTTGAGTGAAAACTTAGCTTCAAATGCTGATTCAATGTTCTTGGAAGCTGGAACATAGTTAGCATAGTTATCTAGCTCAAATGCAGTCAATCTTCCTACTATGGCCTTTAAATTTATCTTATGATTTTCTTCACATCTTCTTTCTTGAATTGTAGAAACTCTAATTGCATAAATGGGAAGTAGTGTTCTAAGAACTTTACTTAGAATTGTTTCCTCCTCAATCTCTCCTCTAGAAGCCTTGATTGCACTGACAACTACTTTGACTCTTTCAACATATTTTGCATTGTTTTCATCCTCTCTCATCTTGATCTAATCAAATTGTCCTCTTAAACTTTCTACTTTGGCTCTTCTCAAATTATCATCACCTCCATAGATATCTTTCAGCTTGTTCCACATTTCAAAGGTAGTTTTGCAATGCTTGACATCATCAAATTCTTCATAGCTTAGGGCAGATGTAGTGTCTATCATCACGGTGTTATGAGTCTTCTTCTCAGGAATGTCATTTGCAAATAATGTGCTAGTGGGAGTTACATTTGCTTCATCTAGATATTTCAATCATGAATATCCAATGGAAGCCAGATGGAGTCTCATGAGACCTTGTCATGCTAAAATGTTATCCCTATTAAGCCTTGGAATTTCCCTCTTGTAAGACATCCTAATCTTTAGCTTAGATCCTTGAAATCCTTCCTGCAAGCACCAAGATCTCTAATACCAATTGTTGGAAATATAGATGGAGTAATTGAGAGGGGGGGTTAATCAGTCACCACAAAAATAAATCCACAGATCCCTTAGATATCTTAAATAACTAGTTACTATTGTCAATTAGTAGCCACACAAAAAAAAATATTGTAACTCGATAGATTAGCTAAAAAATGGGTCATTTGACTCATGAAATATGGGTCAATGAGTTTGACTCAAAAATCACATAGTTAAATCATGATAGCAATATCATAAGATTAACTTATTATTGATCTTTAAGCATTCATAATTATTAACATGCATGCAAAATGAATAACACTAACACAAGAGACATCAGATTTAATGTGGAAACCCAATATGAGAAAAACCACCAAGTAACTAGCTACCAATTTTCACTCTTCTAAAGTAAGCCCTATTAGGAGCCAACTTGTTAAAGGTTACAAAACACACTATTTGGTGTGGCTCTATTAGAGGATTTAATCACCTTGCTAGGAGTGGCCTTATTAGAGGAATTTAGAACAATTTAGTAGAATTGTCCATGTTGTTAGAGGATTTACGAAATGGCTATAAGACCAACTCTATTAGGAGATTTAGGAATTACTGCTACAATAGTGACAAAGTAACAATGAGTGACTTGAATGAGATGCAACTGAACTTTGCTATTACAGATCTTTGTTATGCTTCACTAGATCCTCTCTAATCAAATATAACTTTGCAACTCCTTAAGTATATTTGATCCTTCTTCAAAAAATTTGTCACACTTCCTCTTCACATAATCAACTCTCTCACATGCTCACTCATTCATTCATCCATTCATACATTTGTATTCACAACTTGACCTTTTATTTATACATTATAAATTGTCAAGTTAGCTCAATTACAAGTTATATTTACCAATAAAAAATACATTAGTTGGCTACAAACATTATATGAAACAAATAAGCTTTATTTTCCAAAATAGTGAAATCCTTCATTGGCTGACCAAGCTTGGTAAACACTACTCTAGAAATGATTTCCAGTGTTGACCAAGTGAAGCTCGGTAAACATTGCAAACTCTACAAAATCCTTTAGAGACCGACTGAACTCGGTAAGAAATAACTTTCCTTTGTTGACCGAGTGAACTTGGTAGAAACTATCTTCTATAATAAAATCCTTCAATGCATGAGTGAGCTTGGTAGAAACTGATTTCTCTAGTGTAACTTCTAGAAACACTCGGTAGACTCTATAATCTACTTTGCTAACCAACTAAGCTTGGTAGACTATGATGATAACTAAGATGAAATTTGTGTAACATCAAAGACAACACACAATTGAATAATTGTTTCCAATATATCCGTCAAACCAAAATCTTGATTCAAAATGGCCACTAGCCTATCCATATTATCCTACATATGGTGTAGCAGCTTAAGATTTCCCTATATAATCTATACCCCTTTCTCCTTTAAAATTTCATACCATTTCTAACAAGCTTTAAAAAATGGGTCTAGCTATATTGTCCCCTTATCCCTTCTCTCCAATGCTACATTCAAAGTTTCCTCAAGATTTGTAGGATCTAAAGGACCAACAACTTCATTCAAATATCCTTTTAGGATTTCATTCTATCTCTAAAGTGTTATCAATTCTACCCCATCCTATTTTAAGTGCCTAAACACTTTTTTAATTCTTGTTGTCACCATCAAGTTAGTCGTGTCTAATGTAGGTTTTCCAAGCATGACCTCCTTGATTTGATAATCTCTTGGAGTCAATTCTTCAATATCTACATGTGGAGGTGGGATAGATACATGAGAAAATAAGTCCCAGTTCTGATCAGTCATAATGAAAGCTAATGTCCTTGCATCCTTTGGTGGTGACTTAGGTTTCTTAAGAACTTCAATCAATTTCATCCTATCCTCTTCCTCAAAATTGAATTGTTGCCTCTTGTCTCTTATGAATTCTTTCCTCAACCATCTTGGAACACACTCTATTTGGGATTTTCATTTTAAAGATGAACAACTTTTCTCTGCTATGCTCTTCCCCTTATGCCTCATCTCTAGAGTCTTCTCCTTTTGTGAGAGATCCACACTGGGAGCTTCTATATTTTTGGAGTCTTCAATTGTCACCTCTATGTATTGGGAAGTTTGTTGAGGTTTCTCACTTATTTCCCTTCCTCTAAAACTTCATCAGTAGATACTTTTTGTGTCTCTTCCTCTTGTTCTACTTGAACTTGTTCTTCAGTATTTGGAGGAAGAGGGGTATCTAATTCTTTATCTACACAAAATGTGACTTGAATGGGTGATGGTGGAGCTAATTAGAGTCCTTGTGACTCAGGTGGCAACTAACTCCAAACCTCCTATTGAGGTTAATTAGTTGGAGTGTCCCTTATTTAGTCTCCCACCAATTCAGTACTGACTAGCATAAAATCAAAATCTAACATCTAAAAGACATTAGTGTCTTTGCCCTCCTACTCATCGATCCATTGTTGTAGCTCATATTTTAATGTAGTAGGTTGAATAGGCTACTTAGGAAAACATGATAGTGTAACTGTGGAGCTTCTTATCCATTGTAACTCCATAAACCTTGCAAGATGAGTCCTCTAGTTCAAAGGAAGGTTATCCTCTTCATCCTCATCATCCTCTTCATCTTCTCCTTCTGGGATAACTTCCAAGATTGATGGAAAAGGAATCACTCTCTTAATCACCCTTTTTATCCTCATGACTAAAGTCTTAATCTTTCTTCTCTTAATAATAGACCGGGAGGCTTGTACCTCTTGTTGAGGTGGAGACACATCTTGTACTTCCATTTCAGCTCCTCCTTGTTCTTCCTCTATTGGTGGCACTCAAGGATTGTCTTGGGTCTGTGTAGCTTCAATATTTTTTGACCCTTGTACATTTTCTTCCCCTGGCTATGGAGGTGCTTTAGCTTCTCCCTCTTCTAGCTCGACTTGTTGAGGAGAAGTCCTCTTCCTCTTACCTTTACCTTTTTGAACTCGATAATATCCAACTTCTCTATCAAGTTGGTGCACTATTTTTGGCCTTACTAGGGACTGAGTTGAAAATGTAAGCACCGTAACCTTAGCTCCTCAACCTCTTATTGGGTGGGTCTTGAGCATAGAAGACCACTACTTAAGGAATTGGATCCAACTTAAAAGGTCTCTTGATCCAATCCTTTGTCAATTTTATGACATGCCTAGCTCTATGATCAATGTTTGAGTTTTTTTCTCTTTCAATCTCAGCATTCATGATAGGTCGATCACCAATCTTATCCCTATTGAACAATGTATCAAGAACATCCTTTGTATCGTGTTACATAATATTCAAAGGGATCTTTAGTTTCAAGGCACAACTTGCCAGATAGAGAGTCATCCTACAATAATCCCTTATACAAATATTGTAGTCATCTACTACATTCATCCAATGATCCTCAATTTCATCTACATGTTGAAATGTTTGGCCAGCCAAATGTTGCACCCTTCCAATGTTGACAAAATAAGGGCAATGAGAATTATATTCCTCCAAGTGATATTGATCCCATTCAGGCTCAAAAGATGGAATATCTTGTCTCTGAACCACACTAAATGATCCTATAGTAATAGGCTATACCCATGTTATTTTATGCTACTTCCTAACTCTATCATATGTAGACTAGAGTTGTTGAGTGATATCTAGTAGAATGAATCTATCACTAGGATACCTAGGGAGCTTCTTGGGGTTGATAGTGGTACTAGCTACCCTTAAATAGGTGAATATTTGAAACTAGATGTAGTAGGCTCCAACCTCTAAATTCTTAGCCGCTACCTCCTTTAACATCCTCTTCGCATAATCCCCCTCAATGAACTAGATTATTGCGAATAAAAATGCATCATTCACTATCATGTATTCTTTTCTATGCTTTGGAAGCTTCTTCTTCACCAACTAAGAATATACTATATAGGGCCATGTGTTTGCATCTTGCATGCTATCCCTTTTGTAGAGCCCAAGATAATTTGTCACCCTTGCAACTAACAAGTACACCAAATATGATGTCATGTAAAACTTACAGTTATTCTTAACTGCCACTAGTTGCTCACCCAAGTTCTCACTAAGAATTAAAGCCCAATCAATTGGCATCTTTTCTATCTTGATAGTCTCAATAAAGTTTACCATCCAAATATTTAGGTGTCTTGATGCTAGCAACCCCATGACTTTACTCCAAAAATTTATAGAATATCCAATATCTTCTTTCATGTAGCCTCTCATCATGTCAAATTTTCCTACTTTATGCCCTAGAGGAGTCTTCTTAATGAGATATGAGAGCTAGATTATTTTGGAAGCTTCCTCTACATGTTCCCTATACCATCTTTCAGCTTGGTGATAAGTTAATATGATGAACTGATCTACCCTTAGAAGATGGAACACTTTTTCTATGTTCTTAGGTCAAAGATCCAAGATGATCTCTCTAGTTATACTCTTTACAACCCATTCTTTAGAGACATAGTTCTCAGTGAGTGTCATAATCAGCTCTAAAGATTGTACTAATATTAGATGGGATGCTATGTTAACAAGTCCTAATTAGATCAAAGCAGATATCATTGGCAATCTTTCGATGGGTTTTTTACATAGTGTTAGGAATGAGGTCAAGTCTATGTGACTAAGTTTGGTGTCTTTGATCTCTAAATAATCATCTTGAAAATATAATTTAGCCAAAACACCTTGAAACTTGAACAACATGGGTTTTGGGACTATCTTTGCAATAAGGAAGGATGATGAAAAAGCTAATGAATCTACACAAAAAAATTTCTATTAGTCTAGAGTCAACAAAAAATCAATTAAATCAAACCCTAATAATGACGTGAAAAAACCCATAAAAACTCTATTGTGAAAACACCTAAAACCTAATTTTACCCCTTAAATGCAAAAAATGGTACACCTAGCATAGCTTTGAGGTGCGCTAGGAACACCTTATTTATTGTTAAGCTTTAATATATGGGGTGTGTTTAATGCACACCTTTAAATGCACTTAGCACAAAAATAGGTGCGCAACTATACACCTTTTTTTAGGTGAGTTGATCTATTTTTAAGGATTTTTAATGTTTAGCAAAAAAGGTGTGTAGTTGCACACCCCTTTTTTGGTGTTTAATGTTTGTACTTTCTATGAATGCAGGAGGAGGAGATGCACCAAGTACACCTGTTGAGATGCGTTGGTGCAGGTCACTAAGCACGGAAGAAGAAAATAAAATGAAGGGGTGAGGGGGTCCCTAGGTTTTATAAACCTAGGACCCAACACACCCCTTGGTGTTGCACAAGTTTGCATCACCAAGGGGTGAAGCCTTCTCTTTTGTGTGCTTTCCTTTGAAATTTGGCACACTAGTGCACCTCCCTAGGTTGCAAAATGGCATATGCTCTCTGAAGATGATTTTTAGAATCTAGGTTTTCAAACTAGGATCCAAATTTGACCAAAAACACTAGATAAAACCCTAAAAAGACTCAGACCTTAGACTAGGGATCTAGAAAGCTAAAAAATAAAGTAGGGGTCCCCATTTATAGGATAAATGCGGCATGCATTTGTGAGACCACAACAAACAACTTCAAGATCATGGTCTAAACTCTCTTCTTCGTCTTCTTCTTCTTTACTTCCTAATTGATTTCCTTGATTTCTTCATCAGTAAACATTTGTGAGACCACAAAAAATACCACTAACAAAAGAGAAGAAATGACCAAGGCATTTCTTCATCAAGAAACATGTCTCTTATATGTGTCAAACACCAACTGAATCCTGAATACTCTAAGCATATTTCAAGTCACTTTACAGTCAAAACCTCAAAATCTCAAATCTCCAAGTTTAGTGTGTGTTCAGTGTATCCATTTCCTTCAACATCTCAGAATGTAATCTATCAAATATTTTTGACAACTTGGAAACAATCTTCCACCCTTACGGTCCATTTTTTTGGGAATCTGCACAAAAGTTGTTTATCAATCCTTTACCTGACCAGATGAGAGAATTAGTTCTAAGGGCTCTTAGTGGGTTATCACATTTTCATTTGAAGTCCTTGGTAACCTTTTGAATACTTGCTTCATGTAGCTCACAATATTGCCATTTGATTCTTTGATGACGCAATTGTTTTGATACTAGATAGCTTATTTAAAGTGCATATCCCTATAATCAAATTACCTTTCTCATACTTTGCAGAATCTTTCATTCTTAACACCTTTTTATTAAATTTTCTTTCTAAACACTGACCATGCTTAGACTGTGTGATCAAGACATTGGTGTCATTTCTCAAATTTGATCTTTTGCGAATATCCCTTGCATTCCTCTTTTAAGAACTTTTAGAAACTCTCACACCAAATAATGATCTTAGCAATTCCTTCAAGAAGACCCTTCTATTTGAACTAGTAGGGTTTGGACTATCCCTTTCTACTTTCAATCTTGGTTTGAAAACATCTAAGATAGTCAATCTTTAAATTTGCAAAGTGTTGAGAACTTGTTGATCTACAATTCTAAATTCAAGATTGAAAGTCCCTTATTACTACAAGTAATATCCATTGCTCAATTGGTATAAGGAACATAATCATGAAAATGTTTTGACAAAGAAATACCTCTTCCCAAAAATTAGAACCAAAAGAATGGTCAGTAAGATATGTCAAGATAAAATTGTCAGTGCACCTACTCCCTAGACTGACACAACTTCAAAACCAAACACTTGATTGAAAGAAAACACACAACCAAAAAGAAACACACTTACAGAAATAAACACACTTGCTAAAAATAATTTTTATTTTAAAAAAATCATCTTTTAGGCTTCAAAGTAATGCTTCTTTTTTCTCCCAAAATTTCTACAATCTAATAAGGACCAATCCACAAGCACTGAAACTTAGTGTGGCTACCTAACTTTTCTTTTGCCTTGTCCTAGAGTAGAAAAAGGTTAGATATTCTGAATGAATTTATTTTAGCCCTCTTGTCAAACCACCTCTTGATGATTTCTTGATGTTTCATCATATGCTCCAAAGAAATTGTTTGCTTTTCATCCATCTCTAAAAGATTCATTAATTTGATTTGTACTCTATTAGCATCTTCAACATACCCACTCATGAATTTCAAAATAGGAATCCTAAGTTTAAGTGGGAATACTGGTTCTTGTCTGTAGACAAGTAGATATGGAGATGTCTTGAAAGCATTCTTGACCCTGAATCGATCTATCCATAGAGCATATTTGAGTTGTGTATGCCAATCTTTAGGATTCTCCTTCAAAAAATGTCTTAATATCGTGAGCAAGTTCTTATTAGTAGGACCCAGCTATGCCATTTCCTTGTGGATAATAATTTGAAGAGAACTTGATAATAAACTAATTTTCAAAGGTCCACTGAGTAAGAAATATCAATGCAAAATCTAATATGTTATCTAGTAACAATGTGTTTTTCCAAGAAATCTGTAACCACCTTAGCCATGCAATTTCTAAACATCTCTACTTCTGTCTAGCGCATATAGTAATTAGTAGCTGTGAGAATAAAGTTTTTCCTAGTTGACGATGGTGGATTCACTAGACCAATAAAATCAAGGCCCCACTTTGTGAAGGGGCATATCTCGAATACTGGTTATAATGGCATTGCAAGATGTCTTTCTCTATTAGCACTAGTCTGACAAATATGGCAACTACACACAAGTTCGAAAGTATCTTTGAATATTATAGGCCAAAAATAACTTGATCTTAAGATCACATGAGTAGTTTCTTTTTCTGAACCATGCCCTATTCCATACTTATTGTAAAATTATTCCAAAACTTCTTTTACTTACACATGTCCCATATAGTTCCTTTGTATAATTTTCTATCATTCAACATGTAGGATTCACAGTTCATTTTGAGTCCCCTACATTATGAACTATTCAGCCAACTGGGGTACTAATTTTGTAAAATATAGTAAACAATATCTTGGTACTAGAAATTAGTTATTACACCTTGGTCAATATCAACTTGAGATACTACAATCCTTTTCTGATCTTCAATATCTATTTCACTATCAAATATGAACTCACTAGTAGAATTTTAGCAAATAAATGACTATGTGACTAAAAAATTTAGTCACAAGACTGAAACTTCTAGTCATGTGACTAAAAGTGATCAAATTTCAATAATGTTTTGCAATTTTTAAGTATAAGTGACGAAATAAATGACTAATTTGGTCATCAGGTAAAATAACAAGGTTAGATAAAGAGATGTGATTGAATAAATGATCAAATAAATGACTAAAAAATTGGTCACTAATAAATAGTCACCCAAACAAATGACTAAATGAATGATAGATAGATTTTTTATCATATTAATACATGCTTTAACTTTTTTTTATAACTTTTGTTACTCACTGATGGGGTTTTTGTTCTATCAATGCATCTTTATCAGTTAACTTCATCAAATGTCCTCTCAACTAATATTGAACTTGAAATGAACTCAAAATGTATTTATAAACTTCTAAAGAAACTAAAATCCCTCCATGCCTTCAAAAGAAAACTCAAAGTCTATATCTACATAATAAAAAAATTAATTATCAATTAAGTATTTTATAATCTCAATATATAATTACTAATAATCACATTAGCTCATGTAATATCACATAACAATAATAATTAATTTCACCACTGGAGCATACAAAATAATAATAATAAATTTCACAAAATAATAGTTAATGCCAAAATAATGGAAATACATAGAGCATAAGCATAGAATTTATTTCATTATTTATTTATATTAATTACTATTATTCATTAATGTCAAGAAGATTTGAACCAAAGACCTCTTAAGAGGCTCCTAACTTACCATTGT
Organism: Cupressus sempervirens; assembly: GCA_028749045.1. Taxonomy (NCBI): domain Eukaryota; kingdom Viridiplantae; phylum Streptophyta; class Pinopsida; order Cupressales; family Cupressaceae; genus Cupressus; species Cupressus sempervirens. The sequence goes on from CM053788.1 coordinate 90,855,950, forward strand.
ATTAATAGCTCTTGTCCAATAATAACTACTATTCCATAGATATTAAATATTTAAATAAAATAATATTAAAATAATTTTATTTAATCTAAATGTACAAATTAATAAAAGTTGACATTAAACATCACTCATGGTACTAACAAGATATATTAAAAAAAAAAAATTAAAAAAAATCAAACACCCTTTATAATAGGAGTATTAGGGTAAAAACCATAAGCCTTCCCTCTTAACCCCTTTTTCTTTCCATCTTTTCATTTTGTTCTCTCCTAAGCCACCATTGAACACTCAAAGGGTAGGGAAAAGAAATTGAGATATGCATGAAGCGTTCATGTTGTCGACTTGGGCCTAATGGTGAGTTTATCTTTCTTTTCTCTTTTATTGTTATGAGAAATCTTGCATACAAGTTGTGAGCATATGTCAAAATATAGAGGACGATTTGGAAGATTGGTAGAAAGTTTTAGAAATCTGTGTAGTAGATAACTTTTAAGAAAAAATCTATACTATATAGAGGGAAAGAGAGAATACTACTAGCTACAATGTTCGTGTGTATTTTAAAAGATCACCTTAAAATTTGACGCAATTAGAATAAAAAATCCTTTAAAATGGAGTAGATTAGAAGATAGAATAAATAGGGAAATGTTGGGCCTCCCTTACTTTCATGGCAGAAGTTGTAGGAGAGGTTCAAATATTGCTAGAGATTAACTATGTAGAAGAAAAAATTGTGCATAAAGCTTTTATAAAAGTTACCGTCATAAAGTTGTCAATTAATTTTTTTAATGGTTACCATTATCAGATTTGAAGCCTATGAACAAGGTGTGAACATAGGTCAAAATAAATAGGAGGATGTCTAGAAACCTATTTGATTACTTCTAATCATTGCACTGACCAACACTAATACAAATTATTTTTGAATTCATTGAATTTGTGTTCCAAATGTAAAAACATATGGTAAATGGGACTAAATGGGGCTAGATTTCCCTTTAAATTTTCACTAGAAAACTAGTCATTGTTGGTTATAGTTCTATATGTCTTTTGATTTTCACTAATATTTTAGCTATAAACAATCTTGAAGGCTATAAAAACAAGAGTGTTCCTCTTTGTTGATGTCTAAGGCCTTATTTGATCAAAGAATTATATAAGCGTATGAATCTCTTAAGATAATTTTGTATTTCCTTCATAGCTCAAATGAAGTTTATTAGGCATGATTTGTGTCCTCTAAGGTTTGACATTTAATAATATTAAAAACATAGCTTAACTATTCTCTGATCATTTTCTTACTATCTATTGGATAGAAATTCACATGTCTATTTAAATTTGGTCTGTGACTTATCTCATCAAAACCCTATATAGCTAGTAATTTTTTTTTGACAATTTTCTTATTATCTATTGGATAAAAATTCACATGTCCATTTACATTTTGTTTGTGACTTATCTCATTGAAACCCTATATAGCTAGTAATTTTTTAGGGGGGGAATTTCCTTGTTTCTAAAAGCTTGTAACCTTATTGCCCTAATCTTCTCATAGTCTCTATATTGGAATCAAGTAAAACATCCAAAACTCTTTACTTTGCATGCATTACAAGGAATTGGAGTAAAAGTATGACTTCTTTTGGGTCTTCCAATTCACCTAGTTTCTTTATTTATATTTTCTTGAGTCCTATTAATGTGATCTTTGGAGGGAAATAATGAACTACTCTTTATAATTGTTGATAATTTTATTATTTCATTTCTTAGTTGATAAATGAATGGTTCATTAAATATCAATATATTTGATCTTTTAATAACTTAAATGGATTGTAATTTTTTCTCTATATCAAGCCATGTAGTTGCATTACTTCATATACTACCAAACAAATCTACTCCAATAGTTTGAAAAGTTATTGAAAAAGTTCTCTATGAAATTTCATTAGTAGATTTTGCATTTTCTAGTTTAGATTTTATTGTTGATGTAGACATTTGATATTGAGTAGTTGACATTCTAAATTTCACTACTATGGAGGAGGCTTTCTTTCTAGCAAGCTTCATAACATGGATACTCCAAAAAAAAACTTGATTTCATATATTTTAGTTCTATCTCCTTAGTATGCTCATGAATTTTTATTTATCACTTTTTGGTATTTCTATACATGCTTCTCTAACACCAAATATTTCCATTAGAGCCACTATCATATATAACTTGTTCTAACATATAACACTATTTACATTTTTAATGAATATCATCTATACTATTTTTATATGCTTGTACAATTCAAAAATAACTTGAGGGACAATTACTTGTCAATAAAAATTTTAAGTATAGTTACCATACCAAGACTTAACCAATACAAATTTGCAACACATTAAGAGCATACTAAGCTCAAGGAAGATAGCATTTTTTTCTCTTGTACCATTCCAGTCCTCCCTTAAGAGCATATCGAGCTCAAGGAATATAGCATTTTTTTCTTCTGTACCATTCCAGTCCTCCATAAATTGCTCATCTTTTTTCTTTAGAGGTGCTCAATGGTTTAGACTTCTCACAAATAGATAATTTTAGAAAATAATCCAAGATTCAGTATTTTCACTACTAAGATATTCAAACTCTAGTGTCAATATTATCTGACTAGTGTCATGTAAAGTTTCATTAATGTTGCAGATACAGTTAAAAGGCTCACTAGATTCATAATTTAGCATGTTATCAAAATACCTTGTAATCAATTTGATTGTATTTACAATTGATTGGAGAGCACTAACGAAAAAACTATTAAATCCTTAAACTAAAATATATTTCATTACTTTTTTTCAATTTGCCAGGTCTATGCAAAGTCTAAGTTCCAAGTCTGGTAACTAATGAATAATGTACATCTACTCTTCTTATTAAAGCTGGGATGAATGGTATTTTAAGTATGTCAAAAAAGTAAATCAATGGATATATTGAATATTTGTATACATGCAAACTTACATTGAGTTTCAGAAAAATATCAAACCATAACAAGCACATCCGAGTGATATCTCAACTTCCAAGGAGACCCAAGGTTTTACATCAAAATAATATAATAAATTCAAAATGTAAATTGTCAGAATTAGAGGACCTTACTAGAATGATAATATATCTTGCAATAGGATAAGGAACTGTTAGCATATCTAATAGAAAATCACTCATGAGATTATTGATATACTATGGCTATATAATGTATAAACTAGCAAACGAATGTACAGTGTCTATGTTGTATAGTTTTTTAACCTATACAATATTTGTCTGAAAATTGAAATTTTATCTTTACTCAGCACTAACAAACTTTAAAAAAAATTCATGCAAGAAGGAAGGAAAGTGTCCAAAGCTCAAGAAAGGCTCAAGATGGCCACTGTGCGAAGAACTAGAGTCTTTGCGCAGTAGAAGAGAGGGATCACTATTGTGAGTTACAGACCCTGACTTGAATACAATATATCACACACAAAATTTTCCAAACATGGATTTAGTTTTATCGCAGAGAAATCTTTCTTAGTAGTTTCAAGCCTGGAGGGGAGATAGTCAATTGGTTGCAAGTTTTACATCGAAGGGAACTAGACTCTAGGACTACATGAAGGATTTGTGGAAGTTGTAAAGAATATTGGTAGTGCTAATGAAGCTATCCCAAAAGATGTTGAAAAAGAAGTGATTGTATGAATGGGGAATGTTGCAAACACTAGTTTATATATTTTTAACTTATTTATAGTTTTGTTACATTTTTTTTTAATATATTATGATTACTAGGGGAGAGGACTAGTGGACCAGTACTTGAACGGGTTCTAATGGTTGTAATAGGAATTGTTTACTTGATACCTACACTTATTGACTTAATGTACAATTTTTTTGACAACATTGCATCAATACTTGTGACTTTAAAGTTGTTAGTACAAATGTTGTGATGCCATGTCAACTGTGCAAGTATGGGTACCCTTTTTGCACGACCAATGGTCTCACTTTTTATTTGGGCTATTTTGGACAACATGCTGATGTGGCACCATAATTGATGATGTGGATTTGAAACCTTATTTATAAGTAGATGAATCACCAAATAAGATGCTGTATAAAATTGGGAGTGATTTGAAATTTCTATGTAGGATTTTGATAAGCGCGAAGTTAGGGTGTTCAAGTACCAGGTCCTCTCCCCTAGTTTTCTATTCTTACTTAAATTGAAACTTGAGAAGGATATTTCATAGGAAGAGGATGGTGCAGAGAAGATTATAAAAAAAAAAATTATTAGAAAAGAGGATTATAATTCCACAATGAAAACTTTAGCCCGAAATGGATTTTTTTGAAAAAAAAAATCAATTGAATAAAAAATCCTTCCAAGATCATTTTTCAATCTAATAGTGATCTGTTAGATCACTCCAAAAGTAATGCCAGTATATAATCTATAACAAAAACTAATTGAATATTTAAATTAATTTTTGAAGTAGATTAAACAAGCTACTAATATCGTTATACTAGTAGCTTGGAATTGGAAGTGATTGTGCATGATCATGTGCTAAAATATGCTCATGGTATCTTGAGACAATAACTGCATTATAACTCTACCTTTCATTTTATACCCAATATCTAATACAAAAATTGTCTTTAATGTATATCAATATTTCTTCTTGAAAATCATAAACTTGTAAATTTTCATATTGAAGCAAGCTTTGCAAAACAGTGACAGTTATAAGGCACCATGTAGGCAGTAGGACCAATTCAGACAAATTTGGGAGAACAGAAAAGAAATAGATTCAAACAAAAATTGATATGTTTAGTAGTGAAAATCACTAATCAATTGTAAAAGCAATGACATATCTAATATATTCAAGTAAGATGTAAAATATTCATCCATCCAACTGCTATGCACTTCAGATCATTAGTTTTGTGCTTCGGCCACATGCTTGAATATGAACTTGTAAATTTTGTCACTCAATAACCTTGAATATGAACTTGTAAATTTTTTCACTCAATAACCTTCACTATATATTGGCTTAGAAATGGAGAAGCTGCCAAAAAAAAGTCATTAAAATCTCAAATTTTATGCATTGACTATGACAACATTAATTTTGCAGGACAAAGTTTTGTAGATTTTATGGCACATGTCTTTAATGGAAAGGATAGCTATACATTATAAATGTATAATAATATTGATATAATATAATTATCTTAAAGAATTAATAGATTAAGTCTATCTATCTAGGAATCAAATATTATAAGAATCTTTATTTGATTTTGTTTCTTTTAAACAATTTTTTTTAAAAAAACTGTTCATATTTTTTTTAACATTAATTTTGATATAAGAAATACATAAATTCTATAATTATTTAGAGGAAGATAAAATATAATTTATTTAACAATTAGAGAAATAAATAAATTTAGAATTATAAAATGGAAAATGGAAAGTAGAGTCCAGATATGAATTAGAAAGTGAAAAGGATTATTATACAATTTTATTAACAGACCAGTCATCTTTGATCCTTTTTAACTTGAAAGTGGAGTCAAAATCTTCTGCAATATGTCCTCCAGATGTTTCAAAAGTTTCAGCTTCATGAAAATTTTATTAGCTAGCCATTAGGTGCAGCAAATACTTATGTTCTTTCCTCAAATTTTCAAGTTCATTATCTAAATTGAATAGGGCAAAATTTTGATTATTAGTTGTGTCTAATTCCTCATTCATGTTTTCTGCATAAGTAGCTAGAGAAAGTTCAAGAAGTATGACATCATTCTTTGCAGCTTCAGCTGCATTCTTTTCTATCTTCAACTAGGAGACTTCACTTTGATCTTTTGTTAATTCATCCTCAGACTCTTCGTTCTTTCATTGGCTTCATCCAACTCTATACCCCTGCTACTTTTCTAAATCTTTGAGCTTCTTGTTTAGCACAAACTACCTAAGTTCTATTTCATGAGATTTTTCTATGAGCCATTTGATCTCCCCAACTGGGTCACCACCAAATTTAGTTTCATTATTAGCACTTAAAGGAGTCATTATTCTCTATAGCAGTACATTTTTTTCATGAAAATTATTTTAATTATGTGCTATACTTCCTCAAAAAAATTGTTTCTAGTTCCTATAACTTGAAATTGTTGAGTTAACTTTAGAGATCTCTCATTTATATTTCACATTCAACAATTATGGATTCACACTCTTGAAGCTCATTTTTTAACTATTCAGGTTCTATTAGTTTTTCATCCATGATCTGCTTCAAGTTGTCATGTTGTTGAGCTATACCCTTCCCCTTTTTCACTGTAATACTCAGTTTATCCTCGGTTGATGACAATTTATGCTCTAACTACCCAAGTTGTATTTGTAGTCAATCTCTTTGTTTCCCCAAGACCCTTTCTTCTCTTGAAAAAACTCTAAACTTCTTAAGGAGATCATCTCGCTCAATCTTATACACTGTCATTATTGATGTAGCTTCTTCTACTTTACTACCTAGTTCTAATGCTTCTTATTCTTTTTCATTTGATGCCTTCCGAAAAATCAAGACTTCTTCTGCATTAGATGCCAAAACATCTATGTGTAAAGGCATTACCTGATTAGTTTCCTTATTCATCTCTTCTAATTTAGAGAGAGTCTTGGAATTGTGGATGAGATCCAATAGACATCCATCCAAGCATTCCCTGTTGGAATTGTAAGGAAAACTATTAACGTCTTCATGCTACATTGCATCTTCAATCATATCTATAAATATCTTCAACATAAATTCTATATCAGCTTTGATGGTTTTCATTATACATTCTTGCTTTGCAACCATAGCCTATAACTCATCAGAATTGGCGTATAATGCTTCTTTTTCAGGATATATCATTCACTGCTTGCTCTATCCAACATTCATTTTTTTGGTGAGGTCCTCAATGGTTTTCAAAAGAATGAACTTATCCCATTTTATTGTTGAAAAGTGTGGCTCAAAAATAAATGCATTCCTCTGTAATGCATCAAGCTCAATGAAAAGTGAAATATTCATTGATCCTTCATGACAATATGTATAAATATGCAAGAGCCTCTAAGGACTTATATATGTTGCATTCCTTCCTCTTTGGTTAACACTAATCTAGTTTTTAGTAATCAAATATCCACAAAGTGTACTTAAACTCACACTAATTGCATACTTGCAATAATTTTTATTGTTTAAGAAAATCGTTCAACTTCCTCCAATAAGACAAATAGGTAGACTTCGTTACTATCTGATTTTTCACTAAGAAGATATATTAGTATTGCTATTAAAAAAATTGATGCTTCATTGCTTCATAATGAATGGTACCAGCTGTGATGAATTTGGAGCACATTTTTTCTGCAAAGAGGAACATAAAAAACATGGTTAATTTATGTAGCTTAACCTCCAATCTAGGCATATACATTTTTTGTGAAAAGGATATTTTAAACAATATTTAAAAACAAAGAAGATGTGAAACTTATGACCAGTTAACAACATGCAAAAATTTAGTAAAATTATAAAACTATTTGTGTTCCAAGAGAAATTAGAGAGCTTTGAAATTCAAAAGGAAAGAGACATTGTTTCTATTGACATCTCATAACATCTGTATACTTAATAATGTTGTTTTTCCCACTTTTAAGTTTTCTACCAAAAATGAATCAAAAATCATCTATTTCACATGAACATCATTTAATTGATAACCATCCACACTGAGCTCATCTTCTCCAAATTTGGTCTTTTTATGTTTTTGCAATCCCAATATTTAATGTCCAAATTAATTAAATATATATTTGGAAAGGAAAGAAATCAAAAATAGAAACGTAACTTTGTGATTTCCCAAAAAAAAATTATTTTCAAATTCACTAGAGTTTACTACCATGATATTGTTTTGCAAAAAATAAAATAACTAAATAGACAATGTATTTTTTCACAATAGAAACAAAAAGAATCAATGTAAAAATATCATTTGGAGTATGTTAAAAATGAAAACAATTGATTATTAATTTAAAGTTTTACAATTTTATTCCTATTTTTTGGTTTAAAAATTAGATTTTTTTTGTATGTATTCACATTTAATAGAAAAAAATCTTCAAAATATAGAAAAATGTAGGGTGTTACATTAAAAAAGAATGAAAATAGACAATTGATATTTTTAGTAAGTATTCATATTTAAGACAAAAAAAAGATCTTGAAAATATGGAAAATAATATAGGATGTTCTATTAAAAATGCAATGAAGTTTTTGAGATTTTTTTAGTAAGTATTCATCTTTAACATAAAAAAATCTTCAAAATATAATAAATGTAGGGTGTGTTGGAATATTCAAATATGGAAAGAATACTTATGAGAGGGGGGGGTGAATCATAAGTATCACACTTTATCAAATAAAACTTTTAACTGAAAGTAAATTGCATGCATGTAAACACAACAAATAAACATGAAACTAATACATGCATCAACAACACATAATACTGGAATTTGGTGACCCAAAAACCCTCCAAAAAAATAAGAAGGTAAAACTAGGGTGGGGATGATACCCACAAAATTACTGCAGCAATATTGTTCAACCACTTCTGATAGTCTACCCTGTTAAAGGCCTGCCCTGTTAAAGGCTTTACACTATGTCAATAGTGACCTGGTTAAAGGATTTACAAACACTTTACATGAAGCATCACCCTGTTAAAGGATTTAATCACCTTTTGATAAGGATCTACAAATAGTTGTTAAGCCAGCCTATCTACATAGGATTTCCTTTCTAATACAATGGTAAAAGAGTATTAGGTATTATAAACCTGATAGTTTGCCATCCTTGATTTTTGAATGCAAGCACTTGTTCTGAATCTCTCTCTGATTTTGATCCTCTGAGATCTAATTTTTGTTTGTCTCCTTTGCTTTGTTCTGATCAACTGAATATCGAATTCCTACTCTTACCCTCTATGTCTCCTTTTACTAAATTCAACTATGTTTTCCTCTTAACATTGTTCTCTCCCTCTTTCATCCATCATCATTACAGTGAGACTTTTTTCTTCCTTAAAAAGACTTCAAAGACTTAGGGTTAGATATGGATCTACAATCCACATTGAATCTCAATTTTTTGCTCAATACTTGCCTTTTGCTGATTGGTTGCATGCCTTTCCAATTTTCCAATTGGTTGCATGCAGATTGCATAGGAAATGTGAAAGATTCATTCTTATCTCTAGATCTTTCGAGATTTTCCTTGTGTCGTCTACAAAAATGGTTTACATCATAGTTTGTGCAATTACAAACTCTTATGCTGATATTCTGAGTTACTCAGCTCATGAAGCATTACTGATGCTCGGCACATGATGTTTCATGGATAGCTCGGCACCTAAACAAAACTGTATCACTCGGCACTTGATATTACTTGGCACTTGATATTACTCAGCACTTGATAAAACTAGATTGCTCGGCACATGGCTATGACTCGGCTCCTACTCTTTGCTCGGCATGTATAGTGAAAAAATGGTTAAGTGTATTTGACACTCAACTGTCAAAATTATTCTTTAAACCAACAGGGTGTTATATCAAAAAGGAATGAAATCTAATATAATTTTTAAAATTAAGTGATTAATTCAATAATTGAAATGATAATAGAATCTTGATTAGATTAAGTGTAATTTTTTTTTGGTATAAAGACAAGCTTTAATTAAAAAACTATTCATGATAGAAAGTAAAATCATTTTGATATTAAATATGATACGGAGATCTATTTTTTTACTTTAAGAAAGCATCTTTTAAAAATAGAAGATACTATTTTTTTTAATGTGATTTTTGTTATGTGAAAATATAAATAAGATCTAATTTATTTGTAATACAATAGAGTAAGACATTACATATTATTTGTTATTTATTTCAGAATTTTGTCCAATCTAATAATATTAGAATATCATTACATATCTTTGGCAAGTTTTCTTTGAAAGTATTCTTATATAGGATGGAAATATTAAAAATATATACATTTTTTTCTTAGCACTAATATGTGGGTATGATACACATAGATGAACCAATGTTAGTCATTTATAAACTTTTCAAGAAAGAAAATGTTAATTTTTTCATTGTAATATTTGGGCTTTATAAATAGTTAGCATTACACCAATATAGGTGGTTATTTATTTATTTATTTATCTTTTTATTTATATATTTCTTACTTGTTAGTATTATTTGTATATGCATGTAATATTATTAATACTATTCAAGTTATATGGATCTTTTCTATCTTATTAGAATATTATCTGGTGCACCAAGAAGTAAAATCTAGCTTATTAAGGCAATAATGCAATAATTTAAAGAAGTGTAATTCACATGAAATATAATTTTAAAATGCTTGAGTAGAAGAATCTAAAATTGTTGAATTTTTATTGATAACGATTTATATTATTATTTTTCATAATAAATAGAATTTGTGTTTTTTGAGAAGAGTGTATCATGTTATAGTGACCATGATCATGGTAAATCTAATGTTGGGAAGACAACTGTGTCATTTTTTTGCATTATTCTTTAAAGGGTACTAGCTCAATGGAAGAGCACCTACTTTATAAGTAGGAGGATGGTGGTTCAATTTCATTGTGCCCTAATATGACTAAATTAATGATTAAATGAGCTGCCAAATAAACTACCAAATATATTACCATATATACTACCAAATATACTACTAAATATACTACCATATATTACCCAAAAAATTACCAAATCAACTATCAAATATACTACCAAATCAACTACCGAATATACTACCATATATACTACCTAAAAAACTACCCAATAAATTACCAAAATTACCAAATAAACTACCATATAAACTACCAAATAACAACAATAAATGACTAAATAAATGACCTAATCAATGATTAAAATAGTTTAGTCATAAATTTGGTTGGCAGATAAATGTCTGGCAATAAACTACCATTGGTCATGTGATCAAAATTAGTCACATATCTACAATTTTTAGTATTTTATTTAGTAATATATTTTTGTTTTTGTACTAGTGACTTCTTTTCATCCTCGATCCAGTTATCTGCTATAATTTTTGATAATCCTTGGCCTCTTACAAACTTCATGGGTTGAATTTTTAAATCAAATTATTGATGGATTATGATCCATTTCCCTCGTCTTTCACCAAGTTCATTTTCCATCAACAATGTCTTAACTATCGGATTAGGCACAATTGCATATACCTTACTGCTTAGCATATAATGGAAAAATTTCTTTACCATTTTGATTAAAGAAAAAGTTGATTTATCAAGGCTAGAATAATTTAACTTGGCATTCTTTAGAGGGTAACTCATAAAGGCAATTGGACTTTAATCTTCCTTTTCCTTCTTCTGTGCTAGAATCCCACCACATGAGTGTTCTGAACCAAAAGAGTATATTTTGAAAGGTAATCCATAATCTAGGCTCATTAGTACTAGAGTTGTAGAAATGGCCACCTTGATATCCTCAAATGATTTCTTAATTTCTGGAACCCATTCTATTTTAGCTCCATTTTTGAGTAAATCATTAAGGGGAAAAACTATCTCCCCAAATCCACTTATGAACTTTTGCACAAAATTTATCTTCGCAAAGAAAGACTTCAGTTCTTTTCAATTATGAGGAGGTGATAACTTCAAAATGGCTTCAATTCTATCTAGATCTATGGAGATTCTAGCTTCAAAGATGATATGACCTAGGAGCTTCCCTTTAGTAACCCTAAACAATTGCTTTCTAGGATTGAGTGATATGCCATATTTATGACATCTATTGAATACATGTCTTAAATCAGCAATATGAGTGCTTCAATCCTTTGAAAAGATGGTTAAGTCATCCATGTAGATTACTATACACTTGTTTATTAATTCCTTAAAAGCTTCATCCATGGCTCATTGAAATGTAGCCCCTGCATTAATCATCCCAAAAGGCATTCTTTTGTAAGAAAAAGTTCCCCATTTAGTCCTGAAGGCTATCTTTAGCCTATCCTCTTCATCAACCTTTACTTGATTATATCCCGAGTATCCATCCAAGAAAGACATCATCTTTGAACCATTTACAATTTGTAAAACCTCATCTAATAAAGGAAAAGGGTAGTTGTCCTTTTGAGATGCAAGGTTCAAGTTATGAAAATCCATGCAAAGACGAATCTCTCTGGTCTTTTTTCACATAGGAACCAAATTAACCATCCACATAGAATGGTGAATGGGGAAGATGATCTTAGCATCAAACAACTTCTTAACTTCTTTCATTATCAACGATTCAATGATAGGATTAACATGCCTTTTCCTTTGATGGAAAAGTTTGGCATATGGTTTCAATGGGATGTCATGTGTAATAATCTTAGGAGTGTATGTTTTTATCTCTTCATAGCTCCAAGAAATGACATACTTATACTCTACAACTAATTGGAGCATGTCTTCTCTTTCTTGTGCATTGCATGCCTTTCTGATCCTTACCATTCTAGGATCTTCATTAGTACCCAAATTGTATGAATTGCATTCTTTGATCCCTTTTTCTTTGACCATTCTTCTGTTAATTTTTGATTCCTCATGATCAAAAATACATTCCAATTCAACCATTCTCTTAGGAGTAGTGTCAGTTTTTAAATTCAGGATCCCATCTTCATCTTCAAATTCATCATCCTCAATTTTGTCATCTGGAGTTTCATCAATCTTTTCCCCTTTAAAGTGGCCATTGCACATGATAAATTTGAGTATGTGTTGATTTTCCTAAAAAACTTGAAAATTTGTAATTTTGTTCGAGATAGATGGAGTAGAAACTAATTCTACTCAAAATATTTTTAGTTTTGTTCTTTCAACTAGATGTAATGCACTAGCTAAAATAACAAGAGCATCTGCTACCATGTTTTCCCTCCTTGGAATGGACTTTATGTTCAAAGCTTCAAAGTCATCCATTAGATCCTATAATCTTTTCCTGTAAGCAAGCAACCTCTTATCATTGTAGGAGTATACTGATTTCACTTGTCTTATAACCAACTGAGAATCCCCCTTGCCTATGAGAGCTATGATTCCTTTCTCCCATGTGAAAAGAAGTCCTCAGATCAATGCTTTGTACTTTGCAACATTATTAGTACTTCTAAATTGTAATTGATATGTTGCGTAAAAAGACTTACCTTTTGGGTTGATCAACTCCATACCTATGTTAGCTCCAAATTTGCATTTGGAACTATTGAAGCAAAGAATATAGATTGAATCTTCTTTGGGCTTTCCAACCTTATGCCTAATTGTCCTTGTCTTTTCTTTCACTTGGGCCTGAAGGGATTGTTTCTTAGGAATCCATTGTAGTCCTTCATGGGGTTGACTTGATGATTTTTTGTTGTTAGTCCTCAACACTAGAATAGTACTTTTTTTTTGTTTGTCCTAAATTTCCCCAATCAGTTTTGTAATTTCATCCACTTTAGCTTTAGGAGGGATGACTATCGAAGTCCATCCTTGACCTTTCACATATCATCTTCTTCATTGAACTTTGATCATTTCTGGTGGAGGGGAAGACAAAACTCCACCATCTGAAGAGGTATCACTATATGATACATTTAGATCTTCAATTTCCTCTTCAACCTTTTCCACAAATTCAGATATGTTTATATAACTTTGATTTTCTACATGTTCATCTTTCAAAATGTTATCACTCTTTACTCCCATCATATGTGTTAATACCTTAGCAATTGTTTCTTGGCATAATAAATATTCAAAATCTAAATGGCTAACTTTATGTAATCGACAAAATCTTAGAAGAAGTAAGATACTGGGGTCAACATCTCCTAAACATTGCAAAATTTTCACCCTATTATCTATGAACTATATCATGATCTCTTGCTTTAGGATTGGAATCTGGGATCTTTCATTTTGATTATCTAACCTTTTAGTTGAAATTGTATCAAATACCATCATTTTGTAGGAGCCAAAATCTGATTGTAAGAATGCCATTTCATTTGAGGTGTTGTATTCTGTAATCATTGCTTTTAACTTTGGCTCTGCATCTATCTTGATTTGATTGTTCAATCCTTTCCATAGTAACCACAACTAAGTAAAATTTGTGAAAAACCATCCTCTTAAGAAATTTGTTCATTCTCTACTTAGAAGTAATCTGTATGTTTCTAGAATATCAACCACATATATATCAATGATGTCTTGAATTTGAGGGTCAACTGTCAGCTGTATCTGAACATCTTTGAACACCCCAATGACTTTCACCTCTGTTTTATCCAACTGTATCACTATCCGATTAGAGGGTTGAGGAGTGACTCCCAACCTTTATGCTATCGATAGTGGCATAACATTACAAGAGGCTCCTGAATCAATTAGGAAATTATGAAGATTCTTCCCATATATCTTGATGCTAAGCAAAAACAAGGGCACTTCAACCTTTTCCTTAAACATAGCTGGCATTGCCTCTAAAGCATTGACTTGTTGAGATACTATATTTTGAGGAATAGTACTCATATTATGGGGTGCCTTTTTATGATCAAGAGTCTTTATGAGTGTTTCTTGTTGATGTGGATAGTTTTACAACATGTCAAACATGGAAATGTTGGCCTTTGTTTGTTTCAAATCTTCTACTGCACTATACTTTTTTGTAGACCAAACATGATTCTTCAATATTGTTGGCACATTTCCTTCATTTTGATTTTTTTTTCCTCTATATGGAGGCTTGATTGGTGTTGGATTTTTACTCGCTCTTAGATTGGAAGGAGTTGGTTGTAATGCCAAAGGAATTCCATTTGTCATAGGTTCTTCTCTACTTCACAAATTGTATGTATTTCGATTTTCATTGTGAAAAGAGAACATCTCTTTAGGCTAAATGTCTAGTTCTTAACTAAATGAAAAAGAGAATTCTTCATTGGGTGATTGTTCCACCTATATGTTCTATGAAAAATCATAAGATTGTAGCAACATAACATTAAATTGTATAGGAGACACATTGTCATTCATCGGTGAATTCTGATTAATCTCTTGATTTCTATTGTAATATGAACCATCATTGTTAGATGCATTTTGAACATCATCATTCTGATTGATGTCTACATACTTAACATTATTGTTATTGTTATATGTAGGAATGCTTCCATTTTTTGGATGAGTGTTCCATTTTTGATTTTATGTTTGGAAGCCATTGTTACAATTAGGAGGATTGAAATTGTTTCCTCCATTGTTATTTCCTACATTGTTGTTTCCACTAAAATTCCTATTATAGTTCTGACCATAATTGTTGTTGTAAGGATCAACATTATTTCATTGGAAGTTTTTATTCTATCCGTGTGACAACCTTAAGTCAGTCATCTCATTGTTCATTTTATGACATGGTTTTCCTCATTTGACCAAACTAGGAGGCAAAACTATTGTCTGCCTCAACAGAAGCCACTACCTTTTTTCTCAAAGAAAGAATCTTTTGGAGGTTTGTACCCTAGATATACTAAATTTGGGTTTTGTGGAGCAAGTACCTACTATAATGGAACTAGATTCATAGGTATAAATTACCTAGGCATCATAGATGCTCTGATAGGATATGTTGGCATTTTTGTAATAGCTTGAGTTGGAAGCATCAATCCTCCTCCATTAGAATTAGCCTACTCAGTAAAAGCAATTACTTCTATGAAGACCTTATCCAATGTGTCAATATTTGTTGCAGGAAGTCTTCTTAGATAAATAGCAGTAAGATGGTCCATAGCATTTAGATAAATCTAAATAGTAGCTTCAACTAGTATAGTATATGGCATTTCCAACTTGCGGTATGCCATATGAAAGCGATGGTTGAAGCACGAAACTGTGTCTGTTGGCTCCATTTTGATTGATATGAACTGTTGATGTATCACAATTGGGTTGATGAAGGTCTTAAATTGTTCCAAGAACAATTTTTTGAAAGTACCCCAATCTCCAATATATCCAGGTGGCAAATTAATGTGCCAATTAAAGGTAACTTCCCTAAAGAATAGGAGAATAAGCGAAGAACCACATTTTCATTAGCAATTTTTTTTTAGTTGCAAATTTCCTTTAATACCTTGATGTGATCTTCGAAAATTCATGTCTATCCATAGATGAACCTTGGAAAAAACTTCTCAAGATTCTTAGGAAGATCATTGAGGATGCCTGTCAAGTTGATTGGTGAGTCTATAACATTTTTGGAAAAGGCCATCAAAGGATTTGGTGGAATAATAGGTGGTTTTTGTGGAGGTGGAACTAAAGAAGATGATGAAATGTTGAATGGAAGTGGTAGAATCTAAGATATTCCTTTATCACTATGGGGCTTGCAAAAATGGCTAAGCTCAAGGAACTCATGTACATTGAGTGAAGATCTTAAAGCTCACTGAAATGGGGATGATGGATTAGGATCCTCCAATTTACATCAATTTTGGAAAAAGTGCACCTTGGCAGAAGTAAAATTTCTCAAAAATATGGGGCACCTTCGAAGATAGCACACCTGGTGCACCTATGGACCTGGCGCACCTCAGAATCTCATAAGCTCAGAAAATTTTATGAACTTGTAAAAAATATGTAGAATTTTGAAATTGCAAGTTTTTTTCTTCTATTTTGAATGTTAAGGGGACCTCCTTCTAGCACCACTTATGTTGAACTATCATTTTGCATGATGCTTCAGTAGGAATCATTTCAAACTCCTCTCTTAAAAAGTTAATCTAGGATCAACTCCAAGGTTTCAAACAATCTTGCGACCTACTAAAATCTACTCAGTAGAAGATAAATGTGAGTGTTCATGAGAAGGAATTTTTTGGTTCAAACAATTTGGATAAGGTGTATAATCTTCTTGTTATCTCAAAAGAATAAAACACACAAAAATAAATATAATTTTATAGTTTTCTATTTTTCAATGAATGTAATCTAACAATGCAACTATATGAATTCCTAAATTAACCAAGTGTTTGTAAAAGAAAATAATGAAGATAGGGTAATAAGAAATTTAATCAAATAACATGAAAGTAAAATCCTAATGGACATAAGCCACAAAAACAACATGTCTATGAGTTAAGCCTTTGAAAAGATTAGTGGGTAACTAATGAAACTAAAAGCAGTGCTTCCTTAATTCCACTTATGCAATCATAAATGGGAATTCAATAACTGTAAGATGTTTCACTTTTCATCAAATTGCAAGGCCACAGAAAGTGCACTCATGCAAGATGAAAATTTATGCAGGAACAATATGGTGATCACTTCTTGAACTAAGTACACCAGTAGAATTTGTAGACCCATAGCAAACAACAAAATTGAAAGATTACAAAACCAAAATAACAAATAAAACTATTGGCTCAATTACACTTCATGAACATACATTCACATAATATAATACACTTAGGCAAGAATCACTACACTCCAAATGCGAGCACCAATAGCATATATTATTGAATCAAAATAATGGCCGCCCATAATACATATTAGATTCCTCAATTTATAAGATATATTCTCCTGAATTTTTGTTGAGAGTGGGAGATATCTTTATGCAAACATATGCTTCTAAACTAATAAAACAAATCTAACTATGTACAAACTATCTATCTAGTGCTAAGTAGGACTCCATTCATATTTATATCATTAAATGGATGCATGAGCCTTTTCATGTCTTAAAACAAATAAAGCATGAGAAAAATAAGAAGAAGAAAGCCTTTAGATGATGTAGGAGTGTCTAGAATTGCCAAAAATAGAAGCTCCATCTTTACTAGGTGTCTGTACAAGTTAAATTGTCATCAGAATGTGTTTCTGATACATGGAAAGATGTAAATTTGGAACTGGCAATTAACTATTAATGCACCTATGAATTCTTCAAAATCTTCTAGTACACCTATGAAAAAATGCACCTTGCAAGCAATGCACCTAGTGCACCTATGCACCTAGTGCACCTATGCACCTAGCGCACCTATCCACCTCGAAAGTAGGTTCCAAAAATGTAAAATTTTGCCAAGTGTCAAAACTAAAATTATGCCTTTTGGGTTTTGTTGGCCTTTATACCAAAGCTATTTCTGGATATTTTCCCTTGAATTTCTTGATGATCTTAGTAACTTGAGCTACGTTTGGAAAATCTAAGGCTTCATACTTATCCTTCACATCCTTCCTACAATTTCCCACCTCAATGCGAGTCTTTGCAAAAGCTCTAAGTTTCACATGCAACTCTAATAATGCTTCCTCCATTTTGAATGCTTGTATGATGTCATCATCATCAGAAGTTTGTTTAAAAGTCTTCCAAAATTGCTCAACTACTACCTCTATAGCTATCAATTTGTCCCTTGAACCATCTTCAAAAATTTCTAAACACGCATTATGATAATCCTTCTTTGCCTCCAAAATTCTCTCTTGGGTTTGATCCTTGAGCTTGTGAATCTCCATGTGTAATGTTTCCATAACTTTATTCCATCCACAATCTTCTCTATCCAAGCATCAATATTATCTAACTCTTATGCTATATACACCTCCATTAACATCTGATACCTTTGGCCTTTAATTGCCTGTAGTGCTTGCAAGTCCTTGCCCCAGGTATGTACTTTGTCCATCAAACCAAAATCTTGATTCAAAATGGCCACTAGCCTATCCACATTATCCTACTTATGGTGTAGAAGCTTAAGATTTCCCTATAAAATCTATACACCTTTCTCCTCAAAACTTTCTCACCATTGCTGACAAGCTTTCAAAAATGGGTCTAGCTATATTGTCCCCTTATCCCTTCTCTCCAGTGCTATGTTCAAAGTTTCCTTGGGATTTGTAGGATCTAAAGGACCAAAAACTTCATTTAGATATCCTTTTAGGATCTCATTCTACCTCCGAATTATTATCAATTCTACTCCATCCTGTTCTAAGTGCCTAAACACTTCTTTAATTCCCATTGTCACCATCAACTTATCTATGTCTAATGTAGGTTTTGCAAGCATGACCTCCTTGATCTAATAATCTCTCAAATTCAACTCTTCAACATTTGCATGTGGGGGAGGGATAGCTATGTGAGCAAATAAGTCCTAGTTCTGATCACTCATAATGAAGGCTAATGCTGCTGCATCCTTTGGTGGTGACTCAGGTTTCTTTAAAAATTCAATCAATTGCATCCTATCCTCTTCCTTAATAGTCAATTGTTGCCTCTTATTTCTTATGACTTCTTTCCTCGACCATCTTGGAACATGCTCTATCGAGGATTTTCCTTTTCAAAATGAAGGAGTTTTCTCTGCTATGCTCTTCCCTTTATCCCTCCTCTCTGGAGTCTTTTCCTTTTGTGAGAAATCCACACTATGAGCCTCTATACCTATGGAGTCCATAGTTCTCACCTCTATATCTTGGGAAGTTTGCTAAGGTTTCTCACTTATTTTTAGTTCCTCTAACACTTAATTGGTGGATACTTATTGTGGCTCTTCCTCTTGTTCTACTTGAACTTGTTCTTCTTTAGTATTGGGAGGAAGAGGGGTAGTTGATCCTTTATCTACACAAAATGTAACTTGAATGGGCAATGGTGGAGCTAATTTAGGTCCCTTTGGCTCAGGTGGCAATTGACTCCAATCCTCCTATTGAGTTTGATTAGTTGAAGTGTCCCTTATTTTTTCTCCCACCAATTTAGTATCAACTGGCATAAAATCAAAACATGACATCTGAAAGACAATAGTGCCTTTGCCCTCCTGCTCATCAATCCATTGTTTTAGCTCGTCTTCTAATGTTGTAGACTGAATAAGTTTCTTAGGAATGTATGGTGTAATTATGGAGCTTCTTCTCTACTCTAACTCTATAGCTCTTGCAAGAAAAGTCCTCCAATTCAAAGGAAGGTTGTCATCTTCATCCTCATCATCCTCTTCTTCTTCTCCTTATAGGATAACTTCTAGGACTGATGGGAAAGGAATCACTCTCTTAATCACCTTTTGTCTCCTGTTGATCAAAGTCTTAATCTTTCTTCTCTTAATAGAAGATGTGGAGGCTTGTACCTCTTGTTGAGGTGGGCACACCTCTTGCACTTCCATTTCAACTCCTCCTTTCTCTTCCTTCATTGGTGGCACTTGAGGATTGTCCATGGTTTGTGTAGCTTCAATATTTTTTGACCTTGTACATTTTCTTCCCCTGGCTATAGAGGTGCTTGAGTTTCTCCCTCTTCTAGCTCAAATTGTTGAGGATAAGTCCTCTTCCTCTTACCTTTACCTTTCTAAGCTTGATAATATCCAACTTCTCTATCAAGTCGTTGTACTATTTTTGGCCTTACTGGGGACTGAGTTGTAAATGTAGGCACTATAACCTTAGATCCTCAACCCCTTGCTAGGTAGGCTTGAGCATGGAAGACCATCGCTTGAGGAATTGGATCCAACTTAAAAGGGCTTTTGATCAAATCCTTTGTCAATTGGATGACATGCTAGGCCTATGATTAATATTTGAGTTTTCTTCATTCTCAGTATTCATGATAGGTTAATCACCTATCTTATCCCTATTGAATAATAGATCACTAACATCCTTCGTATCCTATTGCATAATCTTCAAAGGGATCTTTAGTTTCAAGGCACTATTTTCTAGATAGAGAGTCATCCTACAATAATCCCTTATATATGGATATTGTAGTCATCTACTGCATTCATCCAGTGATCCTTGATTGCATCTTTATGCTAAAATGTCTTGCCAACCAAATATTGTACCCTTCCAATGTTATCAAAATAAGGGTGAGGAGAGTTATATTCCTCCAAGGGATACTAATCTCATTCAGGCTCGAAAGATGGAAATTCTTGTCTCCAAACCACACTAAGTGGTCCTATAGTAATAGGCCATACCCATGTTATTTTATGTTGCTCCCTAACTTTGTCGTATGTAGAAAAGAGTTGTCAAGCGATCTCTAGTAGAATGAGTCTCTCACTAGGACAACTAGGGAGCTTCTTGGGGTTGATAGTGGTACCAACTACCCTAAAATAGGTGAATTTTTGAAAATGGATGTAGTAGGCTCCAACCTCTGAAATCTTAGTCATTACCTCCTCTGACATCATCTTCACATAATCTGCCTCAATGGATCAGATTATTGCAAATATAAATGCACCATTCACTATCCTGTATTCCTTGTTGTGCTCTGGAAAATTCTTCTTCACCAGCTAAGGATATACTATATAGGGCCATGCATTTGCATCTTGCATGCTACCCTTTTTGTAGAGCCCTAGATAATTTGTTGCTCTTGCAGCTAACAAGTACACCGAATATGATGTCATGTAAAACTTATGGTTATTCTTAACTACCACCAGATTCTCACCCAAGTTCTCACTAAGAATTGGAGCCCAATCAATTAGTATCTTTGTTATCTTGATAGTCTTAATAAAATGTACCATCCAAATATTCAAGTTCTCTGATGCTGGCAACCCCATGACTACTCAAAAGTATTATAGAATATCGAATATCTTCTTTCATGTAGCCTCTTGTCATGTCAACTTTGCCTACTTTATGCCCTAGAGGAGCCTTCTCAATGAGGTACAAGGACTGGATGATTTCAGAAGCTTCTCCTACATGTTCCTTGTACCATCTTTCAGCTCGATGATAAGTTAATCTAATGAACTAATATTCCCTAAGAAGTGGAACACTTTTTCTATTTTCTTGGGTCAGAGTTCCACAATGATCTTTCTAGTTATACTCTTTACAATCCTTTCTCCAATGACATAGTTCTTAGCGAGTATTAGAATTAGCTCTGAAGATTGCACTGATACAGGATGGGATGTTGCATTAACAAGTCCTTATCAAATCAAAGTGGATATCATTGGGGATCTTTTGGTGGGTTTGTTGCACAATGCCAAGAATGTGCTCAAGTTTGTGTGACCATGTTCGGTGTCTCATATCTTTGAATAATCATCTTGAAAATGTGATTTGGCCAAAAAACCTTGAAACTTGAACACCATGAGTTTTTAGACCATCTTTGCAACAAGGGAAGACAATGAAGAAGCCATTGAATCTACGCAAAACCAATGTTTATTAGTCCAAAGTCAAAGAAAAAATTTAATCAAACCCTAATAATGACATGAAAAAACCTAGAAAAACCCTATTTATGAAAACACCTAAAAACCTTGCCAATAGTGGCATGTTGTGATGGTTATGTTGTTGCATTGTTATCCTTTCCATCAAGGTTCAAATCTCATGGGGATGAGGTCCCCCGTTTGTGGCCTCACTGGATCATAGCTCCAGGTCAAAGCGTTTACCCCTCTTTAAAAAAAAAAAAGGAAAAGAAAACACCTAAAAACCTTATTTTACCCCTTAAACATAGAAAAGGGCACACCTAGTGCACCTTTGAGATGTGCTAGGTGGACCTTCTTTATTGTTAAGTTTTAATTATTGGGGCACACAGTAGCACACCTCATGGGGTGTGCTTGATGCACACCCTAATATACACTTAGTGCAAAAATACGTGTGCAGTAGTGCACCATTTTTTAGGTGAGTTCCCCTATTTTAAATTTTTTTTAATGTTTAGCAAATAAGGTGTGTAGTGTGTAGCTGTGCACCCCTTTTTTGGTGTTTAATGTTTGTGCTTTGAGTGAATGCAGGAGGAGGATATGCATTAAGTGCACCTGTTTAGATGTGTTGGTGTGCATCACTAAGCACGAAAGAAGAAAATAAAATGAAGGGATGAGGGGGTCCCCAAGTTTTATAGACCTGGGACCTAGAACACCCCTTGGTGTTGTGCAATTGCACATCACCAAGGGGTGAGGCCTTCTCTTTTGTGTGCTTTCCTTTGAAATTTGGTGCACTAGCGAACCTAGGGTGGTGCGTTGGCACATCATTCTTCTTTGCAAAATGACTTATGCTCTCTAATGATGATTTTCAAAATTTGAGTTTTCAAACTAGGACCCAAATTTGACCAAAAGCACTAGATAAAACTCTAAAAAGACTTGGACCCCAAACTAGGGATCTAAAAAGCTAAAAAATAAAGTAATGGGTCCCCATTTCTAGAAGAAATTGGGTGTGCATTTGTGAGACCACAAAAAACAACTTCAAGATCACTGTTTAAAATTTCTTCTTCTTCTTCTTCTTCTTCACATCTTGATTGATTGGCCTTTGCTTTCATACCTCTTTTCTTGAGTGAAAGTTTTTCTTCAAATGTAGCCTCAATACTTTCGGAACTAGGAACATAGTTGTCATAGTTATCCAACTCAAAAGTTGTCAATCTTCCAACTGGAGCATTCAAAGTTATATTGCTATTTGGATCACACCTCATCTCTTGAATAGAAAACACTCTAATTGCATAGATAGGAGGAAAGGTTTTGAGTACCTTTCTTACAACTATTTTGTCATCAATGTCTCCTCCAAATGCTTTGATTGCACTCACACTTGCTTTAATTCTTTCCACATATATTTGCAATATTCTCATCTTCTCTCATCTTCATTTGATCAAATTGTCCTATATGAATTTCTTCTTTGGCTCTTCTTACATTGTCATCTCCTCCATAAATGACTTTTAGTTTGATCCACATATCATGAGATGTAGTACAACTTTTGACTTTATCAAATTTGACATAATTAAGAGTAGATGCAATGTCAATCATCATGATGTTATGATTTTTCTTTTCAGCAATATCTTCAACTGATAATGTTCTAGTGAGAGTCTTGTATTTAGTATCAAGATACCTACAACTTGAATTATTGATAGTTGCCAGATGTAACCTCATAACTCTCTATCATGCTAAGAAATTATATCGGTTCAACTTCGAAATCTCTCTTCTATAAGACATCTTGATCTTTAGCTTAGGTCCTTGAAACCTTCTCTGCAAGCATGAAAAGCTCTGATACCAATTGTTGGAAATCTAAGAAGAGTAAATGAGAGGGGAGGAGTGAATCAATTAACACTAAAATAAATCCTAGATCCCTTAGATGTCAATACAAAATACACTCTAAAAATTGAACTCTACTAATGCTTGACAAGAATGCATAAAAATGTTGTATCTCGGTAAACACTAAAAATGCTCGAGAAATACTTAACATGAAAATATTAAGATGTCATCTAAGATTACTATTACTTTAACTTTGTTGCAAACACATGAGAGAAATAGCATGAACACATTTGACACCAAGATTTAATGTGGAACCCCAATTTGGGAAAAACCACCAATTGCTACTAGTTACTAATTTTCACTCTTCTAAAGTGAGCCTTATTAGGAGCGAACCTTGTTAAAGGTTACAAAATACATTGATAGGTGTGACCCTTTTAGAGGATTTAATCACCTTTTTAGGAGTGGCCTTGTTAGAGGTCTTTAGATAATTCAATAGAAATGCCACCTTGTTAGAGGATTTACAAATAGCTATTAAGCCAACTTTGTTAAGAGATTTAGATCACTGCTACAATGGTTAGAGAGTAACAATGAGATGACCTAATTTTGGACGCAACTAAATTGCTGATTACAAATCTCAATTTTGTCTTGTATACTTGATCCTTCTTGATCAAATGTATATTTTCAGCTTTTATAAAGATATTCTACTTATCCTTTTGATTCACTTCCTCTTAGCATCATTAAATCTTCAATTATCTTCATGCATATTTCTCTTCATTCTAATTCTCAACTTGACCTAATATTTATATCTTTCATATTGTCAAGTCAGCTAGAATATAATTTAGAATAATTAATATTCATCTCCTCAGTCGGCTAGAACCAACAAATAATTCAATTAAATTTAATATGCCAAAACAAGAAAATCCTTTGTTAGCCAACCCTGCTTGGTAGACACTAACTTAGAAATGATTTTCTTATGTTAACCAAGTGAACTCAGTTAACATTGCATATTCACAAAGTTCCTTTGGTAATCGAGTGAGCTTAGTTAACACTAGTTCCATCCAATATTTCCTCCATTGAATAAGTTTCCTTGGTTAACACTCAAGTCTTACAAACTTTCCTTTGGCACCTGAGAGAACTTAATAGATACTGTGCTCTAAACTAGGCAAACACTGGAATGCTCAATAGATAAAGAAAACTATCTTTAATGCTCGAGTGAGCTTAACATACACTGAATGGAAATAATATGAAATTTTGTGTAACATCAAAGACAATACACAATTAATCAATTGGTCCAACACTATCAACTATCAATCTTGAACTGTACATGAGTTAACTCAAAGTTTGTCATCTGTGCATATCATATATGTCTTTGTATTGTTGCAAGTTGTCTAACACCTTGACAATTTTCTAACTCTGATAACATCATGAAATTTTAAAAGTATATGTTTCCATAAATGAAAACACTCATACATCTACCTAGCCATATTGCCAACAATCTCCCCCTTTGGCATTGATGGCAACATTAGGGAAAATTGGCTAAGTACCAAAATGATGTCATACAAAATAAAAGTAACAACTAAAATATCATTCTAGACATGACCATACATCCACTATTCTTATTCCATAATATTTCATGGTACATGATCCATCACATGTAAAATAAAATGTATTTGATGTCTTTGAGCATAATTCAAAATCATCATTGACATCATTTCAAATTTTTTGTTATGTGCAACCTTAAAAGTCATTCATCTTGCTTCCTACATTCATATCTAGAATGGGAAGTAATCATGCACATATATGTGGTGTTGTTTCTTCTAAAGGGGAGGAATTTTGTTAAATCTTCATGGAGCATCTTTAGCATGTAGTGTCGATCATCTATTATCTCTACATGGAGTTCATCACTTCATATCTTCTAAGGGGAGGAGGCCATATGATCTTCTCTACTTTATTTCCTATGGGGATAACACATTGTGCACTTTGTGATAGAAGTACATAAATCATAGTATTCTATAGGGGGTTATCATGTGTACTTCATCTATCGCTCTTCTTCTTCTTCATTTGTACTTGTCATTGCATTTTATCTCTATTTTGGAGGCAGGATTTGTTCTCACTTGGTTTTCCTCATGTATCCTTTTATCAACAAGATATCATATATAGATGGATAATTTAATAAGTTAGTAGTGAGGATCCCATCTTCTATATTATCATCCTAATTTATGCTTGGAGGATGGGGCTGTTAATATATCTTTTTAATTATATTTAGGATTTTGAGATTAGCTAGTTATTCATTCACACTTAACACTTGTTGATGCAAGTTGTCATTATTTAGGAGTTCTCTAGACATGTGTCTATTCCATTTAAACACTTCGACCTAGTTAATGGGTTGTTATTTCACCACCACCAAAGTTTGAAGAGTCCATCCTTCATTTCTAGGAAGCACTTGTAAAGCTATTTTTACTCTTTTATGCATGATTCTATAGTTTTTTTTGGCTCATATTATTTTGTGCTTAATTTTATCTTTACTAATCCTCAACTTATACAATATTTAACCTAGCTTAATTATAAAATTTGGGTTGAATGAAGTACATAAAATTAAATGAAAAATAATGATGTATTAGTTTGAGGGATTTAAAGTGATAAAATTATCCCAATATTGCATATATTACATTTTCCTAGTTCATAATCAAATAAATATCTTTGAAACGCTTGCTACATTACTTTGTGCATACCCTTGAATACCTTTGCGATTTTATTCGACAACATTTTTTCAATATCACATCATACCAATTTCATCTCTAATGTACAATATTTCCTCAAACATGCTATAGAATTATGGTTTTAGTTGTGGAAATTTATTCTCGATGAACTAATGATTAAAAAAAAAAAAATACATTAGGAAGATTATTAAATCACAAGACCCAAGATCTCCTAGTTTGTTTCCCAAGTAATTAAATTCAGTTTTATTTTAAAAAGAGCCTTGATAGATATCATGCAAGTGATATAGATGTCAAGAATATCATTCAAATTATTGTTCCTTTTAGTGCTCCAAAACATTCTTATGACTACTCCTTGATGAAGGTTCTTCAAATGATTATTTGATAGATTTAAATGTACAAATGAATGTATCTATATATCAAGACATAATGAATTATCTAAATTGACTTCTAGTGGCTATGGGAACATATGAGAAATTCATTTACATTTTTTCAAATTTAATTTTTAATTGAAACCAATGTCATGTAGAATAAGTCATATAGGATAGAGAATGTAAACTCTTAAGTTAGAAATGAATAAATAAGAATTAAAAAATATAAATGGTTTTTTTGTATGTCTAACTATCTATGTCTCTGTCTATCTCTCTTTCCATCTATCTATCTAATACAAATAAACATAAATATACAATTTAAGTGTAGTAACAACTGAATAAAAATAATAAAAATTTAAAAAATCCAAAAGTAAATATTATCGATAATTTTATTATTATATCAAGTTCATTTTTAGAGAAATATGAGACCTAATTTTACAATAAGATATTGGCTACATAAGATCCTCTATAAGCATTAAAGTTATTGATGTAGAACATGAGTACTCCTTTTTTGACATTTAACATTACAATTTATTGTAGATATGGAATGTTATATACTTATACGATGTCGCTGAAATCAAAATCATCATTTGAAAGTAGGTTTAATTATTTGATACTTTCACCTTGTATAGACCATGTAATGCCCTGCCATGTGACCCAAAAGAAATTAACTTAAAGTTTCACAAATTTTGCAAACAACTTTTTTTTAAGATAAAGATTATATACAACAACAGTTATAGTATAGCGGAAGTAATTAACATACACTCATACATCAACATCACATAAACAAGTTACAATTCTTAAGGGTCACATGCCATTGAATCACATTTAACTTTAATTAAAACTAAAACCAAAATATAACACATCCATATTAAAGAATAACTACAAGTAAAAATTCTATTTAAATAATATACAATTATATATGATGTCACTTGCAATAAACAGAATGCACAATCATCTACTAAACAGATCACAGGGTATGAAAGGCTGAAATAATATGCATCATGAAATAGATAACATCATCTTGTAAGATATATGATATCAAATACAATACAAAAAGGTATAACCATCCATCATAGAAATATATGAATAGATAGAAAGGAACATCTGCACACACACATCCAACAATGACATCTGACAGTCAGATCTCAATGGTAGAAAAAAAAGCGCTACCACCCAACCTTGTGGAACCCAAAAAGGTCCACTCCCACCATGCTAAGGAGATAAAATCAAGTCCAAACATGATAACAAACACAAAAGTGAAAACCAATAGCTAGGTTCAAGGAATCACCTAAAAGCAAACTATCTCAAGGGTACCAAGACACAAGTATCAACTTATCCTAGAGGCACCACAGACATGTAGGAAATCTATTATGCATGTGGGCAAGTGTCATCGCACAATCGAACTCTAGGGTTACCCTACCAGTCTTTTAACCCTTTGGCCCCCTAGTGACTCTATGCGGTACTAGTATCCTTTCATATTGACAAGGCATACTAATGAAGCATGGTCAGAACCAAGCATCCTCTCTACTCCCATCCTTGCATGTACTAGCACTCAAGGCATGGGCAAGGAAAACAATGACTCTTATTAATTCATTTTAGACCCATTTAATGAAATGTTATCACTTATTAAATAACCTACAATGGGTTACCTATCAACTTCTTTAGGGCCTCAGCCTCCATTACAAGCCACTTCCCAACATGACATATAGACAACCTACCCTAAGCTTAGTAAAGAAAAAAGATCTCAAAAGACCACATACCAAATATCAGTTTTTAAACAAGCAACTTATAAGTACTTAAAATCACTTATCGTAATCATAGATTCTACCAATACAATCATCCTAATAGGAGTGATCCCAAAATCAAGTACACATAAACCAAATCCATGTCAACATGACATCACCAAGAACAAATCACACAAATACCTCAGTCCTATACAAGCAACTAGAAAACAATCCAAATACAACTGATTGAAGACTCAAAGGTTATATAAGATAGGTCACACCATTCACCTCAGTTTCACACAAGAACATTAGAAAGCAATAACAATCAATAGATCAAAACACCTCATAGAGCATACAAGACACATTACCATGGTTGAGCATAAAAGATCGAGATCAAAAAATATCATGACATCAGAAAACAGAACTCCTGAGCCTCTAGTAAACATCCTGATTTGGTCAAAGCTAAGTCAACTCGACACCCAATAGTAAAATCAAACATCATAAAAAGAGTACATTAAAAAGTTACTTTCATAATATATTAGGTTTAGAAAATAAAACAATTTCATATTCACTTTAGGTTTTCAAGTTTTTTTAGTTTTCATTATCAAATATATCAGTTCATAATGTTTTTCAATCTCAATCTAGGTTTCAATTTTCATTCCTTTAGTCATCAAATTCACTATGGTTTCGAAGTCACCAAAATTCTATATGATTCAACAAATCATGCAAAGTTGTTTAAACATTGTTTCATAGTTCAATTCACTATCAAAACATAAGAGTTCAGTGAACATACACATCATAGTTTTCATCTTTTTAAAGTATGTTAATTACTAAGGTTTTCAAATAAGAAAATTTCCATAGCAATAAAAATTATTTTCATATAAAATCAAATCATCAAGCATAGCCCAAGTTTACTAAAGATAACCATTAATTTTCCTAATTAATTTCTTTGATTTTCAATTTACTTTACAATTATATTTAAGTAATAAATTAATAAATCAAAATTTTAAATAATTAAATTTTAAATTTTAACAATACTTACTAAAAATAATTATTATTATTATCAATTATTACCATAATATTTTAAATTTATTAAATTTTGGAAAGACTTTCCCAAAAAGGAAACCTACTAAAAATAGAAACTTTCAAAAATAGAAACCTACTAAAAAGGAACTTTCCAAAAAATGGAAACCTACTAAAAATACAAACTTTCCAAAAATAAAAACCTACTAAAAATAGAAACTTTCCAAAAATAGAAAGCTACTAAAAATATAAACTTTTCAAAAATGGAAACCTATTAAAATATGAACTTTCCAAAAATAGAAACCTGCTAAAATAGAAAATTTCTTGAAATAAAAGCTTGCTAAAAATAGAGACCTTCACGAAATGGAAGCTTGCTAAAAATAGAAACTTTCCTAAAATGGAAACTTGCTAAAAATAGAAACTTTTCAAAAGTGGAAACTTACTAAAAATAGAAATTTTTCGAAAATGAAAACTCACAAAAAATGGAAACTAACTAAAAATGGAAACTTACTAAAAATAGAAACTTACAAAAAATGAAAACTTACTAAAAATGAAAACTTTCCAAAATGGAAACTTACTAAAAGTATAAACTTTCCAATAGGAATCTACTAGAGAAACCCAGATCAAACAGTTAAAATCTATAAACTAAAATTCATTTTCTTTTCAAAACTCAAATCTCAATTTCAACATCTAATTACAAAATACCAAAATAATCAAACAAGGGTTTTCAATTTAACTCTTTCTCAGATGTATTCAAGAGTAAAGAACAATAAATTTTAACATGAGGGTTTCAAATCTCTATTTCTACTATACTAGAAAATCAAACAAAGAACAATTAAAATATACAACAAGGTTTCAATTTCATTAATTCATTCACAGACGTAATCAAGGATATAAAATAATAAATTTCAATCACAAGGGTTTCAAACAATTCTAAAAGTTTTGAAAATAGATTTAACTAGACATGAAGAAGACAAGAAATTTGAAGAATGTAAATCTTCTATGCAAATTAACCACAAGATTCTACCTGAATTTGATGCTAACTCGACAACACATGAAGCACACAAGAATTTTCCTTTGTTTCTAAAAACCTCCTTTTTTGAAATTGCTCTGCCAAAACCTATGTAATTGCATAATAACCTCTAGATCTTTGATAAAAAGTTTCCCCTTAATTTGGGGCTCTAATTGTGCAATCATGTGAGGGAACTCGTTGATCAATTATTATTTATTACTTGTTATCTTTTAGTTCTTAATGAGAAACTTTTAGATATTTAATTAAAATATCTTCATTAAATTAATTAGCTTTCTCTCTTTAATTTAATTTATTATATTTTAATTTCATGCATATGCTTTATGTAATTTAATTAAAATAAACTTTATTAAATAATTGTTTACTCTCTCTAATTAATTTTCAACGTGTTTTTTATATAAAATTTATCAACTTAATTAATACTAATATTTACCATTTATTTAAAAATGAACTCCTAAATATATTCTTATTAAATTAAATAAATATTATCATGCCCAAAATTAGACTATAATTTTATCTTTAAATGAATTCTTTTATTTAATAAATTCACGAGATGTTTAAATAATATATTTATTAACTCAACTCAAATATTATTTAGAGTTTATTATTTAAAATAAAACTCCTAAATAATAATTATTAAATTAAATAAATATAATTACACCTAAATTATAACCATAACTTTATCTTTAAATTTCATTTTTTTTAAAAATAAATTCATGAGATGTTTTTAATAATATATTTATTAACTTAATTAATAACATTATTTAGAGTTTATTATTAAAATAAAAATCTTAAATAATTATCATTAAATTAAATAAATATAAACACATCAAAAATAGAACTTTAATAAAATCTCTTAAATTTTATTCTTTTTATTTAATTACTTTCACAATTAATTAAATATAATCAAATATCAAATTTCTTTATTAAATTATCTTTTAATATGATTTAATTAAAACAAAAAATCATCATAGACCCATGAAACCAAATACTACAACTCAACTAAAAGTCAAAGAACAAAGTCAAACTCCAGCGGCAAAGTCACAAATTCATGTCACTTGATGAATTTGGAAGATGAAACTAACTCATATACTTGTCCTACTTTCTAGGAAAATTGGCTTAGGTTAGGATTTGGACTCAAGAGTTATCTCCCCATTTTACCATTGAAATACTGCAATAGATATGCTTATCCTAGCAATTCAGGGAAGTCGATATTTGGTACCTACAATTTGCATAAAATCCATGCATGTACAAACACAATATCCTAAACTAAACATACAACGGAAGGAAGTGGTACATCGTGTAGATCCCAACTAGCAGGTGACTACAACTCCCTTCCTCAACCACATCAGAAATGTCACACATAAAGAAAATATACATGCACACCATACACATGCAAGTATGGGGTAAGTATTCATAGAAACCGCATAAAAAGATCATTCATCTAACTAACCATTAGAAAATAACTGAAACCACTAACTAAACCTAAATATATCATCATCAAAACAATCATAAACACCTGAAATAACTAAGTAACTAATCACATATATAAATTGAGCATGAAATACATCTAATATAATCTGGTAACCAAATATCGATAATCACAAAACATGATCAGAAATTTGACCTAAAAAAATTTGACAATACAACAGAAAACTCAAGTAGGGGTAGGCATTATAGACCAAATATTTTTGTTTACAAAATGACAAAAGTAGATAAGCCCAATTCAATTGCAGTTTTAGAAAGATGTTTTGACATTACTTATCACAAGTATTTTTACAACAAATAAATATACATAATCATGTTTAAAAATAGAAGAAGAATGATACATTGGTTTTGATTCAAAGTCTTCTTTAAATCCTGTTTAATGATGGTAGATGAAAGACAAATAGATGTAAGACAAGGTGGTATGATAAATAAACAAGAACTAAATGCTCAATCAAAATTCATTGATTTGATTAGAGATATAATATGGTTTGACTTCAATACTAAAGAACATTTGTAATGCACTATCTATAATGCTTGTAGTATACAAAATAAGTCACCTTGAAATTTTATTACTCCACCTTTAAAAGTTGACAAATTTTGCAATGAAAGTCACTTGATTTAATGACAACTTCAAAATTATTTTAAAAATGAAACACCACACAATATAGTATAAATAGATAGTCTGTATGTTCTTACACGTGATTATATCTAATCCATCTATATTATTTTTCGTTTCCAAGGACAAATGACTAAAACCCATAGGAAATATCCATGCGACATGCAGAATGCGATTAACCATTTTTGAATATTTATTAATTTAATTGGAATTTCAAATTATTTAACGTGTAGAAAACTGTACTCATTTATATCGTCGATAGAAATTTCAACTGAGCCTTCGAAGGAGCGGGAATTTATATCCTTGAAATAGTTACAGATAGCGAATTCAGTCAATTTGATGGGAGGAAATGGGTTCGCAATTTCTTATAAATATCTTGGCTTGTAGACCAAGAAATTATGTATACCTAGTCTAGCGAACAATTACTTCACATGTCATTTCTTCGACAAATTGTAAACATTACATCGAACCATTTCCACCACCGAGTTGCTTCGTATTTCATTTTTAGGAACGAAGTTTCGTTACAAATGGAAATAACATAAATCTATGTACAGTCTAAGTCAATTCACATGTTTCTAAGACTGGGAAAAGATCAAGTCAAAGCCTCCAAATGGGAGGAAATAAGGTCGCAATTGCACACTGAAAATTTATATATATACTCAACTCTACAAATACTTCACATACATTCCTAACCTCCATACCAATTGCCTAGCAAACTATTGCAACACAAAGCTTCAGCAATCTGATCTATTAATAATTTCTTCACACAAGATGGGTTTTAATAAGCAAGCTCATCGTGCTTCTAGTTCGTCCAAAAGCTGTGATAAAAAGGCTCAAAAGAGCAAAAAGAGTACTCAACACACAAAAGAAGTGGCATCATTTGTAGCTGCTCAGCAACACTTTCGTGGGGTGCAACATGTTCGTTTATAATTGCTGATGATTTATTTGCCTCATCGGTGGATGAATATGTGATTTCCCCGTTTTCCCTCACCTCCATGTCCGATGATGAAGAAGCGACAGTGCCACCAGAAGGATAAAGGCAGTCGTATCTAATTAAATTTATTTTTAATTCCACTCTTGCGGATTTTGAGCCCAGAAAAACACGGATTAATTCCCAATGTTGGCCTCGCTCAGCTTTTAAAAGGTTCAAAACAAAGACGCAAAATTTGTAAATACATATTATAATTCTAATAAGAACGTTGTTGTTTCTTCTTTCTATTATAATTAATCTTTTTATAAATATTAGTTATGGTGGAATTTTCTTTTATTTCAATATTTCAATTTCATTATAGATTAATAAGTCATATATTTTTTAATGACATACATTATAGTTTTTATTACATTTTAAATTTCTACTTAAGAATTCAATGTATTGTCAACTGACATTAGTTTTTGTTAAAATACAATTAAATTATTTATAAAGATAACAAATTATCATGTTGTTGATACATATAGATCATTGAAATACTTGATTATAT
The DNA here is from genome assembly GCA_028749045.1 of Cupressus sempervirens. Lineage (NCBI taxonomy): Eukaryota > Viridiplantae > Streptophyta > Pinopsida > Cupressales > Cupressaceae > Cupressus > Cupressus sempervirens. Next base: position 90,890,010 of record CM053788.1, read on the forward strand.
TAGCTTTCTAATATATTTGAAATCATAAAATCATTTTTAAAAAAAATTAATACTTTAAAAAATCTAATTCTCTTGAATTGGAACATCAAATATTATGTCAAAAAATGATTTAGAATATTGCATACTACTAGTTATGAATAGAATCAAAGATAATTTTTGAAGTTATTTATTTATAAGTATATCAATCATTAAAAAAATACAAAAAAAAAAAATTATGAAAGTAAAACTTATGGTTACAATGAAATTTATGGTGCCTCCTCTATATTAAAATCTTACAAAAAAAAACAATTTAAAAAATATTTTGAAAGTCATCTTGACTAGACACAAAATTTATAGACTTCCTTATAAACAATTTTAAGAAACTAACAATAACAAACATGTTTTGAAAGCTATCTCCATGAGACACAAACTCACTACATTATGAGTAACTTAATGCATTTGTATATGTTATATGTCTTACTATTTAAAGCCATTCAATATGTTATTAATTGACATATAAAAATTAAGAAATAAATTATTTACAATGATAACAAAATTTATGGAACCACTTCTTTATAATAAATCTTAAGAAAGAAACAATTACAAAATTATTTTAAAAATAATTCTTTGGGGAGGTCAACTTCAATTCATTAGGAGCCAACTCAACACATTTGTGCAATATGTTCTAAGTCTTAATATTTAAAGATATTCATCATTTTATCATCTCACATACACAAAAAAAATAAAAATTTAAAATTATTAGAATGCAACTCAACTTTTTATAAAGATAACAAAATCTTGTATAATTGGTTCATATAGACCATCAACACATTGGCACACATTATTTTTTAAATACATTTAAAATGATATAAAAATTAACCTTAAAAAATTAAGAATTTAACACTTAAACAACTAGTTTTAAATCAAAATATAAAATATTATGTCAAAAAGAAGATTACATTCTACTAGATATAATTGGAATCAAGAATAATGATTCAAAATTTGTCCTTTATAAATATATCAATTATAAAACAAAATATTGAAAAAGTTATTAGTCATTTTAAGAAAAATTATAAAATAAAAAATTATTAAGAATCAACCTAAAATTAAAAATAAATTAAAGATTAGATAATATGTGTTTTAATTGTTGAATTTGAACAGTCAATAAAAAATGCACAAACAAGGGGTGAATATTCATTTCCCTAATGTCAACAGATCCAATCTTCAAGGGTGGCTTTCAGATTAAATGCAATTTCATTAACCACCTCTAAATGGGATAGCATAGTAGTGTATCTATGAAGGAAGAAAATTTGAGGAAACAAGAGGTTTAGGAATGACCTAAATAAGAATGGAAAGAAGAGAAGATTTAGTTGGAAGACTTGGACCTTTAACACCAAGGTGGGAGAGGCTTTGTATACTAGTTTGGGGCCAACATAAAAAAATTAATAACAATCACCACATGATATTTAAAATTCCATTTGGAGCATGGAAGCATATGCAGGCTTGTGGAATCTTGTTCAACTGGGTGAGAGAAGAGACACTAAGCGACTAGATATGTGATTATTTTTCAAAGCTATTTGAAGGACAGGTGATGTAGGAGCATCCTAGGCTCGCTTGCAATCCTACATGATTGGAGGTATCTTGGCTAAGCATTGTAGACTCGGTCACCAAAGAGTGGTGCTTGATCGTTGATGGGTATAGTTTTGGCCAAGGAGCTTGGTCATTGAAAGGGGCTCGGTCGCTGAAAGGAGCTTGACCGATACTATTCCTCAGCATTCACTATTGTGCGCGACATTATTGGTTTCTCAGCATGTGTTGCTTGCTCGGCAATGCTTGGGAGTTTTCCTAACACTCAAAAGTGTGTTGGAGTTGACAAGAGTTCTTGCAGATTATCTCAATTAAGTTGGAGCATTTAATGCATGTAGTATGTGTTCGTGATGTGGATTGATCTTGGAGTTTATGTGGACCTATTTGGGGTCTTGGTTGTCTCTCCTATATGCATTTAATTTGTGTTGTAATCCATTTTAAGGCAATTTGGTATTTAATATATGTTGGAGTCCGACTTGTGGCTCAACCTATGTTTAATGTAAGGGTTTAATTTAATTTGTAATGAAATGGGCCAACTTGTGGCTTAGTTGGGTATAAGTAGGGGGTCTTGAGGAGTCTTCAAGTAATTTTCATGCATCTTGGAGAAGAGGATGAAGTATACAAGTGAACTTTGAAGGCTAGTAGCTATGGCTTGGAAAACTAGGAGATTGCTTGGTGGGCTTGTGAGCACAAGTTGAGATTTCCTTGGGGGGTTTCTCCTAGAGTGTAGATATGGACTAGCTGGGATTAGGATTTTGAGTTGGATCTTGAAGGATCTTGAAGAACTATTTTGTAATTGTTGTTGTATTTGGCTCTAACCCATAAGATATTACAACTGGGCATATTGCATGTAAACAGTTGTATTTATGAGTAAAGTATTGTGATTTGGTATCAAACCTCACTTTATTGTTATGTTTCTACTGTGTGCTTATTTGTTGGCTACTAGGACATCTCCTTTGGGGTTTCTCTTGCCTCATACTGCATCAACAAGTGTGTGCAAAATCTTTGAGTAATAAAGTTTTTCCTATTAGATTGTATGTGTTATAAATTAGAATTTCAGAAAATTCTATATTTAGAACCTCTATTTTTTGAAGGTTTTTACTTCTTTAAACTATATTGGGAACCAAACCTTAACCGTAAAATGCACATACCCTAATCACTCTCATATTGGATTAAAATCCCTAATTTTCTTGTTTCATAGTGGAATGAATTTTTTCTGGAAAATATAAGGGAAACCCTAAGGACATTCATTAGATTTGAAAAAGATTTTTTCCTAGGTAGCTTGAAAGAAATGAAGGTTTTCGTAGATTTGGAGATAAACTAAGAATAAATGATAATCTAGCGATATTAATAGAAAAGGGATCATGCTTATAGAAGCTCTTAAGGATGATAGAAAAGGATGAAAATGCATACCAAGATAAAGGATATGTTATAGGTTGCACAAATTGTGTGGAAAAAATAGTTGATATTGCCTTTGTTGAACCTATCAAATCTAAAACACTACAAAACAAATGACCCAAAATCTAGAAGTGCCTAATAACTATAGGTAATTTCAAGACAAGCAAAAACTAGCAACCATAGAAAAAAATAAAATAAGAGAGATAGAGCTAACTCTCCTTATTTTGGTTCCCCAAGTTCTCCAACCACAGACGCATCCAATCATCTACCAAAACTCCATATAGCAAACATGTAGTCTCCATGTCTTTGGCATCTACACTCTCCTCCTTCCCAACCTACAAGAGGTGAAGGGTGGTAGAAATGGAATGCATCACATGCACAAAAAGGTTGACAAACTTGTCAAATTTTTCCTCTAGGTCCTTATTTTTCTCAATCAGGTTGGAGATGTATTCCTCCAGTTTGGTAAAATCCAGATTACTTAGATGTTGTTTGATAGTAGCATCATGTCCCATAGTGCTCTTCTCCTTCCGAATGTCACCCCCCAATGTATTCCCTTCTTTCTGTTTATCAGCCCCCCATAGGATCTACCCCTTATTTATGACCATCCATAGTAAGAATTTTAATAAGGGGAATAATTGTTCCCTACTCACCATATCACCTTCTTTTCTAGATTTAAAAGTATTAGACACATGAGAGGGCATAGCGATATCTTGATCCAAACCAATGTCCTCCTCATTCTTTCCTTTACTACTAGTCTCTTCCCCCTCCAATTCACCATAATTTCTCATAGTGGCTATCCTTTTAGGTCTAGGGCTGCCTCTCTTCACAGAGTTATGAGTGGACTTAGAATTAATAGGTTTCTCCTTATCCTAGGTGGCTACGACCCTTTTCTCCCTTACTAACTTAGTCAACCAATTAGAGCCTTTTTTAGAAATAGTTCTAGTGCTTTCAACATCTAAAACCTCAATTTTCTCAATTTTTACATTTATAGTGGTGCTAGAGGGATCATTATCAACCTAAGGTTTAGTAGAAGGGAATGATATTTGGTCAACCTTAGTAATTTTGAGATGGGAAGGGACTGGGCTAAGAATTTGTGGGTGTAGGCCTTAATAGAAGTTAAACAAGAGAAACATTAAGGCCTGGTGGTAAATAGTGCTACTTCTACCTTCTTCTCTCTTCTTGTGTATATTCTATCCACATAGTCTTCCGTAGAATGCAATAATAGGTAAGGAAAGGAGATACATTCCCTATTCCTAAATTGGTTAAGGATGTGGAAATGGTAATAATAACACACCTTAACTCTATCTTCCATCATAATGTACCCTATGATGTCATAACAAACCATATCCTAGGGTTTTGGTAGCTTCTCATGAGAAAAACCATTGTGGAATGAACTGGAGCCTTGTTAGGTTGGGAAAAATTTCACATGCTAGTCTCATCTACAATCATCAACTTCTTTCTTTAGTTTATACCCTCCATAACTAGACTAGTAGCATTAGCAATCAACTCCTTAGTTATATCAAACAAGACTCCATTAACCTTCACCTAACGATTCTTCTAAGAATAAACAAATTACCAAGAAACCTTCTTTTCATGACATATTTCAATACTCTCCATAAATATGATTAATCCACATTCCTTCAAATAAGTCCATGTAGTCTTGTCCTTCCTGATAGCCTCATTGATATTGGGTGATTCAATTCGAGTATTGGCACTCTCCATAATTTCTTCCTGCCCAAGCTCAACCACAAAATCATCCACAACTTTTTTCATCTCCACAGCCATACTACTTGAAAACACCCACAAAATTTGAAGAGAAACCAAAGAAAAACCTTTTCTCGCTTGCCAACACAACTTGTAAATAAAAAGACCTATGGCATTTTGATAAAACTTTGGTTTACCATATATTAAAATAAAATGATTTAGAGTCTTCTTATGCTAGCTCATCACCCCTTTATAGCCTTTACATAAAAGCAACCATCGAGGGTTAGAAAGTCCCATCCTTTGGGATTGCAAAATGTTATTCCAAATCTTGTATTGTGTTATAGACTTGTGCTTAGCACATAGAGTCATTATTAAGGTATTTAATAAAAAGGTGAACCATTTTTAACTTCTCTTTACCAAAACACCTATCAAGTACAACATAATTATGATGACGACAACCATGAACAACATATTTGACATGTTCATCATGAAATGAAAAGCCTATCTTTTTATCTTTCTCGAATTTTGTGATTGATGGTGTTGTTTTCG